>JAGTYA010000044.1:0-102865 GCA_024291935.2 Okapia johnstoni
CACTATGGCCCCTACAACTGACATTCCAGGTAGCACTTCCCAGCCCCTTGTGATTTTCAGCCAAAGGCAGCATGGCAGGGTGTCTTCCTTAGAGTCATAAAAGATAACCCAATGGAGTGCTCATTCAATCTTCCCTTTGCAAGTGGTGTTTGTCTGTGAAGAAGCCACAACAATGGGTCTGCTTCCAGGCCCTCAGTTTCCCAGTCAGAACAAACCTAGTCTCAAGAGCTGTCTGATACAAAGCACACATAGGGCAATAGCTCTGAGGAGTGTTCCTTGAGGTTCCCTGGCTTGGGGAAGCCCTACCCGGGCGGTTGGGCCTAGGCATTGTGGCCTCTTCCACTGACTTTCCAGGTAGCACTTTCCAGCACCTTGTGATTTTCAGCCAAAGACAGACTTAGAGGGTCTCTTCCTTAGAGTCATAAAAGATAGCCCAAGGGAGTGCTTATTCAATCTTCCCTGGTGCAGGAGGTGTTTGGCTGTTAAGACGCCACAACAGTGGGTTTTCTTCAAGGCCTCAGTTTCACATTCACTCCAGGCATAATCTCCAGTGCTCTCTGCTACAGAGCAGACATGTGGAAAAATCGCTTGGGAGGGTGCCTTCACGTTCCAGGGCACTGTCGAAGCCTTACCTGGGCTTTGGGAACTAGGCACTATGGCACCTACAACTGACTTTCCAGGTAGCACTTAACAGCCCCTTGTGATTTTCAGCCCCAAAGCAGCGTTTCGGGGTCTCTTCCTTAGCGTCATAAAAGGTAGGGCAAGGGAGTGCTTATTCAATCTTCCCTGGTGCAAGTGGTGTTTGGCTATTAAGACGCCACAACAGTGGGTTTGCCTCCAGACCTCAGTTTCCAGGTCAGACCAGTCCTAGTCTCCAGAGCTTTCTGCTACGGACCAGACATGTAGAAAAAGCCCTGTGGAGGGTGCCTTCACGTTCCACGGACTGACGAAGCCATAGCTGGGCTTTGGAACCTAGGCACTATGGCCACTACAACTGACTTTCGAGGTAGCACTTGCCAGCCCCTTGTGATTTTCTGCCACAAAACAGCGTTTCAGGGTCTCTTCCTTAGAGTCATAAAAGGCAGCCCAAGGGATTGCTTATTCAATCTTCCCTGGTGCAAGAGGTGTTTGTCTGTTAAGAAGCCACAACAATGGGTCTGCTCCCAGGGCTTCAGTATCCCAGTCAGAACAGACCTAGTCTCATGAGCTCTCTGCTAGAGAGCACACATGGGGCAATAGCTTTGAGGAGTGTTCCTTGAGGTTCCCTGGCTTTGGGAAGTCCTACACGGGTGCTGGGGCCTAGGCACTGTGGCCTCTTCCACTGACTTTCCAGGTATCACTTTCAAGCACCTTGTGATTTTCAGCCAAATGCAGCCAGGCAGGGTCTCCTCCTTAGAGACATAAAAGGTAGCCGAAAGGAATGCTTATTCAATCTTCCCTGGTGCAAGAGGTGTTTGGCTCTTAAGACGCCACAACAATGGGTTTGACTCCAGGCCTCAGTTTCACAGTCAGACCAGGCCTAGTCTCCAGAGCTCTCTGCTACAGAGCAGACATGTGTAAAAAGCGCTGTGGAGGGTGCCTTCACATTCCAGGGCACTGTCGAAGCCTTACCTGTACTTTGGGACCTAGGCACTATGGCCCCTACAACTGACATTCCAGGTAGCACTTCGCAGCCCCTTGTGATTAACAGCCAAAGGCAGCCTGGCAGGGTGTCTTCCTTAGAGTCATAAAAGGTAGCCCAAGGGAGTGCTTATTCAATCGTCCCTGGTGCAAAAGGTGTTTGGCTGTTAAGACGCCACAACAATGGGTTTTCCTCCAGACCTCAGTTTCCAGTCAGACCAGGCTTAGTCTCCAGAGCTCGCTGCTACAGAGCAGACATGAGGAAAAAGCGCTATGGAGGGTGCCATCACGTTCCAGGGCACTGTCGAAGCCGTACATGGACTTTGGGACCTAGGCATTATGGCCCCTACAACTGAATTTCCATGTAGCACTTCCCACCACCTTGTGATTTTCAGCCAAAGGCAGCCTGGCAGGGTGTCTTCCTTAGAGTCATAACAGGTAGCCGAAGGTAATGCTTATTCAATCTTCCCAGCTGCAAGAGGTGTTTGGCTATTAAGACGCCACAGCAATGGGTTTGCCTTCAGGCCTCAGTTTCCCAGTCAGACCAGGCCTAGTCTCGCAAGCTCTCTGCTACAGAGCACACATTGGGAAACAAAGCTCTGGAGGGTGCCTTGACGTTCCCAGGCACTGGGAAAGCCCTCCCCCTGGAAGTGGGGCCTTGGAGCTCTGGCCGCTAAAACTGACTTCCCAGCTAGCACTTCCCAGCCCGCTGGTACCTGCACCTGTTGCAGGCTTGGCAGGCTCTCTTCCTTGCAGGGAAGAAAGGCAGCCCCAGAAAGTCGTTTTCAGGCTTCCCTCACGGGGCAAGAGAGAAGCTCTTCAGACACGAAAACACTATGGCTGTTTCAGGGCTTGACTTCCCAAGTCAGACCAGGCCTAGTTGCGCGAGCTCTCTGCTACAGAGCACACTTGGGGAACCAGGGGTGTGGAGGCTGCCTTGACGTTCCCGGGCCCTGGGATAGCCCTACCCGGGAAGTGGGAACTAGGCTCTGCAGCTCCTGAAAACTGACTTCCTAGCTAGCACTTCCCAGTCCAATATGATATTCAGGTCAAATGCGGCCTAGCAGGCTGTCTTCTTTGCAGGGAGCAAATGCAGCCCAAGGGAGTGCTGATTCAATCCGCCTTCCCGCATCAAGTGTTGGGCTGTTCAGAAGACACAACCAAGGGTTCCCCCCAGGACCTCAGTTTCCTAGTCAGACCAGGCCTTGTCTCGCGAGCTCTCTGCTACAGAGCACACATTGGGAAACAACGGTGTGGAGGCTGCCTTGACGTTACCTGGCACTGGGGAAGCCCTACCCGGGAAGTGGGGCCTAGGCACTCCAGCCGCTGAAAACTGACTTCCCAGCTAGCACTTTCCAGTCTAATGTGATTTTCAGGTCAAATGCGGCCTACCAGGCTGTCTTCTTTGGAGGGAGTAAGTGCACCCCAAGGGAGAGCTGATTGAATCCGCCTTCCTGCATCAAGTGTTGGGCTGCTCAGAAGCCACAACCAAGGGTTCCTCCCAGGACCTCAGTTTCCTAGTCAGACCAGGTCTAGTCTCACGAGCTCTCTGCTGCAGAGGACACATTGGGAAACAAAGTTGTGGAGGGTGCCTTGACGTTCCCGGGCACTGGGGAAGCCCTACCCGGGAAGTGGGGCGCTGGCGCTTCAGCCGCTGAAAACTGACTTCCCAGCTAGCACATCCCCATCCAATGTGATTTTCAGGTCAAATGCGATCTAGCAGGCTGTCTTCTTTGGAGGGAGTAAATGCAGCCCAAGGGAGTGCTTATTCAATCTTCCCTGGTGAAACAGGTGTTTGGCTGTTAAGAATCCACAACAATGGGTTTGACTCCAGGCCTCAATTTACTAGTCAGACCAGGACTAGTCTCCAGAGCTCTCTGCCACAGAGCAAATATGTGGAAAATGTGCAGTGGACAGTGCCTTCACGTTCCAGGGCACTTTCTAAGCCTTACCTGGGCAGTGAGTCCTACTCGCTATGGCCCCTACAAACACACCTCGCACTTAACATTCCCAGCCCCATGTGATTTTCAGCCCGAGGGCGGCATCGCAGGCTCTCTTCCATGGAGGGAGCAAAGTCCGCCCAAGGTATTGCTTTCTCCATCCTCCCGTGAACAGCAAGTTTTGGAGTGTTCAGAAGCCCCTACACTGGTTCTGTTCCCAGGGCCTCAGTTTCTCAGTTAGACCAGACCTAATCTCACGAGGTCTCTGCTACAGAGTACACATGGGGCTTTAGCTCTGAAGAGGGTGCCTTGACGTTCCCGCGCCCTGTGGAAGCCCTACCCGGGAGGTGGGGACTAGGAACTATGGCCCCTTCCAATGACTTTCCAGCTAGAACTTTCAAGCCCCTTGTGATTTTCAGCCCCAAGGCAGCCTGGCAGGGTCTCTTCCTTAGAGTCATAAATGATAGCCCAAGGGAGTGCTTAATCAATCCTCCCTGGCGCAACAGGTGTTTGGCTGTTAAGAATCCACAATAATGGGCTTGCCTCCAGGCCTTAGTTTCCTAGTCAGACCTGGCCTAGTCTCCAGAGCTCCCTGCTACAGAGCAGACATGTGGAAAAAGCGCTGTGAAGTGTGCCTACACGTTCCAGGGCACTGTCGAAGACTTACCCGGGCGGTGGGCCCTAATTTCTATGGCGCATACAAACATACTTCGCAGGTAGCACTTCCTAGCTTCATGTGATTTTCAGCTTGAGGGCAGCTTGGCAGGATCTCTTCCATGGAGTGAGCAAAGGCAGCACAAGGTATTGCTTTTTCCATCCTCCCTCGAACAGTAAGTGTTGGGCTGTTCAGAAGCCCCTTCAATGGGTCTGTGCCCAGGGCCTCAGTTTCCCAGTTAGAACAGACCTAGTCACAAGAGCTCTCTGCTATAGAGCACAAATGGGGCAATACTTCTGAGGAGGGTTCCTTGAGATTCCTTGGCTTGGGGAAGCCATACCCTGGCGGTGGGGCCTAGGCACTGTGGCCGCTACCACTGACTTTCCAGCTAGCACTTTCCAGCCCCTTGTGATTTTCAGCCAAAGGCAGCCTGGCAGGGTCTCTTCCTTAGAGTCATAAAAGGTAGCCCAAGGGAGTGCTTATTCAATCTTCCCTGATGCAAGAGGTGTTTGACTGTTAAAAAGGCACAACAATGGGTTTGCCTCCAGGCCTCAGTTTCCTAGTCAGACCAGGCCTAGTCTCCAGAGCTCTCTGTTACAGAGCAGACAGGTGGAAAAAGCGCTGTGGAGGGTGCCTTCAGGTTCCAGGGCACTGACAATCCTTACCTGGGCGGTGGGCCCTGATCACTATGGACCCTACAAACGAACTTCCCAGGTAGCATTTCCCAGCCCCATGTGATATTCAGCCCGAGGGTAGTGTGACATGCTCTCTTCCATGGAGGGACCAAAGGCAGCACAAGGTATTGCTTTTTCCATCCTCCCTCGAACAGCAAGTGTTGGGCAGTTCAGAATCCCCTACAATGGTTCTGTTCCCAGGGCCTCAGTCTCCCAGTCAGAACAGACCTAGTCTCAAGAACTCTGTGCTACAGAGCACACATGTGGCAATAGCTTTGAGGAGGGTGCCTTGACGTTCCCGGGCTTTGGGAAGCCCTACACGGGCTGTGGTTTCTAGGCACTATGGCCCCTAAACTGACTTTCCAGTTAGCACTTTCTAGCCCCTTTTGATTTTCAGCCCCAAAGCAGCCTTTCCGGATTTGTTCCTTAGAATCATAAAAGATAGCCCAAGGGAGTGCTTATTCAATCCTCCCTGGCACAACAGGTGTTTGGCTGTGAAGAACGCACAACACTGGGTTTGCCTCCAGGCTTCAGTTTCCTAATCAGACCAGTACTAGTCTCCAGAGCTCTCTGCTACAGAGCAGACATGTGGAAAATGTGCAGTGGAGGGGGCCTTCACGTTCCAGGGCACTTTCTAAGCCTTATCTGGGCAGTGAGTCCTACTCGCTATGGTCCCTACAAACCCACCTCCCAGGTAACATTCCCAGCCCCATGTGATTATCAGCCCGAGGGCGGGGTGGCAGGCTCTTTTCCATCGAGGGAGCAAAGGCAGCCCAAGATATTGCTTTTTCATCCTCCCTCGAACAGAAAGTGTTGGACTGTTCAGAAGCCCCTACAATGGTTCTGTTCTCAGGGCCTCAGTTTCCCAGTCAGAACAGACCTAGTCTTGCGAGCTCTCTGCTACAGATTACACATGGGGCTTTAGATCTGAGGACGGTGCCTTGCTGTTCCCGTGCCCTGGGAAAGCTCTACCAAGGCGGTTGGGCCTAGGCACTATGGACCCTATCACTTACTTTCCAGCTAGCACTTCCCAGCCCCTTGTGATTTTCAGACCCAAGGGAGCCTGTCAGTGTCTCTTCCTTAAAGTCATAAAAGTTAGCCCAAGGGAGTGCTTATAAAATCCTCCCTTTCGCAAAGGGTGTATGGTTGTTAAGAATGCACAACAATGGGTTTGCCTTCATGCATCAGTTTCCCAGTCAGACCAGGCCTAGTATCGAGAGCTCTCTGCTACAGAGCAGACATGTGGAAAAGCGCTGTGGAGGGTGCCTTCACGTTCCAGGGCACTGTCGAAGTCTTACCCGGGCTTTGGGACCAAGGCACTCTGGGCCCTACAACTGACATTCCAGGTAGCACTTTCCAGGCCCTTGTGATATTCAGCCAAAGGCAGCCTGGCAGGGTCTCTTCCTTAGAGTCATAAAAGGTAGCCCAAGGTGGTGCTTATTCAATCTTCCCTGGTGCAAGAGGTGTTTCTCTGTGAAGAAGCCACAACAATGGGTCTGCTCCCAGGGCCTCAGTTTCCCAGTCAGAACAGACCTAGTCTCAAGAGGTCTCTGCTACAGAGCACACATGGGGCATTAGCTCTGAGGAGTGTTCCTTGAGGTTCCCTAGCTTGGGGAAGCCCTACCCGGGCAGTGGGGCCTAGGCACTGCGACCTCTTCCTGACTTTCCAGGTAGCACTTTTCAGCCCCTTGTGATTTTCAGCCAAAGGCAGCCTGGCAGGGTCTCTTCCTTAGAGTCATTAAATGTACCTCAAGGGAGTGCTTATTCAATCTTCCCTGGTGCAAGAGGTGTTTGGCTGTTAAAAAGCCACAACAATGGGTTTGACTCTAGGCCTCTGTTTCCTAGTCAGACCAGGCCTAGTCTCCAGAGCTCTCTGCTACAGAGCAGACATGTGGAAAAAGCGCTGTGGAGGGTGCATTCATGTTCCAGGGCACTGACAATCGTTACCTGGTCGGTGGGCCATAATCGCTATGGACCCTACAAACGGACTTCCCAGGTAGCACTTCCCAGCCCCATGTGATTTTCAGCCCGAGCGAAGCGTGACATACTTTCTTCCATGGAGGGAGCAAAGGCAGCACAAGGTATTGCTTTTTCCATCCTCCCTCGAACAGCAAGTGTTGGGCAGTTCAGAATCCCCTACAATGGTTCTGTTCCCAGGGCCTCAGTCTCTCAGTCAGAACAGACCTAGTCTCAAGAACTCTGTGCTACAGAGCACACATGGGGCAATAGCTCTGAGAAGGGTGCCTTGACGTTCCCGGGCACTGGGAAAGCCCTACCCGGGAAGTGGGGCCTGTGAGTTCTGCCCGCTAAAAACTGACTTTCCAGCTAGCACTTCCCAGCCCGACGGCAGCTGTACCTGGTCCAGGCTCGGCAGGATCTCTTCCTTGCAGGGAGGAAAGGCAGCCCCAGAGAGTCGTTTTCAGGCTTCCCTCGTGGGGCAAGAGAAAAGCTCTTCAGACACCAAAACACGGGGGCTGTTCCAGAGCTTGACTTCCCAAGTCAGACCAGGCCAAGTCGCGCGAGCTCTCTGCTAGAGAGCACACTTGGGCAAACAGTGGTGTGGAGGCTGCCTTGACGTTCCCGGGCACTGGGATAGCCCTGCCCGGGAAGTGGGAACTAGGCTCTCCAGCTGCTGAAAACTGACTTCCTAGCTAGCACTTCCCAATCCAATGTGATTTTCAGGTCAAATGCGGCCTAGCAGGCTGTCTTCTTTGCAGGGAGCAAAGGCAGCCAAAGGGAGTGCTGATTCAATCCACATTCCCGCATCAAGTGTTGGGCTGTTCAGAAGACACAACCAAGGGTTCTTCCCAGGACCTCAGTTTCCTAGTCAAACCAGGCCTAGTCTCACGAGATTTCTGCTGCAAAGCACACATTGGGAAACAACGGTGTGGAGGTTGCTTTGACGTTCCCGGGCACTGGGGAAGCCCTACCCTTAAAGTGGGGACTAGGCGCTCCAGCCACTGAAAACAGACTTCCCAGCTAGCACTTCCCAGTCTAATGTGATTTTCAGGTCAAATGCGGCCTAGCAGGCTGTCTTCTTTGGAGGGAGTAAATGCAGCCCAAGGGAGAGATGATTCAATCCGCCTTCCCGCATCAAGTGTTGGGCTGTTCAAAAGCCACAACCAAGGGTTCCTCCCAGGACTTCAGTTTCCTAGTCAGACCAGGCCTAGTCTCTCAAGCTCTCAGACACAGAGCACACATTGGGAAACAAAGTTGTGGAGTGTTCCTTGACGTTCCCGGGCACTGGGAAAGCCCTCCCAGGGAATTGGGGATGGGGAGCTCTGGCCGCTAAAAACTGACTTTCAGCTAGCTCTTCCCAGCCAGATGGCACCTGCACCTGGTGCAGGCTCAGTGGGCTCTCTTCCTGGCAGGGAGGAAAGGCAGCCACAGAGAGTCGTTTTCAGGCTTTCCTCGCTGGGCAAGAGAGAAGCTCTTCAGAACCCAAAACACTTGGGCTGTTCCATGGCTTGACTTCCCAAGTCAGACCAGGCCTAGTCGCGCGAGCTCTCTGCTACAGAGCACACTTGGAGAACCTGTGGTGTGGAGGCTGCCTTAACATTCCCGGGCACTGTGAAAGCCCGACCCTGGAAGTTGGGACTAGGTGCTCCAGCCGCTGAAAACTGACCTCCCAGCTAGCACTTCCCAGTCCTATGTTATTTTCAGGTCAAATTCGATCTAGCAGGCTGTCTTCTTTGGAGGGAGTATATGCAGCCCAAGAGAGTGCTTATTCAATCTTCCCTGGTGCAACAGGTGTTTGGCTGTTAAGAATCCAAAACTATGGGTTTGCCTCCAGGCCTCAATTTACTAGTCAAACCAGGACTAGTCTCCAGAGCTCTCTGCCACAGAGCAGATATGTGGAAAATGTGCAGTGGACGGTGCCTTCATGTTCCAGGGCACTTTCTAAGCCTTACCTGGGCAGTGAGTCCTACTCGCAATGGCCCTTACAAACACACCTCCCAGGTAACATTCACAGCCCCATGTGATTTTCAGCCCAAGGGCGGCATCGCAGGCTCTCTTCCATGGAGGGAGCAAAGGCCGCCCAAGGTATTGCTTTTTCCATCCTCCCTCGAACAGCAAGTTTTGGACTGCTCAGAAGCTCCTACAATGGTTCTGTTCCCAGGGCCTCAGTTTCCCAGTTAGACAAGACCTAATCTCGCGAGCTCTCTGCTACAGAGTACACATGGGACTTTAGCTCTGAGGAGGGTGCCTTGACGTTCCCGCGCCCTGTGGAAGCCCTACCCGGAAGGTGGGGACTAGGCACTATGGTCCCTTCCACTGACTTTCCAGCTAGAACTTTCCAGCCCCTTCTGATTTTCAGCCCCAAGGCAGCCTGGCAGGGTCTCTTCCTTAGAGACATAAAGGATAGCCAAAGGGAGTGCTTAATCAATCTTCCCTGATGCAAGAGGTGTTTGGCTGTTAAGATGCCACAACAATGGGTTTGCCTCCAGGACGCAGTTTCCCAGTGAGACCAGGGCTAGTCTCCAGAGTTCTCTGCTACAGAGCAGACGTGTGGAAAAAGCGCTGTGGAGGGTGCCTTCACGTTCAAGGGCACTGTCGAAGCCTTACCTGGGCTTTGGGACCTAGGCATTATGGCCCCTACAACTGACTATCCAGGTACCACTTCCCAGCCCCGTTTGATTTTCAGCGCCAAAGCAGAGTTTCAGGGTGTCTTCCTTAGAGACATAAAATGTAGCCCAAGGGAGTGCTTATTCAATCTTCCCTGATACAAGAGGTGTTTGTCTGTGAAGAAGCCACAACAATGGGTCTGCTCCCAGGGCCTCAGTTTCCCAGTCAGAACAGACCTAGTCTCAAGAGCTCTCTGCTACAGAGCACACATGGGGCAATAGCTCTCAGGAGTGTTCCTTGAGGTTCCCTGGCTTGGGGAAGCCCTACTCGGGCACTGGGTTCTAGGCACTATGGCCTCTTCCACTGCCTTTCCAGGTAGCACTTCCCAGCCCCTTGTGATTTTCAGCCCCAAAGCAGCGTTTCAGGGTCTCTTCCTTAGAGTCATAAAAGGTAGCCCAAGGGAGTGCTTATTCAATCTTCCCTGGTGCAAGAGGTGTTTGTCTGTGAAGAAGCCACAACAATGGGTCTGCTCCCAGGGCCTCAGTTTCCCAGTCAGAACAGACCTAGTCTCAAGAGCTCTCTGCTACAGAGCACACATGGGCAATAGCTCTGAGGAGTGTTCCTTGAGGTTCCCTGGCTTGAAGACCCTACCCTGGCGGTGGGGCCTAGGCACTGTGGCCTCTTCCACTGCCTTTCCAGGTAGCACTTTCCAGCCCCTTGTGATTTTCAGCCCAAGGCAGCCTGGCAGGGTCTCTTCCTTAGAGTCATAAAAGGTAGCCCAAGGGAGTGCTTATTCAATCTTCCCTGGTGCAAGAGGTGTTTGGCTGTTAAGACACCACAACAATGGGTTTGCCTCCAGGCCTCAGTTTCCCAGTCAGACCAGGCCTAGTCTCCAGAGCTCTCTGCTACAGAGCAGACATGTGGAAAAAGCGCTGTGGAGGGTGCCTTCATGTTTCAGGGCACTGTCCAAGCCTTACCTGGGCTTTGGGACCTAGGCACTATGGCTCCTACAACTGACTTTCCAGGTAGCACTTCCCAGCCCCTTTTGATTTTCAGCCCCAAAGCAGCGTTCAGGGTCTCTTCCTTAGAGTCATAAAAGGTAGCCCAAGGGAGTGCTTATTCAATCTTCCCTGGTGCAAGAGGTGTTTGGTTGTTAAGACGCCAAAACAGTGGGTTTGCCTCCAGGCCTCAGTTTCCCAGTCAGAACAGTACTAGTCTCCAGAGCTCTCTGCTACAGAGCACACTTGGGGCAATAGCTCGGAAGAGTGTTCCTTGAGGTTCCCTGTCTTGGGGAAGCCCTACCCGTGCGTTGGGGCCTAGGCACTCTGGCCTATTCCACTGACTTTCCAGGTAGCACTTTCCAGCCACTTGTGATTTTCAGCCAAAGGCAGCCTGGCAGGGTCTCTTCCTTAGAGTCATAAAAGGTAGCCCAAGGGAGTGCTTAATCAATCTTCCCAGGTGCAAGAGGTGTTTGGCTGTTAAGACTCCACAACAATGGGATGGCCTCCAGGCCTCAGTTTGCCAGTCAAACCAGGCCTAGTCTCCAGAGCTCTCTGCTACAGAGCAGACATGTGGAAAAACGCTGTGGAGGGTGACTTCACATTCCAGGGCACTGTCGAAACCTTACCTGGGCTTTGATACCTAGGCACTATGGCCCCTTCAACTGACTTTCCAGGTAGCACTTTCCCAGCCCCTTTTGATTTTCAGCCCCAAATCCGCGTTTCAGAGTCTCTTTCTTACAGTCATAAAAGGTAGCCCAAGGGAGTGCTTATTCAATCTTCCCTGGTGCAAGAGGTGTTTGTCTGTGAAGAAGCCACAACAATGGGTCGGCTCCCAGGGCCTCAGTTTCCCAGTCAGAACAGACCTAGTCCCAAGAGCTCTCTGCTACAGAGCACACATGGGACAATAGCTCTAAGGAGTGTTTCTTGAGGTTCCCTGGCTTGGGGAAGCCCTACCCGGGCGGTGGGGCCTAGGCAATATGGCCTCTTCCACTGACTTTCCAGGTAGCACTTTCCAGCCCCTTGTGATTTTCAGCCAAATGCAGCCTGGCAGTGTCTCTTCCTTAGAGTCATAAAAGGTAGCCCAAAGGAGTGCTCATTCAATCTTCCCTGGTGCAAGAGGTGTTTGGCTGTTAAGACGCCACAAGAATGGTTTTGCCTCCAGGCCTCAGTTTCCCAGTCAGAGCAGGCCTAGTCTCCAGAGCTCTCTGCTACAGAGCAGACATGTGGAAAAAGCGCTGTGGATGGTGTCTTCACGTTCCAGGACACTGTCGAAGCCTTACCTCGGCTTTGGGACCTAGGCACTATGGCCCTACAACTGACTTTCCAGGTAGCACTTCCCAGCCCCTTTTGATTTTCATCCGCAAAGCAGCGTTTCAGGATCTCTTCCTTAGAGTCATAAATGGTAGCCCAATCGAGTGCTTATTCAATCCTCCCTGGAACAACAGGTGTTTGGCTGTTAAGAAGCCCCAACAATGGGTTTTCCTCCAGGCCTCAGTTTCCTCGTCAGACCAGGCCTAGTCTCCAGAGCTCACTGCTACAGAGCAGACATGTGGTAAATGTGCAGTAGAGGGTGCCTTCACGTTCCAGGGCACTTTCTAAGCCTTACCTGGGCAGTGAGTCCTACTCGCTATGGTCCCTACAAACTCACCTCCCAGGTAACATTTCCAGCCCCATGCGATTTTCAGCCTGAGGGCGGCGTGGCAAGATCTCTTCCATGGAGGGAGCAAAGACAGCACAATGTATTGCCTTTTCCAACCTCCCTCGAACAGCAAGTGTTTGTCTGTTCTGAATCCCCTCCAATGTGTCTCTCCCAGGGCCTCAGTTTCGTAGCCAGACCAGTAGTAGTCTTGGGAGGTTTCTACTACAGAGCACACATAGGGAAAAACAGTGGTGTTGTTGTTGCCCTGACGTTCCCGGGCAATGGGGAAGCCCTACCCGGATGGTGAGGCCTAGGCGCTATGCCCCCTACAAACTGACTGCCCAACGTAGCACTATGCAGCCCAATGTGATTTTCAGCCCAAAGGCAGCCTGGCAGGCTCTCTTCCTTGGAGGAAGCAAAGACAGCCTAAGGGAGTGCTTCTTCAAGGCTCCCTAGCGCAGCAAGTGTTGGGCTGTTCAGAAGCCCTAATATTGTGTCTGCTCCCAGGGCCTCAGTTTCCTAGCCAGACCAGGCCTAGTCTGGCGAGCTCTCTGCTACAGAGCACACATGGGGAAACAGTGGTGTGGAGGGTGCCTTCACGTTCCCGGGCCCTGTGGAAGCACTACCTGGGCAGTGGGGCCTAGGAGCCATGGCCCCTACCACTCTCTTTCTAGTTAGCACTTTCCAGCCCCCTGTGATTTTCAGCAACAAGGCAGCCTTGCAGGGTCTCTTCCGTAGAGTTATAAAAGGTAGCCCAAGGGAATGCTTTTTCAATCCTCCCTGGAGCATCAGGTGTATGGCTGATAAGAAGCCACAACAATGGGTTTGCCTCCAGGCCTCAGTTTCCTACTCATACCAGGCCTAGTCTCCAGAGCTCTCTGCTACAGAGCAGACATGTGAAGAAAGCGCTGTGGAGGGTGCCTTCACGTTCCAGGGCACTGACAAATCCTTACCTGGGCGGTGGGCCCTAATCGCTATGGACCCTACAAACGGACTTTCCAGGTAGCACTTCCCAGCCCCATGTGATTTTCAGCCCGAGGGTAGCGTGACAGTCTCTCTTCCATGGAGGGAGCAAAGGCAGCACAAGGTATTGCTTTTTACCATCCTCCCTCGAACAGCAAGTGTTGGGCAGTTCAGAAGCCCCTACAATGGTTCTGTTCCCAGGGCCTCAGTTTCCCAGTCAGAACAGACCTAGTCTCAAGAGCTCTCTGCTTCAGAGCACACATGGTGCAATAGCTCTGAGAAGTGTTCCTTGAGGTTCCCTGGCTTGGGGAAGCCATACCCGGGTGGTGGAGCCTAGGCACTCTGGCCTCTTCCACTGACTTTCCAGGTAGCACTTTCCAGCCCCTTATGATTTTCAACCCCAAAGCAGAGTTTCAGGGTCAATTCCTTAGAGTCACAAAAGGTAGCCAAAGGGAGTGCTTATTCAATCCTCCCTGGCACAACAGGTGTTTGTCTGTTAGGAAGCCACAACAATGGGTTTCCTTCCAGGCCTCAGATTCCTAGTCAGACCAGGACTAGTCTCCAGAGCTCTCTGATACAGAGCAGACATTTGGAAAATGTGCAGTGGAGGGTGCCTTCACGATCCAGGGCACTTTCTAAGCCTTACCAGGGCAGTGAGTCCTACTCGCTATGGTCCCTAAAAACTCACCTCCCAGGTAAAATTCCCAGCCCCATGTGATTTTCATCCCGAGGGTGGCGTGGCAAGCTCTCTCGCATGGAGGGAGCAAAGGCAGCCAAAGGTATTGCTTTTTCCATCCTCCTTCGAACAGCAACTGTTGGACTGTTCAGATGCCTCTACAATGGTTCTGTTCCCAGGGCCTCAGTTTCCCAGTCAGAACAGAATTAGTCTCGCGAGCTCTCTGCTACAGAGTACACATGGGGCATTATCTCTGAGGAGGGTGACTTGGTGTTACCATGCCCTGGGGAAACCCTACCCAGGATGTCGGGCCTAGGCACTATGGCCCCTACCACTGAATTTCAGGCTACCACTTCCCAGCCCTTTTTGATTCTCAGCCCCAAAGCAGCGTTTCAGGGTCTCTTTCTTACAGGCATAAAAGGTAGCCCAATGGAGTGCTTATTCAATCTTCCCTGGTGCAAGAGGTGTTTGTCTGTGAAGAAGCCACAACAATGGGTCTGCTCCCAGGGCATCAGTTTCCGAGTCAGAACAGACCTAGTTTCACGAGCTCTCTGCTACAGCGCACACATGGGGCAATAGCTCTGAGGAGGGTTCCTTGAGCTTCCCTGGCTTGGGGAAGCCCTATCCGGGCAGTGGGGGCCTAGGCACTGTGGCCTCTACCACTGACTTTCCAGGTAGCACTTTCAATCCCCTTGTGATTATCAGCCAAAGGCAGCCTGGCAGGGTCTCTTCCTTAGAGTCATAAAAGGTAGCCCAAGGGAGTGCTTATTCAGTCTTCCCAGGTGCAAGAGGTGTTTGGCTGTTAAGACAGGAGAACAATGGGTTTGCCTCCAGGCTCAGTTTTCCAGTCAGACCAGGACTAGTCTCCAGAGCTCTCCGCTACAGAGCAGACATGTGGAAAAAGCGCTGTGGAGGGTGCCTTCAAGTTCCAGGGCACTGTAGAAGTCTTACCTGGGCATTGGGACCTAGGCACTATGACCCCTACGACTGACTTTCCAGGTAGCACTTCCCAGCCCCTTGTGATTTTCATCCCCAAAGCAGCGCTTCAGGTCTCTTCCATAGAGTCATAAAAGGTAGCCCAAGGGAGTGCTTATTCAATCTTCCCTGGTGCAAGAGGTGTTTGTCTGTGAAGAAGCCACAACAATGGGTCTGCTCCCAGGGCCTCAGTTTCCCAGTCAGAACAGACCTAGTCTCAAGAGCTCTCTGCTACAGAGCACACATGGGGCAATAGCTCTGAGAGAGTTTCTTGAGGTTCCCTGGCTTGGGGAAGCCCTACCCGGACGGTGGGGCCTCGGCATTGTGGCCTCTTCCAATGAGTTTCCAGGTAGTTCTTTCCAGCCCCTTGTGATTTTCAGCCAAAGGCACCCTGGCAGGGTCTCTTCCTTAGAGACATAAAAGGTAGCCCAAGGGAGTGCTTATTCAATCTTCCCAGGTGGAAGAATTGTTTGGCTCTTAAGACACCACAACAATGGGTTTGCCTCCAGGCCGCAGTTTCCCAGTCAGAACAGGCCTATTTTTCAGAGCTCTCTGCTACATAGCAGACATGTGGAAAAAGCGCTGTGGACGGTGCGTTCAGGTTCCAGGGCACTGTCGAATCCTTACCTGGCCTTTGAGACCTAGGCACTATGGGCCCTACAACTGACATTCCAGTTAGCACTTCCCAGCCCCTTGTGATTTTCAGCCAAAGGCAGCATGGCAGGGTGACTTCCTTAGAGTCATAAAAGATAACCCAAGGGAGTGCTCATTCAATTTTCCCTTTGCAAGTGGTGTTTGTCTGTGAAGAAGCCACAACAATGGGTCTGCTCCCAGGCCCTCAGTTTCCAAGTCAGAACAAACCTAGTCTCAAGAGCTGTCTGATACAAAGCACACATAGGGCAATAGCTCTGAGGAGTGTTCCTTGAGGTTCCCTGGCTTGGGGAAGCCCTACCCGGGCGGTTGGGCCTAGGCATTGTGGCCTCTTCCACTGACTTTCCAGGTAGCACTTTCCAGCACCTTGTGATTTTCAGCCAAAGACAAACTTACAGGGTCTCTTCCTTAGAGTCATAAAAGATAGCCCAAGGGAGTGCTTATTCAATCTTCCCTGGTGCAAGAGGTGTTTGGCTGTTAAGACGCCACAACATTGGGTTTCTTCAAGGACTCAGTTTCACATTCACACCAGGCATAATCTCCAGTGCTCTCTGCTACAGAGCAGACATGTGAAAAAACCGCTTGGGTGGGTGCCTTCACGTTCCAGGGCACTGTCGAAGGCTTACCTGTGCTTTGGGACCTAGGCACTATGGCCCCTACAACTGACATTCCAGGTATCACTTTCCATCCCCTTGTGAATTTCAGGCGAAGGAAGCCTGGCAGGGTGTCTTCCTTAGAGTCATAAAAGGTAGCCCAAGGGAGTGCTTATTCAATCTTCCCTGGTGCAATTATGGTTTGGCTGTTAAGACGTCACAACAATGGGTTTGCCTTCAGGCCTCAGTTTCCCAGTCAGACCAGGCCTAGTCTCCAAGCGTCTCTGCTACAGAGGAGACATGTGGAAAAAGCGCTGTGGAGGGTGCCTTCACGTTCCAGGGCACTGTCGAAGCGTTACCTGGGCTTTGGGACCTAGGCACTATGGCCCCTACAACTCACGTTCCAGGTAGCACTTTCCAGCCCCTTGTGATTTTCAGCCAAAGACAGCCTGGCAGGGTGTCTTCCATAGAGTCATAAAAGGTAGCCCAAAGGAGTGCTTAATCAATCTTCCCTGGTGCAAGAGGTGTTTGTTTGTGAAAAAGACACAACAATGTTTCTGCTCCCAGGGCCTTATTTTCCCAGTGAGAACAGACCTAGTCTCAAGAGCTCTCTGCTACAGAGCACCCATGGGGCAATAGCTATGAGGAGTGTTCCTTGAGGTTCCCTGGCTTGGGGAAGCCCTACCCGGGCGCTGGGGCCTAGGCACTGTGGCCTCTTCGGCTGACTTTCCAGGTAGCACTTTTCAGCCCCTTGTGATTTTCAGCCAAAGGGAGCTTGGCAGGGTCTCTTCCTTAGAGACATAAAAGGTAGCCCAAGGCAGTGCTTATTCAATCTTCCCAGGTGCAAGAGGTGTTTGGCTGTTAAGAGACTACAACAATGGGTTTGCCTCGAGGCCTCAGTTTCCCAGTCAGACCAGGACTAGTCTCCAGAGCTCTCTGCTACAGAGCATGTCGAAAAAGCGCTGTGGAGGGTGCCTTAAGGTTCCAGGGCACTGTCCAAGCCTTACCTGGGCTTTGGGACCTAGGCATTATGGCCCCTACAACTGACTTTCCAGGTAGCACTTCCCAGCGCCTTTTGATTTTCAAACCCAAAGCAGCATTTCAGGGTCTCTTCCTTAGAGTCATAAAAGGTAGCCCAAGGGAGTGCTTATTCAATCTTCCCTGGTGCAAGTATGGTTTGGCTGTTAAGACGTCACAACAATGGGTTTGCCTTCAGGCCTCAGTTTCCCAGTCAGACCAGGCCTAGTCTCGCAAGCTCTCTGCTACAGAGCACACATTGGGAAACAAAGCTCTGGAGGGTGCCTTGACGTTCCCAGGCACTGGGAAAGCCCTCCCCTGGAAGTGGGGCCTTGGAGCTCTGGCCGCTAAAAACTGACTTCCCAGCTAACACTTCCCAGCCCGCTGGTACCTGCACCTGTTGCAGGCTTGGCAGGCTCTCTTCCTTGCAGGGAAGAAAGGCAGCCCCAGAAAGTCGTTTTCAGGCTTCCCTCACGGGGCAAGAGAGAAGCTCTTCAGACACGAAAACACTATGGCTGTTTCAGGGCTTGACTTCCCAAGTCAGACCAGGCCTAGTTGCGCGAGCTCTCTGCTACAGAGCACACTTGGGGAACCAGGGGTGTGGAGGCTGCCTTGACGTTCCCGGGCCCTGGGATAGCCCTACCCGGGAAGTGGGAACTAGGCTCTGCAGCTCCTGAAAACTGACTTCCTAGCTAGCATTTCCCAGTCCAATATGATATTCAGGTCAAATGCGGCCTAGCAGGCTGTCTTCTTTGCAGGGAGCAAATGCAGCCCAAGGGAGTGCTGATTCAATCCGCCTTCCCGCATCAAGTGTTGGGCTGTTCAGAAGACACAACCAAGGGTTCCCCCCAGGACCTCAGTTTCCTAGTCAGACCAGGCCTTGTCTCGCGAGCTCTCTGCTACAGAGCACACATTGGGAAACAACGGTGTGGAGGCTGCCTTGACGTTACCTGGCACTGGGGAAGCCCTACCCAGGAAGTGGGGCCTAGGCACTCCAGCCGCTGAAAACTGACTTCCCAGCTAGCACTTTCCAGACTAATGTGATTTTCAGGTCAAATGCGGCCTACCAGGCTGTCTTCTTTGGAGGGAGTAAGTGCACCCCAAGGGAGAGCTGATTGAATCCGCCTTCCTGCATCAAGTGTTGGGCTGCTCAGAAGCCACGACCAAGGGTTCCTCCCAGGACCTCAGTTTCCTAGTCAGACCAGGTCTAGTCTCACGAGCTCTCTGCTGCAGAGGACACATTGGGAAACAAAGTTGTGGAGGGTGCCTTGACGTTCCCGGGCACTGGGGAAGCCCTACCCGGGAAGTGGGGCGCTGGCGCTTCAGCCGCTGAAAACTGACTTCCCAGCTAGCACATACCCATCCAATGTGATTTTCAGGTCAAATGCGATCTAGCAGGCTGTCTTCTTTGGAGGGAGTAAATGCAGCCCAAGGGAGTGCTTATTCAATCTTCCCTGGTGAAACAGGTGTTTGGCTGTTAAGAATCCACAACAATGGGTTTGACTCCAGGCCTCAATTTACTAGTCAGACCAGGACTAGTCTCCAGAGCTCTCTGCCACAGAGCAAATATGTGGAAAATGTGCAGTGGACAGTGCCTTCACGTTCCAGGGCACTTTCTAAGCCTTACCTGGGCAGTGAGTCCTACTCGCTATGGCCCCTACAAACACACCTCGCACTTAACATTCCCAGCCCCATGTGATTTTCAGCCCGAGGGCGGCATCGCAGGCTCTCTTCCATGGAGGGAGCAAAGTCCGCCCAAGGTATTGCTTTCTCCATCCTCCCGTGAACAGCAAGTTTTGGAGTGTTCAGAAGCCCCTACAATGGTTCTGTTCCCAGGGCCTCAGTTTCTCAGTTAGACCAGACCTAATCTCACGAGGTCTCTGCTACAGAGTACACATGGGGCTTTAGCTCTGAAGAGGGTGCCTTGACGTTCCCGCGCCCTGTGGAAGCCCTACCCGGGAGGTGGGGACTAGGAACTATGGCCCCTTCCAATGACTTTCCAGCTAGAACTTTCAAGCCCCTTGTGATTTTCAGCCCCAAGGCAGCCTGGCAGGGTCTCTTCCTTAGAGTCATAAATGATAGCCCAAGGGAGTGCTTAATCAATCCTCCCTGGCGCAACAGGTGTTTGGCTGTTAAGAATCCACAATAATGGGCTTGCCTCCAGGCCTTAGTTTCCTAGTCAGACCTGGCCTAGTCTCCAGAGCTCCCTGCTACAGAGCAGACATGTGGAAAAAGCGCTGTGAAGTGTGCCTACACGTTCCAGGGCACTGTCGAAGACTTACCCGGGCGGTGGGCCCTAATTTCTATGGCGCATACAAACATACTTCGCAGGTAGCACTTCCTAGCTTCATGTGATTTTCAGCTTGAGGGCAGCTTGGCAGGATCTCTTCCATGGAGTGAGCAAAGGCAGCACAAGGTATTGCTTTTTCCATCCTCCCTCGAACAGTAAGTGTTGGGCTGTTCAGAAGCCCCTACAATGGGTCTGTGCCCAGGGCCTCAGTTTCCCAGTTAGAACAGACCTAGTCACAAGAGCTCTCTGCTATAGAGCACACATGGGGCAATACTTCTGAGGAGGGTTCCTTGAGATTCCTTGGCTTGGGGAAGCCATACCCTGGCGGTGGGGCCTAGGCACTGTGGCCGCTACCACTGACTTTCCAGCTAGCACTTTCCAGCCCCTTGTGATTTTCAGCCAAAGGCAGCCTGGCAGGTTCTCTTCCTTAGAGCCATAAAAGGTAGCCCAAGGGAGTGCTTATTCAATCTTCCCTGATGCAAGAGGTGTTTGACTGTTAAAAAGGCACAACAATGGGTTTGCCTCCAGGCCTCAGTTTCCTAGTCAGACCAGGCCTAGTCTCCAGAGCTCTCTGTTACAGAGCAGACAGGTGGAAAAAGCGCTGTGGAGGGTGCCTTCAGGTTCCAGGGCACTGACAATCCTTACCTGGGCAGTGGGCCCTGATCACTATGGACCCTACAAACAAACTTCCCAGGTAGCATTTCCCAGCCCCATGTGATATTCAGCCCGAGGGTAGTGTGACATGCTCTCTTCCATGGAGGGACCAAAGGCAGCACAAGGTATTGCTTTTTCCATCCTCCCTCGAACAGCAAGTGTTGGGCAGTTCAGAATCCCCTACAATGGTTCTGTTCCCAGGGCCTCAGTCTCCCAGTCAGAACAGACCTAGTCTCAAGAACTCTGTGCTACAGAGCACACATGTGGCAATAGCTTTGAGGAGGGTGCCTTGACGTTCCCGGGCTTTGGGAAGCCCTACACGGGCTGTGGTTTCTAGGCACTATGGCCCCTAAACTGACTTTCCAGTTAGCACTTTCTAGCCCCTTTTGATTTTCAGCCCCAAAGCAGCCTTTCCGGATTTGTTCCTTAGAATCATAAAAGATAGCCCAAGGGAGTGCTTATTCAATCCTCCCTGGCACAACAGGTGTTTGGCTGTGAAGAACGCACAACACTGGGTTTGCCTCCAGGCTTCAGTTTCCTAATCAGACCAGTACTAGTCTCCAGAGCTCTCTGCTACAGAGCAGACATGTGGAAAATGTGCAGTGGAGGGGGCCTTCACGTTCCAGGGCACTTTCTAAGCCTTATCTGGGCAGTGAGTCCTACTTGCTATGGTCCCTAAAAACCCACCTCCCAGGTAACATTCCCAGCCCCATGTGATTATCAGCCCGAGGGCGGGGTGGCAGGCTCTTTTCCATCGAGGGAGCAAAGGCAGCCCAAGATATTGCTTTTTCATCCTCCCTCGAACAGAAAGTGTTGGACTGTTCAGAAGCCCCTACAATGGTTCTGTTCTCAGGGCCTCAGTTTCCCAGTCAGAACAGACCTAGTCTTGCGAGCTCTCTGCTACAGATTACACATGGGGCTTTAGATCTGAGGATGGTGCCTTGCTGTTCCCGTGCCCTGGGAAAGCTCTACCAAGGCGGTTGGGCCTAGGCACTATGGACCCTATCACTTACTTTCCAGCTAGCACTTCCCAGCCCCTTGTGATTTTCAGACCCAAGGGAGCCTGGCAGTGTCTCTTCCTTAAAGTCATAAAAGTTAGCCCAAGGGAGTGCTTATAAAATCCTCCCTTTCGCAAAGGGTGTATGGTTGTTAAGAATCCACAACAATGGGTTTGCCTTCATGCATCAGTTTCCCAGTCAGACCAGGCCTAGTATCGGGGGCTCTCTGCTACAGAGCAGACATGTGGAAAAGCGCTGTGGAGGGTGCCTTCACGTTCCAGGGCACTGTCGAAGCCTTACCCGGGCTTTGGGACCAAGGCACTCTGGGCCCTACAACTGACATTCCAGGTAGCACTTTCCAGGCCCTTGTGATATTCAGCCAAAGGCAGCCTGGCAGGGTCTCTTCCTTAGAGTCATAAAAGGTAGCCCAAGGTGGTGCTTATTCAATCTTCCCTGGTGCAAGAGGTGTTTCTCTGTGAAGAAGCCACAACAATGGGTCTGCTCCCAGGGCCTCAGTTTCCCAGTCAGAACAGACCTAGTCTCAAGAGGTCTCTGCTAGAGAGCACACATGGGGCATTAGCTCTGAGGAGTGTTCCTTGAGGTTCCCTAGCTTGGGGAAGCCCTACCCGGGCAGTGGGGCCTAGGCACTGCGGCCTCTTCCTGACTTTCCAGGTAGCACTTTTCAGCCCCTTGTGATTTTCAGCCAAAGGCAGCCTGGCAGGGTCTCTTCCTTAGAGTCATTAAATGTACCTCAAGGGAGTGCTTATTCAATCTTCCCTGGTGCAAGAGGTGTTTGGCTGTTAAAAAGCCACAACAATGGGTTCCTCCCAGGACTTCAGTTTCCTAGTCAGACCAGGCCTAGTCTCTCAAGCTCTCAGACACAGAGCACACATTGGGAAACAAAGTTGTGGAGTGTTCCTTGATGTTCCCGGGCACTGGGAAATCCCTCCCAGGGAATTGGGGATGGGGAGCTCTGGCCGCTAAAAACTGACTTTCAGCTAGCTCTTCCCAGCCAGATGGCACCTGCACCTGGTGCAGGCTCGGCAGGCTCTCTTCCTGGCAGGGAGGAAAGGCAGCCACAGAGAGTCGTTTTCAGGCTTTCCTCACTGGGCAAGAGAGAAGCTCTTCAGAACCCAAAACACTTGGGCTGTTCCATGGCTTGACTTCCCAAGTCAGACCAGGCCTAGTCGCGCGAGCTCTCTGCTACAGAGCACACTTGGAGAACCTGTGGTGTGGAGGCTGCCTTAACATTCCCGGGCACTGTGAAAGCCCGACCCTGGAAGTTGGGACTAGGTGCTCCAGCCGCTGAAAACTGACCTCCCAGCTAGCACTTCCCAGTCCTATGTTATTTTCAGGTCAAATTCGATCTAGCAGGCTGTCTTCTTTGGAGGGAGTATATGCAGCCCAAGAGAGTGCTTATTCAATCTTCCCTGGTGCAACAGGTGTTTGGCTGTTAAGAATCCACAACTATGGGTTTGCCTCCAGGCCTCAATTTACTAGTCAAACCAGGACTAGTCTCCAGAGCTCTCTGCCACAGAGCAGATATGTGGAAAATGTGCAGTGGATGGTGCCTTCATGTTCCAGGGCACTTTCTAAGCCTTACCTGGGCAGTGAGTCCTACTCGCAATGGCCCTTACAAACACACCTCCCAGGTAACATTCACAGCCCCATGTGATTTTCAGCCCAAGGGCGGCATCGCAGGCTCTCTTCCATGGAGGGACCAAAGGCCGCCCAAGGTATTGCTTTTTCCATCCTCCCTCGAACAGCAAGTTTTGGACTGTTCAAAAGCCCCTACAATGGTTCTGTTCCCAGGGCCTCAGTTTCCCAGTTAGACAAGACCTAATCTCGCGAGCTCTCTGCTACAGAGTACACATGGGACTTTAGCTCTGAGGAGGGTGCCTTGACGTTCCCGCGCCCTGTGGAAGCCCTACCCGGAAGGTGGGGACTAGGCACTATGGTCCCTTCCACTGACTTTCCAGCTAGAACTTTCCAGCCCCTTGTGATTTTCAGCCCCAAGGCAGTCTGGCAGGGTCTCTTCCTTAGAGACATAAATGATAGCCAAAGGGAGTGCTTAATCAATCTTCCCTGATGCAAGAGGTGTTTGGCTGTTAAGATGCCACAACAATGGGTTTGCCTCCAGGACGCAGTTTCCCAGTGAGACCAGGGCTAGTCTCCAGAGTTCTCTGCTACAGAGCAGACATGTGGAAAAAGCGCTGTGGAGGGTGCCTTCACGTTCAAGGGCACTGTCGAAGCCTTACCTGGGCTTTGGGACCTAGGCATTATGGCCCCTACAACTGACTATCCAGGTACCACTTCCCAGCCCCGTTTGATTTTCAGCGCCAAAGCAGAGTTTCAGGGTGTCTTCCTTAGAGACATAAAATGTAGCCCAAGGGAGTGCTTATTCAATCTTCCCTGATACAAGAGGTGTTTGTCTGTGAAGAAGCCACAACAATGGGTCTGCTCCCAGGGCCTCAGTTTCCCAGTCAGAACAGACCTAGTCTCAAGAGCTCTCTGCTACAGAGCACACATGGGGCAATAGCTCTCAGGAGTGTTCCTTGAGGTTCCCTGGCTTGGGGAATCCCTACTCGGGCACTGGGGTCTAGGCACTATGGCCTCTTCCACTGCCTTTCCAGGTAGCACTTCCCAGCCCCTTGTGATTTTCAGCCCCAAAGCAGCGTTTCAGTGTCTCTTCCTTAGAGTCATAAAAGGTAGCCCAAGGGAGAGCTTATTCAATCTTCCCTGGTGCAAGAGGTGTTTGGCTGTTAAGACGCCACAACCATGGGTTTCCCTGCAGACCTCAGTTTCCCAGTCAGACCAGACCTAGTCTCCAGAGCTCTCTACTACAGAGCAGACATGTGGAAAAAGTGCTTTGGAGGGTACATTCACGTTCCAGAGCATTGTCGAAGACTTACCAGGGCTTTGCGACCTAGGCACTATGGCCCCTACAACTTTATTTCCAGGTAACACTTCCCAGCCCCTTGTGATTTTCAGCCCCAAAGCAGCGTTTCAGGGTCTCTTCCTTAGGGTCATAAAATGTAGCAGAATACAATGCTTATTCAATCTTCCCTGGTGCAAGAGTTTTTTGTCTGTGATAAAGCCACAACAATGGGTCTGCTCCCAGGGCCTCAGTTTCCCAGTCAGAACAGACCTAGTCTCAAGAGCTCTCTACTACAGAGCACACATGGAGCAATAGCTTGAGGAGTGTTCCTTGAGGTTTCCTTGCTTGGGGAAGCCCTACCCCGGCGGTGGGGCCTAGAACTGTGGTCTCTTCCACTGACTTTCCAGGTAGCACTTTCCAGCCGCTTGTGATTTTCACCCAAAGGCAGCCTGGCAGGGTCTCTTCCTTAGAGTCATAAAAGGTTGCCAAGGGAGGGCTTATTGAATCTTCCCAGGTGCAAGAGGTGTTTTGTTGTTAAGACACCACAACAATGGTTTTGCCTCCAGGCCTCAGTATCCCATTCAGACAAGGCCTAGTCTCCAGAGCTCTCTGGTACAGAGCAGACATGTGGAAAATGAGCTGTGGAGAGTGCCTTCAAGTTTCAGGGCACTGTCGATGCCTTATCTGGGCTTTGGGACCTATGCACTATGGCCCCTACAACTGACTTTCCAGGTAGCACTTCCCAGCCATTTTTGATTCTCAGCCCCAAAGCAGCGTTTCAGGGTCTCTTTCTTAGAGGCATAAAAGGTAGCCCAATGGAGTGCTTATTCAATCTTCCCTGGAGCAAGAGGTGTTTGTCTGTGAAGAAGCCACAACAATGGCTCTTCACCCAGGGCCTCAGTTTCCCAGTCAGAACAGATCTAGTCACAAGATCTCTCTGCTACAGAGCACACATGGGGCAATAGCTCTGAGGAGTGTTCCGTGAGGATCCCAGGCTTGGGGAAACCCTACCCTGGCGGTGGGGCATACGCACTGTGGCCTCTTCCACTGAGTTTCCAGGTAGCACTTTCAAGCCCCTACTGAATATCAGCCAAAGGCAGCCTGGCTGGGTCTCTTCCTTAGAGTCATAAAAGGTAGCCCAAGGGAGTGCTTATTCAATCCTCCCAGGTGCAAGAGGTGTTTGGCTGTTAAGACACCACAACAATGAGTTTGCCTCCAGGTCTCAGTTTCCCAGTCATACCAGGCCTAGTCTCCAGAGCTCTCTGCTACAGAGCAGACATGTGGAAAAAGCGCTGTGAAGGGTGCCTTCACGTTCCATGGCACTGTCGAAGCCTTACCTGGGCTTTGGGACCTAGGCACTATGGCCCCTACAACTGACTTTCCAGGTAGCACTTCCCAGCTCCTTTTGATGTTCAGCCCCAAAGCAGCGTTTCAGGGTCTCTTCCTTAGAGTCATAAAAGGTAGCCCAAGGGAGTGCTTATTCAATCTTCCCTGGTGCAAGAGGTGTTTGGCTGTTAAGACGCCACAACAATGGGTTTGCCTCCAGGCCTCAGTTTCACAGTCCTACCAGTCCTAGTCTCCAGAGCTCTCTGGTACAGAGCAGACATATGGAAAAAGCGCTGTGGAGGGTGCCTTCATGTTTCAGGGCACTGTCGAAGCCTTACCTGGGCTTTGGGACCTAGGCACTATGGCTCCTACAACTGACTTTCCAGGTAGCACTTTCCAGCCCCTTTTGATTTTCAGCCCCAAAACAGCGTTCAGGGTCTCTTCCTTAGAGCCATAAAAGGTAGCCCAAGGGAGTGCTTATTCAATCTTCCCTGGTGCAAAAGGTGTTTGTCTGTGAAGAAGCCACAACAATGGGTCTGCTCCCAGGGCCTCAGTTTCCCAGTCAGAACAGACCAAGTATCAAGAGCTCTCTGCTACAGAGCGCACATCGGACAGTAGCTCTGCGGAGAGTTCCTTGAGGTTCCCTGGCTTGCGGAAGCCCTACCCGGGAAGTGGGGCCTAGGCACTCCAGCCGCTCAAAACTGACTTCTCAGCTAGCACTTCCCCTTCCAATGTGATTTTCAGCCCGAATGTGGCCTAGCAGGCCGTCGTCTTCCTTGGAGGGAGAAAAGGCAGCCACAACAGAACGCTGATTCAATCTCTTATCAACAGCAAGTGTGGGGCTGTTTAGAGGCCACAAAATGGGTCTGATTCCAGAGCTTCAGTTTCCTAGTCAGACCAGGCCTAGTCGCGCGAGCTCTCTGTTACAGAGCACACTTGGGGAAACACAGTGTGGAGAGTGCCTTGGGGTTCCCTGGCACTGGGAAAGCCCTACCAGGGGAAGTGGGACCTAGGAGCTCTGCCGGCTAAAAACTGACTTCGCAGCTAGCAATTCCCAGCGCGATGGCACCTGCACCTGGTGCAGGCTCGGCAGGCTCTCTTCCTTGCAGGGAGGAAAGGCAGCCCCAGAGAGACGTTTTCAGGCTTCCCTTGCGGGGGCAAGAGAGAAGCTCTTCAGACACCAAAACACTGGGTCTGATCCAGGGCTTGACTTCCCAAGTCAGACCAGACCTAGTCACACGAGCTCTCTCTGCTACAGAGCACACTTGGGGAAACCGTGGTGTGGAGGCTGCCTTGACGTTCCCGGGCACTGGGGAATGCCCTACCCTGGAAGTGGGGACTAGGCGCTGCAGCCGCTGAAAACTGACTTCCCAGCTAGCATTTCTCAGTCCAATGTGATTTTCAGGTCAAATGCGGTCTAGCAGGCTCTCTTTTTTGCAGAGAGAAAATGCAGCCCAAGGGAGTGCTGATTCAATCCTCCTTCCAGCATCAAGTGTTGGGCTGTTCAGAAGCCACAACCAAGGGTTCCTTCCACGACCTCAGTTTCCTAGTCAGAGACAAGGCCTAGTCTCGCGAGCTCTCTGCAACAGAGCACACTTTGGGAAAAACCGGTGTGGAGGGTGCCTTGACGTTCCCGGGCACTGGGGAAGCCCTCCGGGAATTGGAGCCTAGGCACTCCAGCCGCTGAAAACTGACTTCCCAGCTAGCACTTCCCAGTCCAATGTGATTTTCAGCCCGAATGCGGCCTAGCAGGGGACGTCTTCCTTGGAGGGAGAAAAGGCAGCCCAACAGAGTGCTGATTCAAATCCTCCCGCACAGCAAGTGTGGGGCTGTTCAGAAGCCACAAAATGGGTCTGATTCCAGAGCTTCAGTTTCCTAGTCAGACCAGGCCTAGTCGCACGAGCTCTCTGCTACAGAGCACACATGGAGAAACAGTGGTGTGGAGAGTGCCTTGGGGTTCCCGGGCACTGGGAAAGCCCTACCAGGGAAGTGGGGCATGGGAGCTCTGCCCGCTAAAAAAACTGACTTCCCAGCTGGCACTTCCCAGCCCGATGGCGCCTGCACCATGTGCAGGCTCAGCAGGCTCTCTTCCTTGCAAGAACGAAAGGCAGCCCCAGAGAGTCGTTTTCAGCCTTCCCTTCGTGGGGCAAGAGAGAAGCTAGTTCAGACACCCAAAAAACTGGGGCTGTTCCAGGGCTTGACTTCCCAAGTCAGACCAGGCCTAGTCGCGCGAGCTCTCTGCTACAGAGCACACTTGTAAAAACAGTGGTGTGGAGGGTGCCTTGACGTTCCCGGGCACTGGGAAAGCCCTACCCTGGAAGTGGGGCCTAGGCGCTCCAGCCGCTGAAAACTGACTTTCCCAGCTAGCACTTTCTCAGTCCAATGTGATTTTCAGCCCGAATGCGGCCTAGCAGGACGTCTTCCTTGGAGGGAGAGAAAAGGCAGCCCAACAGAGTGCTGATTCAATACTCCTTCGCCTCAGCAAGTGTCTGGGGCTGTTCAGAAGCCACAACCAATGGGTCTGATTCCAGAGCCTCAGTTTCCTAGTCAGACCAGGCCTAGTCGCGCGAGCTCTCTGCTACAGAGCACACACTTGGAGAAACAGTGTGTGGAGAGTGCCTTGACGTTCCCGGGCACTGGGAAAGCCCTACCCCGGGAAGTGGGGCCTGGGAGCTCTGGCCGCTAAAAAACTGACTTCCCAGCTAGCACTTTCCCAGCCCGATGGCATTTTGCAGCCTGGTGCAGGCTCGGCAGGCTTTCTTCCTTGCAGGGAGAAAAGGCAGCCCCAGAGAGTCGTTTTCAATCCTCCTTCCCTCCTCGCGGGCAAAGAGAGAAGCTCTTCAGACACCAAAACACTGGGGTCTGTTCCAAGGCTTGACTTCCCAAGTCAGACCAGGCCTAGTCCCGCGAGCTCTCTGCTACAGAGCACACTTGGAGAAACAATGGTGTGGAGGCTGCCTTGACGTCCCCCGGGGCACTGGGAAAGCCCTACCCGGGAAGTGGGGCCTAGGCACTCCAGCCGCTAAAAAACTGACTTCTCAGCTAGCACTTCCCCTTCCAATGTGATTTTCACCCCGAATGTGGCCTAGCAGGCCGTCTTTCTTTGAGGGAGAAAAGGCAGCCCCAGAGAGTGTGATTTCAATACTCTCCCGCACAGCGGGGCAAGAGAGAAGCCACAAAATGCGTCTGAACACCAGAGCTGTTTCAGTTTCCCTAGTCAGACCAGGCCTAGGCCTAGTCTCGCAAGCTCTCTGCTACAGAGCACACATTTGGGAAACCAAAGTGTGTGGAGGCTGCCTTGATGTTCCCGGGGGCCTGGGAAAGCCCTACCCGGGAAGTGATGCCTGGGAGCTCTGGCCAAAAAAAAACTGACTTCCCAGCTAGCACTCCCCCTCCCGATGTGATTTTCTGCACATGGTGCAGGCTAGGCAGGCTCTCTTCCTTGGAGGGAGTAAAGGCAGCCCAAGAGAGTGCTTTTTTCAATCTTCCCTCGCTGGGGGCAAGAGTGTTTGGCTGTTCAGAAGCCACAACAATGGGGCTGTTCCAGGGCCTTGCAGTTTCCTAGTCAGACCAGGGGCCTAGTCTGCGCGAGCTCTCTGCTACAGAGCACACACTTGGGAAACCAGTGGTGTGGAGGGTGCCTTGAGGTTCCCGGGCACTTTGAAAGCCCTACCCTGGGCAGTGGGTCCTAGGCGCTCCAGCCCCGGAAAAAAACTGACTTCCCAGCTAGCACTTCCCAGCCCCAATGTGATTTTCAGGCCAAAGGGCGGCCTAGCAGGCTCTCTTCTTTGGAGGGAGCAAAAGGCAGCCCAAGGGTATTGTGCTGATTCAATCCGCCCCCCCGCGGTCAAAGTGTTTGGCTGTTCAGAAGCCACAAACCAAGGGTTCTGTTCCCAGGACTTCAGTTTCCTAGTCAGACCAGACCTAGTCTCGCGAGCTCTCTGCTACAGAGCACACATGGGGCTTTAGCGCTGTGAGGGTTCCTTGAGTTTTCCGGGCACTGTCGAAGCCCTACCCGGGAAGCTTTGGGGACCTAGGCACTATGGGCCCCCCTTCCACTGACTTTCCAGGTAGCACTTCCCAGCCCCTTTGTGATTTTCAGCCCCAAAGGCAGCCTGCAGGGTCTCTTTCCTTAGAGTCATAAAAGGGTAGCCCAAGGGAGTGCTTATTCAATCCTCCCTGGTGCAACAGGTGTTTGGCTGTGTGCAGAAGCCACAATAAATGGGTCTGCCTCCAGGACTCAGTTTCCTAGTCAGACCAGGCCTAGTCTCCAAGAGCTCTCTGCTACAGAGCACACATGTGGAAATAGCGCTGTGAAGTGTGCCTTGACGTTCCAGGGCACTTGGGGAAGCCCTACCCGGGCGCTGGGGCCTGGGCACTGTGGCCTCTTCCAAACTGACTTCGCAGGTAGCACTTCCCAGCTCCCTTGTGATTTTCAGCCCCAAAACAGCGTTGGCAGGGTCTCTTCCTTAGAGTGAGCAAAGGCAGCCCAAGAGAGTGCTTTTTCCATCTTCCTCTAACAGCAAGTGTGTTTGCTGTTAAGAAGCCCCAACAATGGGTCTGTTCCCAGGGCCTCAGTTTCCCAGTCAGAACAGACCTAGTCTCAAGATCTCTCTGCTACTACAGAGCACACATGGGGGCAATAGCTCTGAGGAGTGTTCCTTGACGTTCCCTGGCTTGGGGAAGCCCTACCCGGGCGGTGGGGCCTAGGCACTCTGGCCTCTTCACTGACTTTCCAGCTAGCATTTTCCAGCCCCTTGTGATTTTCAGCCAAAGGCAGCCTGGCAGGTCTCTTCCTTAGAGTCATAAAAGGTAGCCCAAGGGAGTGCTTATTCAATCTTCCCTGGTGCAAGAGGTGTTTGACTGTTAAAAAAGCCACAACAATGGGGGTTGCCTCCAGGCCTCAGTTTCCTAGTCAGACCAGGCCTAGTCTCCAGAGCTCTCTGCTACAGAGCAGACATGTGTGGAAAAAGCGCTGTGGATGGTGCCTTCAGGTTCCAGGGCACTGATAATCCTTACCTGGGGGCTGGGCGCTGATCGCTATCGACCCTACAAAAGGACTTCCCAGGTAGCATTTCCCAGCCCCATGTGATATTCAGCCCGAGAGTAGCGTGACATGCTCTCTCCCATGGAGGGAGCAAAGGCAGCCCAAGGTATTGCTTTTTCCATCCTCCCTCGAACAGCAAGTGTTGGGCAGTTCAGAATCCCCTATAATGGTTCTGTCCCCAGGGCCTCAGTCTCCCAGTGAGAACAGACCTAGTGTCAAGAACTCTCTGCTACAGAGCACACATGGGGCAATAGCTTTGAGGAGGGTGCCTTGACGTTCCCGGGCTTTGGGAAACCCTACACAGGCTGTGGTTCCTAGGACTATGGCCCCTAAACTGACTTTCCAGGTAGCACTTTCCAGCCCCTTTTGATTTTCAGTCCCAAAGCTGCCTTTCAGGGGTCTCTTCCTTAGAATCATAAAAGATAGCCCAAGGGAGTGCTTATTCAATCCTCCCTGGCACAACAGGTGTTTGGCTGTGAATAAGGCACAACAATGGGTTTGCCTCCAGGCTTCAGTTTCCTAATCAGACAAGGACTAGTCTCCAGAGGTCTCTGCTACAGAGCAGACATGTGGAAAATGTGCAGTGGAGGGTGCCTTCACGTTCCAGGGCACTTTCTAAGCCTTACCTGGGCAGTGAGTCCTACTCGCTATGGTCCCTACAAACTCACCTCCCAGGTAACATTCCCAGCCCCATGTGATTTTCAGCCTGAGGGCCGCTTGGCAGGATCTCTTCCATGGAGTGAGCAAAGGCAGCACAAGGTATTGCTTTTTTTTTCCATCCTCCCTCTAACAGCAAGTGTTGGGCTGTTCAGAAGCCCCTCCAATTGTTCTGCTCCCAGGGCTTCAGTTTCCGAATCAGAACAGACCTAGTCTCAAGAGCTATCTGCTACAGAGCACACATTGGAAAACAACGGTGTGGAGGGTGCCTTGACGTTACCGGTCACAGGGGAAGCCCTACCCGGAAAGTGGGGCCTGGGTGCTCTGGCCGCTAAAAACTGACTTCCCAGCTAGCGCTTCCCAGCCCGATGTGATTTTCAGCCCGAATGCGGCTTAGCAGGCCGTCTTCCTTGGAGGGAGAAAAGGCAGCCCAACAGAGCGCTGATTCAATTCTCCTTTCAACAGCAAGTGTGGGGCTGTTCAGAGGCCACAAAATGGGTCTGATTCCAGAGCTTCAGTTTCCTAGTCAGACCAGGCCTAGTCTCGCAAGCTCTCTGCTACTGAGCACACATTGGGAAACAAAGTTGTGGAGGGTGCCTTGACGTTCCCGGGCACTGGAAAAGCCCTACCCGGGAAGTGGGGCCTGGGTGCTCTGGCCGCTAAAAACTGACTTCCCAGCTAGCACTTCCCAGCCCGATGGCACCTGCACCTTGTGCAGGCTCGGCAGGCTCTCTTCCTTGTAGGGAGGAAAGGCAGCCCCAGAGAGTCGTTTTCAGGCTTCCCTCGCGGGGCAAGAGAGAAGCTCTTCAGACCACAAAACACTGGGGTATTCCAGGGATTGACTTCCCAAGTCAGACCAGGCCTGGTCGCACGAGCTCTCTGCTACAGAGCACACACTGGGGAAACAGTGGTGTGGAGGCTGCCTTGACGTTCCCGGGAACTGGGAAAGCCCTACCCTGGAAGTGTGGACTAGGCGCTCCAGCCGCTGAAAACTGACTTCCTAGCTAGCACTTCCCAGTCCAATGTGAATTTCAGGTCAAATGCGGCCTAGCAGGCTGTCTTCATTGGAGGGAGCAAATGCAGTCCAAGGGAGTGCTGATTCAATCCGGCTTCCCGCATCAAGTGTTGGTCTGTTCAGAAGCCACAACCAAGGGTTCCTGCCAGGACCTCAGTTTCCTAGTTAGAGCAGGCCTAGTCTCGCGAGCCCTCTGCTACAGGGCACACATTGGGAAACATCGGTGTGGAGGTTGCCTTGACGTTCCCGGACAATGGGGAAGCCCTTCCCGGGAAGTGGTGCCTAGGTGCTCCAGCCGCTGAAAACTGTCTTCCCAGCTAGCACTTCCCCGTCCAATGTGATTTTCAGCCCGTATACGGCGTAGGAGGCCGTCTTCCTTGGAGGGAGAAAAGGCAGCCCAAAAGAGTGCTGATTCAATTCTCCTTCACAAAGCAAGTGTGGGGCTCTTCAGAAGCCACAACATGGGTCTGATTCCAGAGCTTCAGTTTCTTAGTCAGACCAGGCCTAGTCTCGCAAGCTCTATGCTACAGAGCACATATTGGGAAACAAAGCTGTGGAGGATGCCTTGACGTTCCCGGGCACTGGGAAAGCCCTACCCGGGAAGTGGGGCCTGGGAGCTCTGGCGGCTAAAAACTGACTTCCCAGCTATCACTTCCCAGCCCGATGACACCTGCACCTGGTGCAGGCTTGGCAGGCTCTCTTCCTTGCAAGAACGAAAGGCAGCCCCAGAGAGTCGTTTTCAGGCTTCCCTCGGGGGGCAAGATAGAAGCTCTTCAGACACCGAAACACTGGGGCTGACCAAGGGCTTGACTTCCCAAGTCAGACCAGGCCTAGTCGCGCGAGCTCTCTGCTACAGAGCACACTTGGGGAACCAGTGGTATGGAGGCTGCCTTGACGTTCCCGGGCACTGGGAAAGCCCTACCCTGGAAGTGGGGACTAGGCGTTGTAGCCGCTGAAAACTGACTTCCCAGCTAGCATTTTTCAGTCAGTCAATGTGATTCTCAGGTCAAATGCGGTCCAGCAGGCTGTCTTCTTTCCAGGGAGCAAATGCAGCCCAAAGGGAGTGCTGATTCAATTCGCCTTCCCGCATCAAGTGTTGGGCTGTTCAGAAGCCACAACCAAGGGTTCCTCTCAAGACCTCAGTTTCCTAGTCAGACCAGGCCTAGTCGCGCGAGCTCTCTGCAACAGAGCACACTTTGGGAAACAACAGTGTGGAGGGTGCCTTGACGTTCCCGGGCCCTGAGGAAGCCCTGCCCGGGAATTGGGGCATAGGCGCTCCAGCCACTGAAAACTGATTTCCCAGCTAGCACTTCCCAGTCCAATGTGATTTTCAGGTCAAATGCGATCTAGCAGTCTGTCTTCTTTGGAGGGAGTAAATGCAGCCCAAGGGAGTGCTTATTCAATCTTACCTGGTGCAACAGGTGTTTGGCTGTTAAGAATCCACAACAATGGGTTTGCCTCCAGGCCTCAATTTACTAGTCAGCCCAGGACTACTCTCCAGACCTCTATGCCACAGAGCAGATATGTGGCAAATGTGCAGTGGACGGTGCCTTCATGTTCCAGGCAGGGCCCTTTCTTAGCCTTACCTGGCAGTGAGTGCTACTCTCTATGGCCCCTACAAGCTCACCTCACAAGTAACATTCCCAGCCCCATGTGATTTTCAGCCCGAGGGCTGCGTGGCAGGCTCTCTTCCATGGAGGCAGCCAAGGCCGCCCAAGGTATTGCTTTTTCCATCCTCCCTCGGACAGCAAGTGTTGGACTGTTCAGAAGCCCCTACAATGGTTCTGTTCCCAGGGCCTCAGTTTCCCAGTCAGACCAGACCTAGTTTCGCGAGCTCTCTGCTACACAGTACACTGGGGCATTAGCTATGAGGAGGGTGCCTTGATGTTCCCACTCCCTGGGGAAACCCTACCCGGGCTGTCGGGCCTAGGCACTATGGCCCCTACCACTGACTTTCCAGCTAGCACTTTCCAGCCACTTGTGATTTTCAGCCCCAAGGCAGCCTGGCAGAATCTCTTCCTTAGAGTCATAAAAGGTAGCCCAAGGGAGTGTTTATTCAATCTTCCCTGGTGCAAGAGGTGATTGGCTGTTAGGACACCACAACAATGGGTTTGCCTCCAGGCCTCAGTTTCCCAGTCAGACCAGGCCTTATCTCCAGACCTCTCTGTTACAGAGAAGACATGTGGAAAAAGCGCTGTGGAGGGTGCCTTCAGGTTCCAGGGCACTGTCGAAGCCTTACCCAGGCGGTGGGCTGTAATTCTTATGGCCCCTACAAACATACTTCCCAGGTAGCAGTTCCTAGACCCATGTGATTTTCAGCCTGAGGGCGGCGTGGCAGGATCTCTTCCATGGAGTGAGCAAAGGCAGCACAAGGTATTGCTTTTTCCATCCTCCCTCGAACAGCAACTGTTGGGCTGTTCAGTAGCCCCTACAATGGGTCTACTCTCAGGACCTCAGTTTCCCAGTCAGAACAGACCTAGTCTCAAGAGCTCTCTGTTATAGAGCACACATGGGGCAATAGCTCTGAGGAGGGTTCCTTGAGGTTCCCTGGCTTGGCGAAGACCTACCCGGGTGGTGGGGCCTAGGAACTGTGGCCTCTTCCACTGACTTTCCAGGTAGCACTTTCCAGCCTCTTGTGGTTTTCAGCAAAAGGCAGACTGCAGTTTCTCTTCCTTAAAGTCAAAAAAGGTAGCCCAAGGGAGTGCTTATTCAATCTTCCCTGGTGCAAGAGGTGTTTGGCTGTTAAGACGCCACAACAATGAGTTTGCCATCAGGCCTCAGTTACCCAGTCAGAACAGGACTAGTCTCCAGAGCTCTCTGCTACAGAGCAGACATGTGGAAAAAGCACTGTGAAGGGTGCCTTCACGTTCCAGGGCACTGTCGAAGCCCTACCTGGGCTTTGAGACCTAGGCACTATGGCCCCTACAACTGACTTTCCAGGTAGCACTTCCCAGCCCCTTTTGATTTTCAGCCCCACAGCAGCGTTTCAGGGTCTCTTCCTTAGAGTCATAAAAGGTAGCCCAAGGGAGTGCTTATTCAATCTTCCCTGGTGCAAGAGGTGTTTGGCTGTTAAGATGCCACAACAATGGTTTTGCCTCCCGCCCTGAGTTTCCTGCTCCGATCAGGCCTAGTCTCCAGAGCTCACTTCTACATAGCAGACATGTGGAAAAAGCCCTGTAGAGGGTGCCTTCACTTTCCATGGCATTGTCCAAGCCTTAAATATGTGGTGGGCCCTACTCTCTATGGCCCCTACTAACTGACTTTCCAGGTATCATTCCCAGCCCCATGTGATTTTCAGCCAGACGCTGGCGTGGCAGGCTCTCTTCCATGAAGGAAGCAAAGGCACCCTAAGGTATTGCTTTTTCCATCCTCCCTCGAAAAGCAAGTGTTGGACTGTTCGGAAGCCTCTACAATGTGTCTGCTCCCAGGGCTTCAGTTTTCCAGTCAGACCAGAACTAGTTTCAAGATCTCTCTGTTATAGAGTACACATGGGGCAAAATCTCTGAGGAGGGTGCCTTGAAGTTCCCGGGCTTCGGGAAGCCATAACCGGGCTGTGGGACCTAGGCACTATGGCCCCTAACACTGACTTTCCAGGTAGCACTTTCCAGCCCCTTGTGATTTTCAGCCCCAAGACAGCCTGGCAGGGTATCTTCCTTACCGTCATAATAGGTAGCCCTAGGGAGTGCTTATTTAATCCTCCCTGGCGCAACAGGTGTTTGGCTGTTAAGAATCCAAAACAATGGCTTTGCCTCCAGGCCTCAGTTTTCTAGTCAGACCAGGCCTTGTCTCCAGAGCTCTGTGCTATAGAGCAGAAATGTGGAAAACCGCTGTGGAGGGTGCCTTCACGTTACAGGGCACTGTCGAAGCCTTACACGTGCGGTGGGCCCTACTTCCTATGGCCCCAGAAACATACTTCCCAGGTAGCAGTTCCTAGCCCCATGTGATTTTCAGCCTGTGGGCGGCGTGGCAGGATCTCTTCCATGGAAGGAGCAAAGGCAGCACAAGGTATTGCTTTTTCCATCCTCCCTCGAACAGCAAGTGTTGGGGTGTTCAGAAGCCCCTCCAATTGGTCTGCTCCCAGGGCTTCAGTTTCCCAGTCAGAACAGACCTAGTCTCACGAGCTCTCTGCTACAGAGCACACTTGGAGAAACAGTGGTGTGTAGAGTGCCTTAATGTTCCCAGGCCCTGGGAAAGACCTACCCAGGAAGTGAGGCCTGGGATCTCTGGCCGCTAAAAACTGACTTCCCAGCTACCACTTCCCAGCCTGATGGCACCTGCACCTGGTGCAGGCTGGGAAGGCTCTCTTCCTTGCAGGGAGGAAAGGCAGCCCCAGAGAGTCGTTTTCAGCCTTCCCTCGTGGGGTAAGAGGGAAGCTCTTCAGAAAGCAAAACACTGGGGCTGTTCCAGGTCTTGACTTCCCAAGTCAGACCAGGCCTAGTCTCGCGAGCTCTCTGCTACAGAGCACACATTGGGAAACAACGGTGTGGAGGGTGCCTTGATACTCCCGGGCCCTGGGGAAGCCCTACCCGGGAAGTGGGGCCTAGGCGCTCCAGCTGCTGAAAACTGACTTCCCAGATAGCACTTACCAGTCCAATGTGATTTTCAGCCCGAATGCGGCCTAGCAGTATGTCTTCCTTGGATGGAGAAAAGGTAGGCCAACAGAGTGCTGATTCAATCCTCGTTCTCACAGCAAGTCTGGGGCTGTTCAGAAGCCACAAAATGTGTCTGATTCCAGAGCCTGAGTGTCCTAGTCAGACCAGGCCTATTCGCGCGAGCTCTCTGCTACAGAGCACGCTTGGAGAAAACAGTGGTGTGGAAAGTGCCTTGATGTTTCCGGGCACTGGGAAATCCCCCTACCCGGGATGTTTCCTAGGGCTCCTGGAAAAATCCCAGCTAGCACTGCCCAGTCCAATGACATTTTACCCGGGAAGTTGGGCCTAGGCGAAAAGGCAGCATCAGAGTGCTGAAAACTGACTTCCCAGGTGGAGCACTTCCCAGCCCCAAAATGGGTGTGATTCCAGAGACCTGCACCTAGTCAGTGCAGGCTAGTCGGCAGCGAGCTCTCTTCCTTGCAGCACACTTGGAGAAACAGTGGTGTGGAGAGTGCCTTGAAAGGCCCTGGGAAAGACCTCCCCCAGCTAAAAACTGACTTCCCAGCTAGCACTTTTAAGGCTTGGCCCTGCACCTGGGGGCTCAAGAGAGAAGCTTTTTCAGAAGAAAGGCAGCCAAAAATGTTTTAAAGCTCTCTTCCTGGCAGGGAGGTAAGAAAACAGATTTCCCTCAGGGGGCAAGAGAGAAGCTCTTCAGATACCAAAAACACTGGGGCTTGTTCCAGGGCTTGACTTCCCAAGTCAGACCAGGCCTAGTCGCGCGAGCTCTCTGCTACAGAGCACACTTGGGGAAACAGTGGTGTGGAGGTTGCCTTGACGTTCCCGGGCACTGGGAAAGCCCTACCCGGGAAGTGAGGGGACTAGGCGCTCCAGCCGCTGAAAACTGACTTCCCGGCTACCACTTCCCAGTCCAATGTGAATTTCAGGTCAAATGCGGCCTAGCCGGCTGTCTTCTTTAGAGGGAGTAAATGCAGCCCAAAGGAGAGCTGATTCAATCCGCCTTGCCGCATCAAGTTTTGGGCTGTTCAGGAGCCACAAAAAAGGGTTCCTCCCAGGACCTCAGTTTCCTAGTGAGACAAGGTCTAGTCTCGCGAGCTCTCTGCTACAGAGCACACATTGGGAAACAACAATGTGGAGGATGCCTTGACGTTCCCGGGCACTGGGGAAGCCCTACCCGGGAAGTGGGGCCTAGGCGCTCCAGCCACTGAAAACTGACTTTCCAGCTAGCACTTCCCCTTCCAATGTGATTATGAGCCCGAATGCGGCCTAGCAGGCCGTTTTCCTTGGAGCGAGAAAAGGTAGCCCAACAGAGTGCTGATTCAATCCTCCTTCGCACAGCAAGTGTGGGGCTGTTCAGAAGCCACAAAATGGGTCTGATTTCAGAGCTTCATTTTCCTAGTCAGACCAGGCCTTGTCGCGCGAGCTCTCTGCTATAGAGCACACTTGGGGAAACAGTGGTGTGGAGGCTGCCTTGATGTTCCCGGACACTGGGAAAGCCCTACCCTGGAAGTGGGGACTAGGCGCTCCAGAGCTGAAAACTGACTTCCCAGCTAGCACTTCCCAGTCCAATGTGATTTTCACGTCAAATGCGATCTAGCAGGCTGTCTTCTTTGGAGGGAGTAAATGCAGCCCAAGGGAGTGCTTATTCAATCTTCCCTGGTGCAACAGGTGTTTGGCTGTTAAGAATCCACAACAATGGGTTTGCCTCCAGGCCTCAATTTACTAGTCAGACCAGGACTAGTCTCCAGAGCTCTCTGCCACAGAGCAGATATGTGGAAAATGTGCAGTGGACGGTGCCTTCATGTTCCAGGGCACCTTCTAAGCCTTACCTGGGCAGTGAGTCCTACTCGCTATGGCCCCTACAAACACACCTGCCAGGTAACATTCCCAGCCCCATGTGATTTTCAGCCCGAGGGCGGCATCGCAGGCTCTCTTCCATGGAGGGAGCAAAGTCCGCCCAAGGTATTGCTTTCTCCATCTTCCCGCGAACAGCAAGTTTTGGAGTGTTCAAAAGCCCCTACAATGGTTCTGTTCCCAGGGCCTCAGTTTCCCAGTTAGACCAGCCCTAGTCTCGCGAGCTCTCTGCTACAGAGTACACATGGGGCTTTAGCTCTGAGAAGGGTGCCTTGACGTTCCCGCGCCCTGTGGAAGCCCTACACGGGAGGAGGGGACTAGGTACTATGGCTCCTTCCACTGACTTTCAAGCTAGAACTTTCCAGCACCTTGTGATTTTCAGCCCCAAGGCAGCCTGGCAGGGTCTCTTCCTTAGAGTCATAAAGGATAGCCCAAGGGAGTGCTTAATCAATCCTCCCTGCCGCAACAGGTGTTTGGCTGTTAAAAATCCACAATAATGGGTTTGCCTCCAGGCCTTAGTTTCCTAGTCAGACCAGGCCTAGTCTCTAGAGCTCCCTGCTACAGAGCAGACATTTGGAAAAAGCGCTGTGAATTGTGCCTACACATTCCAGGGCACTGTCAAAGACTTGCCCGGGCGGTGGGCCCTAATTCCTATGGCAAGTACAAACATACTTCGCAGGTAGCACTTCCTAGCTCCATGTGATTTTCAGCCTGAGGGCGGCTTGGCAAGATCTCTTCCATGGAGTGAGCAAAGGCAGCACAAGGTATTGCTTTTTCCATCCTCCCTCGAACAGCAAGTGTTGGGCTGTTCAGAAGCCCCTACAATGGGCCGGCGCCCAGGGCCTCAGTATCCCAGTCAGAACAGACCTGGTCTCAAGAGCTCTCTGCTATAGAGCACACATGGGGCAATAGCTCTGAGGAGGGTTCCTTGAGATTCCTTGTCTTGGGGAAGCCCTACCCGGGCGGTGGGGCCTAGGCACTGTGGCCTCTACCACTGACTTTCCAGCTAGCACACATGGGGTAATAGCTTTGAGGAGAGTGCCTTGACGTTCCCGGGCTTTGGGAAGCCCTACACGGGCTGTGGTTCCTAGGCACTATGGCCCTAAACTGACTTTCCAGTTAGCACTTTTCAGCCCCTTTTGATTTTCAGCCCCAAAGCAGCCTTTCAGGGTCTCTTCCTTAAAATCATAAAAGATAGCCCAAGGGAGTGCTTATTCAATCCTTCCTGGCACAACAGGTGTTTGGCTGTGAAGAAGGCACAACAATGGGTTTGCCTCCAGGCTTCAGTTTCCTAATCAGACCAGGCCTAGTCTCCAGAGCTCTCTGCTACAGAGCAGACATGTGGAAAAAGCGCTGTGGAGGGTGCCTTCACGATCCAGGGCACTGTCGAAGCCTTACCTGGGCTTTGGGACCTAGGCACTATGGCCCCTACAACTGAGGTTACAGGTAGCACTTCCCAGCCCCATGTGATTTTCAGCCCGAGCGTAGCATGACATGCTCTCTTCCATGGAGGGAGCAAAGGCAGCACAAGGTATTGCTTTTTACATCCTCCCTCGAACAGCAAGTGTTGGACAGTTCAGAATCCCCTACAATGGTTCTGTCCCCAGGGCCTCAGTCTCCCAGTCAGAACAGACCTTGTCTCAAGAACTCGCTGCTACAGAGCACACATGGGGCAATAGCTCTGAGGAGGGTGCCTTGACATTCCCGGGCTTTGGGAAGCCCTACCTTGGCTGTGGTACCTAGGCACTATGGCCCCTAAACTGACTTTCCAGGTAGCACTTTCCAGCCCCTTTTGATTTTCAACCCCAAGGCAGCCTTTCAGGGTCTCTTCCTTAGAATCATAAAAGATAGCCCAAGGGAGTGCTTATTCAATCCTCCCTGGCACAACAGGTGTTTGGCTGTGAAGAAGCCACAGCAATGGGTTTGCCTCCAGGCTTCAGTTTCCTAGGCAGACCAGGACTAGTCTCCAGAGCTCTCTGCTACAGAGCAGACATGTGGAAAATCTACAGTGGAGGGTGCCTTCACGTTCCAGGGCACTTTCTAAGCCTTACCTGAGCAGTGAGTCCTACTCGCTATGGTCCCTACAAACTCACCTCTCAGGTAACATTCCCAGCCCCATGTGATTTTCAGCCCGAGGGCGGCGTGACAGGCTCTCTTCCAAGGAGGGAGCAAAGGCAGCTGAAGATATTGCTTTTTCATCCTCCCTCGAACAGAAAGTGTTGGATTGTTCAGAAGGCCCTACAATGATCTGTTCCCAGGGCCTCAGTTTCCCAATCAGACCAAACCTACTCTCGCGAGCTCTCTGCTACAGATTACACATGGCGCTTTAGATCTGAGGAGGGTGCTTTGCTGTTCCCGTGCCCTGGGAAAGCCCTACCCGGGCGGTTGGGCCTAGGCACTATGGCCCCTACACTGACTTTCCAGCTAGCACTTTCCAGCCCCTTGTGATTTTTAGCCCGATGGCAACCTGGCAGGGTCTCTTCCTTAGAGTCATAATAGGTAGCACAAGGGAGTGCTTATTCAATTTTCCCTTTCGCAAAGGGTGTTTGGCTGCTAAGAATCCAAAACAATGGGTTTGCCTCCAGCCCTCAGTTTCCCAGTCAGACCAGGCCTAGTCTCCAGAGCTCTCTGCTACAGAGCAGACATGTGGAAAAAGCGCTGTGGAGGGGGCCTTCACGTTCCAGGCCACTGTCGAAGCCTTACCTGGGCTTTGGGCACTAGGCACTATGGCCTCTACAACTGACTTTCCAGGTAGCACTTCCCAGCCCCTTTTGATTTTCAGCCCAAATGCAGCGTTTCAGGGTCTCTTCCTTAGAGTCATAAAAGATAGCCCAAGGGAGTGCTTATTCAATCTTCCCAGGTGCAAGAGGTGTGTGGCTGTTAACACAGCACAACAATGGGTTTCCTACCATCCCTCAGTTTCCCAGTCAGAACAGGCCTAGTCTCCAGAGCTCTCTTCTACAGAGCAGACATGTGGAAAGAGCGCTTTGGAGGGTGCCTTCACGTTTCAGGGCACTGTCGAAGCCTTACCTGGGCTTTGGGACCTAGGCATTATGGCCCCTACAAGTGACTTTCCAGGTAGCACTTCCCAGCCCCTTGTGATTTTCAGCCCCAAAGCAGCGTTTCAGGGTCTCTTCTTAGAGTTAAAAAAGGTAGCCTAACGGAGTGCTTATTCAGTCTTGCCTGGTGCAAGAGGTGTTTGTCTGTGATGAAGCCAAAACAATGGGTCTGCTCCCTGGGTTTCAGTTACCCAGTCAGAACAGACCTAGTCTCAAGAGCTCTCTGCTACAGAGCACACATGGGGAAAAAGCTCTGAGGAGTGTTCCTTGAGGTTCCCTGGCTTGAGGAAGCCGTATCCGGGTGCTGGAGCCTAGGCATTGTGGCCTCTCCCAGTGACTTTCCAGGTAGCACTTTTCAGCCCCTTGTGATTTTCAGCCAAAGACAACCTGGCAGGGACTCTTCCTTAGAGTGATAAAAAGTAGCCCAAGAGAGTGCTTATTCAATCTTCTCAGGTGCAAGAGGTGTTTGGCTGTTAAGATGCCACAACAATGGGTTTACCTCCTGGCTTCATTTTCCCATTCCGACAAGGCCCATTCTCCAGAGCTCTCTGCTACAGAGCAGACATGTGGAAAAAGCACGGTGGAGGGTGCCTTCATGTTCCAGGGCACTGTCAAAGCCTTACCTGGGCTTTGGGTCCTAGGCACTATGGCCCCTACAACTGACTTCCAGGTAGCACTTCCCAGCCCCTTGTGATTTTCAGCCCCAAAGCAGCGGTTCAAGGTCTCTACCTTAGAGTCATAAAAAGTAGCCCAAGGGAGTGCTTATTCAATCTTCCTTGGTGCAAGAGGTGTTTGGCTGTTAAGAGGCCACAACAATGGTTTTGCCTCCAGGCTACCTGGAAAGTCAGTTGTTGGGGCCATAGTGCTTAGATCCCAAAGCCCAGGTAAGGCTTTGGGAGTGACCTGGAACATGAAGGCACCAACCATAGCGCTTTTTACACATGTCTGCTCTGTAGCAGAGAGCTCTGGAGACTAGGCCTGGTGTGACTAGGAAACAGAGGCCTGGAGGCAAACCCATTGTTGTGGCTTTTTAACAGCCAAACACCTCTTGCACCAGGGAAGATTGAATAAGCACTCCCTTGGGGTACCTTTTATGACTCTAAGAAAGAGACCCTGCCAGGCTGCTTTTGGCTGGAATCCACAAGGGACTGGAAAGTGCTACCTGGAAAATCAGTGAAAGAGGCCACAGTGCCAAGACCCCACGGCCCATGTAGGGCTTCCCAAAGCCAAGGAACCTCAAGGAACACTCCTCATAGCTATTGCCCCATGTGTGCTCTGTAGCAGAGAGCTCTTCAGACTATGTCTGTTCTGACTGGGAAACTGAGGCCTGGGAGGAGACCCATTGTTGTGGCTTCTTCCCAGAAAAACACCTCTTGCAACAGGGATGATTGAATAAGCACTCGCTTGGGCTACCTTTTATGACTCTAAGGAAGAGACCCTGCCTGGCTGCCTTTGGCTGAAAATCACAAGGGGTCGAAAGTGCTACCTGGAAAGTCAGTGGAAGAGGCCAAAGTGCCTAGGCCCCTGCGCTTGGGTAGGGATTCCCCAAGCCAGGAAACCTCAAGGAACACTCCTCAGAGCTATTGACCCATATGAGGTCTGTAGCACAGAGCTCTTCAGACTAGGTATGTTCTGACTGGGAAACTGAGGCCCTGGGAGCAGAACCATTGTTGTGGCTTCTTCCCAGACAAACAACTCTTGCAACAGGGAAGATTGAATAAGCACTCCCTTGGGCTACCTTTTATGACTCTAAGGAAGAGACCCTGAAACGCTGCTTTGGGGCTGAAAATCACAAGGGGCTGGGAAGTGCTACCTGGAAAGTCGGCTGTCGGGGCCATAGTTCCTAGGTCCCAAAGACCAGTTAAAGCTTCGACAGTGCCCTGGAACGTGATGGCACCTTCCACAACGCTTTCTCCACATGTCTGCTCTGTACCAGAGAGCTCTGGAAACTAGGCCTGGTCTGAGTGGGAAACTGAGGCCTGGAGGCAATACCATTGTTGTGGCGCATCTTAACAGCCAAACACCTCTTGCACCTGGGAAGATTGAATAAGCACTCCCTTGGGCTACCTTTTATGACTCTAAGAAAGAGACCCTGCCAGGCTGCCTTTGGCTGAAAATCACAAGGGGCTGGAAAGTGCTACCTGGAAAGTCAGTTGTAGGGGCCATAGTGCCTAGGTCCCAAAATCTAGGTAAGATTTCGACAGTGCACTGGAACCTGAAGGCACGTCCCAAATCGCTTTTTCCCCATGTTTGCAATGTAGCAGAGAGCTCTGGAAACTAGGCCTGGTCTGACTGGGAAACTGAGGCCTGGAGGCAAAACCATTGTTGTGGTGTTTTAACAGCCAAACACCTCTTGCACCTGGGAAGATTGAATAAGCACTCCCTTGGGCTACCTTTTATGACTCTAAGGAAGAGACCCTGCCAGGCTGCCTTTGGCTGAAAATCACAAGGGTCTGAGAAGTGCTACCTGAAAAGTCAGTTGTAGGGGCCATAGTTCCTAGGCCCCAAAGCCCACGTAACGCTTCGACAGTGCCCTGGAACATGAAGGCAACATCCACAGCGCTTTATCCACATGGCTGCTCTGTAGCAGAGAGCTTTGGTGACTAGGCCTGGTCTGACTGGAAAACTGTGGCCTGGAGGCAAACCCATTGTGGTGCAGACTTTACAGCCAAACACCTCTTCCACCTGGGAAGATTGAATAAGCACTCCCATGGGCTACCTTTTATGACTCTACTGAAGAGACCCTGCCAGGCTTCCTTTGGCTGAAAATCACAAGGGGCTGGGAAGTGCTACCTGGAAAGTCAGTTGTAGGGGCCATAGTGCCTAGTTCCCAAAGCCCAGGTAAGGCTTCGACAGTGCCCTGGAACTTGAAGGCACCCTCCGCAGTGCTTTTTCCACATGTCTCCTCTGTAGCAGAGAGCTCTGGAGACTAGGCCTGGTCTGACTGGGAAACTGAGGCCTGGAGGCAAACCCATTGTTGTGGTGTCTTAACAGCCAAACACCTCTTGCACCTGGGAAGATTGATTAAGCACTCCCTTGGGCTACCTTTTATGACTCTAAGGAAGACACACTGCCAGGCTGCCTTGGGCTGAAAATCAAAAGGGCCTGGAAAGTGCTACCTGGAAAGTCAGTGGAAGAGGCCACAGTGCCTAGGCCCCATCGCCCGGGTAGGGCTTCCCCAAGCCAGGGAACCTCAAGGAACACTCCTCAGAGCTATTGCCCCATGTGTGCTCTGTGCGATAGAGCTGTTGAGACTAGGTCTGTTCTGACTGGGAAACTGAGGCCCTGGGAGCAGACCCATTGTTGTGGTTTCTTAACCGACAAACACCTCTAGCACCAGGGAAGACAGAATAAGCACTCTCTTGGGCTACCTTCTATGACTCTGAGGAAGAGATCCTGAAACGCTGCTTTGGGCCTGAAAATCAAAAGGGGCTGGAAAGTGCTAACTGGAAATTCAATTGTAGCGGCCATAGTGCCTAGGTCCCAAAGCCCAGGTAAGGCTTCGACCGTGCCCTGGAACATGAATGCACCCTCCACAATGCTTTTACCACATGTCTGCTCTGTAGCAGAGAGCTCTGGAGACTAGGCCTGGTATGACTGGGAAACTGAGGCCTGGAGGGAAACCCATTGTTGTGGGCTCTTAAAAGCCAAACAGCTCTTGCGCCAAGGAAGATAGAATAAGCACACCCTTGCGCTATCTTTTATGACTCTAAGGAAGACACCCCGCCAGGCTGCCTTTGGCTGAAAATCACAAGGGGCTGGAAAGTGCTACCTGGAAATTCAGTTTAAAAGGCCACAGTGCCTAGGCCCCAGCACCCGGGTATGGCTTCCCCAAGCCAGGGAACCTCAAGGAACACTCCTCAGAGCTATGGCCCCATGTGTGCTCTGTAGCTGAGAGCTCTTGAGACTATATCTGTTCTGACTGGGAAACTGAGGGCCTGGGACCAGAGCCATTGTTGTGGCTTCTTCACAGACAAACACCTCTTGCACCAGGGAAGATTGAATAAGCACTCCCTTGGGCTACCTTTTATGACTCTAAGGAAGACACCCTGCCTGGTTGCTTTTGGCTGAAAATCAAAAGGGGCTGGAAAGTGCTACCTGAAAAGTCAGTTGTAGGGGCGATAGTGCATAAGTTCCAAACCCCAGGTAAGGCTTCAGCAGTGCCCTGGAACGTGAAGGCACCCTCCAAAGTGCTTTCTCCACATGTCTGCTCTGTCTGTAGAGAGAGATCTGGAGACTTGGCCTGGTCTGACTGGGAAATTGAGGCCTGGAGGCAAACCCATTGTTGTGGCGTCTTAACAGCCAAACACCTCTTGCACCAGGGAAGATTGAATAAGCCCTTCCTTGGGCTACCTTTTATGACTCTAAGGAAGAGACCCTGCCAGGCTGCCTTTGGCTGAAAATCACAAGGGGCTGGAAAGTGCTACCTGGAAAGTCAGTGGAAGAGGCCACAGTGCCTAGGCCCCAGCGCCCGGGTAGGGCTTCCCCACGCCAGGGAACCTCAAGGAACACTCCTCAGATCTATTAACAATGTGTGCTGTGTAGCAGAGAGCTCTTGAGACTAGGTCTGTTCTGACTGGGAAACTGAGGCCCTGGGATCAGACCCATTGCTGTGGATTCTTCACACACAAACACCACTTGCACTAGGGAAGACTGAATAAGCACTCCCTTGGGATGCCTTTTATGACTCTAAGGAAGACACCCGGCCAGGCTGCCTTTGGCTGAAAATCACAAGGGGCTGGGAAGTGCTACCTGGAAAGTCAGTTGTAGGGGCATAGTTCCTAGGTCCCAAAGCCAAGGTAAGGCTTCGACAGTGCCCTGGAACGTGAAGAAACCCTCACAGCGCTTTTTCCACATGTCTGCTCTGTAACAGAGAGCTCGCGAGACTAGACCTGGTCTGACTAGGAAACTGAAGTCCTGGCATGAACCCTTGGTTGTGGCTTCTGAACAGCCCAACACTTGACTCGGTAAGACGGATTGAATCAGCATACCCTTGGGCTGCATTTGCTCCATCCAAAGAAGACAGCCGGCTAGGCCGCCTTTGACCTGAAAATCACATTGGACTGGGAAGTGCTAGCTGGGAAGTCAGTTTTCAGCGGCTGGAGCGCCTAGTCCCCACTTCTAGGGTAGGGATTTCACAGTGCCCGGGAACCTCAAGGCACCTTCCACACCACTGGTTCCCCAAGTGTGCTCTGTAGCAGAGAGCTCGCGCGACAAGGCCTGGTCTGACTTGGGAAGTCAAGCTCTGGAACAGCCCCAGTGTTTTGGTGTCTGTAGAGCTTTTCTCTTGCCCCGCGAGGGAAGACTGAAAACGACTCTCTGGGGCTGCTTTTTCCTCCCTTCCAGGAAGAGAGCCTGCTGAGCCTGCACCAGGTGCAGGTGCCATCAGGCTGGAAAGTGCTAGCTGGGAAGTCATTTTTAGCGGCCTCAGCTTCCAGGCCCCACTTCCCGGGGAGGGCTTTACCAGTGCCTGGGAAAGTCAAGGCACTCTCCAAAACTTTGTTTCACAATGTGTGGTCTGTAACAGAGAGCTTGCGAGACTAGGCCTGGTCTGACTAGGAAACTGAAGCTGTGGAGTCAGACCCATTTTGTGGCTTCTGAATAGCCCCACACTTGCTGTGCGAAGGAGGATTGAATCAACACTCTGTTGGGCTGCCTTTTCTCCCTCCAAGGAAGACGGCCTGCTAGGCCGCATTCGGTCTGAAAATCACATTGGACGGGGAATTGCTAGCTGGGAAGTCAGTTTTCAGGGGCTAGAGTGCCTAGGCCCCACTTCCCGGTTAGGGCTTCCCCAGTGCCCAGGAACGTCAAGGCACCCTCCACACCGTTGTTTCCCAATGTGTGCTCTGAAGCAGAAATCTCGTGAGACTAGGCCTGGTTTGACTAGGAAACTGAGGTCCTGGGAAGAACCCTTGGTTGTGTCTTCTGAACAGCCCAACACTTGATGCGGGAAGGCGGATTGAATCAGCACTCCCTTCGGCTGCATTTGCTCCCCGCAAAGAAGACAGCCTGCTAGGCCGCATTTGACCTGGAAATCACATTGGACTCGGAAGTGCTAGCTAGGAAGTCAGTTTTCAGCAGCTGGAGAGCCTAGTTCCCACTTCCCGGGTAGGGCTATCCCAGGGCCCGGGAACGTCAAGGCAGCCTCCACACCACTGTTTCCCCAAGTGTGCTCTGTAGCAGAGAGCTCGCACAACTAGGCCTGGTCGGACTTGGGAAGTCAAGCCCTGAAACAGCCATAGTGTTTTTGTGTCTCAAGAGCTTCGCTCTTGCTCCGTGAGGGAAGCCTGAAAACAACTTTCTAGGGCTGCCTATCTTCCCTGCAAGGAAGAGAGCCTGCCGAGACTGCACCAGGTGCAGGTGCCATCAGGCTGTGAAGTGCTAGCTGGGAAGTCAGTTTTTAGCGGCCAGAGCTCCCAGGCCCCACTTCCCAGGGAGGGCTTTCCCAGTGCCCGGGATCGTCAAGGCACCCTCCACAACTTTGTTTCCCAATGTGTGCTCTGTAGCAGAGAGCTTGCGAGACTAGGCCTGGTCTGACTAGGAAACTGAAGCTCTGGAATCAGATGCATTTTGTGGCTTCTGAACAGCTCTACACTTGCTGTGCGAAGGAGGATTGAAGCAGCACTCTGTTGGGCTGCCTTTTCATCCTCCAAGGAAGACGGCCTGCTAGGCCGCATTCGGGCTTAAAATCACCTTGGATGGGGATGTGCTAGCTGGGAAGTCAGTTTTCAGCGGCTGGAGCACCAACGCCCCACTTCCCGGGTAGGGCTTCCCCAGTGCCCGGGAACGTCAAGGTACCCTCCACACCGTTGTTTCCCAATGTGTGCTCTGTAGCAGAGATCTCGCGAGACTAGACCTGGTCTGACTAGGAAACTGAGGTCCTGGGAGGAACCCTTGGTTGTGGCTTCTGAACAGCCCAACACTTGATGCGGGAAGGCGGATTGAATCAGCACTCCCTTGGGCTGCATTTACTCCCTCCAAAGAAGACAGCCTGCTAGGCCGCATTTGACCTGAAAATCACATTGGACTGGGAAGTGCTAGCTAGGAAGTCAGTTTTCAGCACCTGGAGAGCCTAGTTCCCACTTCCCGGGTAGGGCTATCCCAGGGCCCGGGAACGTCAAGGCAGCCTCCACACCACTGTTTCCCCAAGTGTGCTCTGTAGCAGAGAGCTCGCGCAACTAGGCCTCATCGGACTTGGGAAGTTAAGCCCTGAAACAGCCATAGTGTTTTGGTGTCTGAAGAGCTTCTCTGTTGCCCCATGAGGGAAGCCTGAAAACAACTTTCTGGGGCTGCCTTTCTTCCCTGCAAGGAAGAGAGCCTGCCGAGCCTGCACCAGGTGCAGGTGCCATTGGGCTGGAAAGTGCTAGCTGGAAAGTCAGTTTTTAGCGGCCAGAGCTCCCAGGCCCCACTTCCCGGGGAGGGCTTTCCCAGTGCCCGGGAACGTCAAGGCACCCTCCACAACTTTGTTTCCCAATATGGGCTCTGTAGCAGAGAGCTTGCGAGACTAGGCCTGGTCTGACTAGTAAACTGAAGCTCTGGAATCAGACCAATTTTGTGGCTTCTGAACAGCCCCACACTTGCTGTGCGAAGGAGGATTGAATCAGCACTCTGTTGGGCTGCCTTTTCTCCCTCCAAGGAAGACGGCCTGCGAGGCCGCATTAGGGTTCAAAATCACATTGAACGGGGTAGTGCTAGCTGGGAAGTCAGTTTTCAGCGGCTGGAGCGCCTAGGCCCCACTTCCTGGGTAGGGCTTCCCCAGTGACCGGGAATGTCAAGGCTTACTCCACACCATTGTTTCCCAATTTGTACTCTGTAGCAGAGAGCTCGCGAGACTAGACCTGGTCTGACTAGGAAACTGAGGTCCTGGGAAGAACCCTGGTTGTGGCTTCTGAAAAACCCAAGACTTGTTGCGGGAATGCGGATTGAATCAGCAGTCCCTTGGGCAGCATTTGCTCTCTCCAAAGAAGACAGCCTGCTGGGCCCCATTTGACCTGAAAATCACATTGGACTAACCCTAGTTCCCACGTCCAGGGAGGTGCTTTCCCAATGCCCGGGAACTTCAAGGCATCCTCCACACCATTGTTTCCCAATGTGTGCTCTGTAGCAGAGAGCTCGCAAGATTAGGCCTGGTCTGACTAGGAAACTGAGGCTCTGGAATCAGACCCAATTTGTGGCTTCTGAACAGCCCCGCACTTGCTATGCAAAGGAAGATTGAATCAGCACTCTGTTGCGCTGCCTTTTATCCATCCAAGGAAGACGTCCTGCTAGGCCGCATTCGGGCTGAAAATCACATTGGACTGGGAAGTGCTAGCAGGGAAGTCAGTTTTCAGCGGCTGGAGAGCCTAGGCCCCACTTCCCGGGTAGGGCTTCCCCAGGGCCCGGGAACGTCAAGGCACCCTTCACACCGTTGTTTCCCAATGTGTTCTCTGTAGCAGATAGTTTGCGCGACTAGGCCTTGTCTGACATGGGAAGTCAAGCCCTGGAACAGCCCCAGTGTTTTGCTGTCTGAAGAGCTTCTCTCTTGCCCCGTGAGGGAAGCCTGAAAACGACTCTCTGGGGCTGCTTTTCCTCCCTGCAAGGAAGAGAGCCTGCCGAGCATGCACCAGGTGCAGGTGCCATTGGGCTGGGAAGTTCTAACTTGAAAGTCAGTTTTAGCGGCCAGAGCTCCCAGACCCCACTTCCCGGGTAGGGCTTTCCCAGTGCCCGGGAACAACAAGGCATTCTTCACACCACTGTTTCTCCAAGTGTGCTCTGTAGCAGAGAGCTCGCTTGACTAGGCCTGGTCTGACTAGTTAACTGAGGCTCTGGAATCAGACCCATTTAGTGGCTTCTGAACAGCCCCACACTTGCTGTGCGAAGGAGGTTGAATCAGCACTCTGTTGGGCTGCCTTTTCTCCCTTCAAGGAAGACGTCCTGCTAGGCCGCATTCGGGCTGAAAATGACATTGGACTGGTAAGTGCTAGCTGGGAAGTCAGTTTTCAGCGGCTGGAGCGCCTAGGCCCCACTTCCCGGGTAGGGCTTCCCCACTGCCGGGGAACGTCAAGGCACCCTACACCCCGTTGTTTCCCAAAGTGTGCTCTGTAGCAGAGAGCTCGCGTGAATAGGCCTGGTCTGACTTGGGAAGTCAAGACCTGGAACAGCCCCCGTGTTTGGTGTCTGAAGAGCTTCTCTCTTGCCCCGCGAGGGAAGCCTGAAAGCGACTCTCTGGGGCTGCCTTTCTTCCCTGCAAGGAAGAGAGCCTGCCGACCCTGCACCAGGTGCAGGTGCCATCGGGCTGGGAAATGCTAGCTGGGAAGTCAGTTTTTAGCGGCCAGAGCTCCCAGGCCCCACTTCCTGGGTAGGTCTTTCCCAGGGCCCGGGAACATCAAGGCACTCTCCACACCACTGTTTCTCCAAGTGTGCTCTGTAGCAGAGAGCTCGCGCGACTAGGCCTGGTCTGACTAGGAAACTGAGGCTCTGGAATCAGACCCATTTTGTGGCTTCTGAACAGCCCCACACTTGCCATGAGAAGGAGGTTTGAATCAGCACTCTGATGGGCTGCCTTTTTCCCTCCGAGGAAGACGTCCTGCTAGGCCGCATTTGGGCTGAAAATGTCATTGGACTGGGCAGTGCTAGCTGGGAAGTCAGTTTTCAGTGGCTGGAGCGCCTAGGCCCTACTTCCCGGGAAGGGCTTCGCCAGGGCCAGGGATCATCAAGGCACCCTCCACACCGTTGTTTCCCAAAGTGTGTTCTGTAGCAGAGAGCTCGCGCAACCAAGCCAGGTCTGACTTGGGAAGTCAAGCCATGGAACAGCCCAGTGTTTTGGTGTCTGAGGAGCTTCTCTCTTGCCCCGCGAGAGAAGGCTGAAAACGACTCTCTGAGGCTGCCTTTCCTCCCTGCAAGGAAGAGAGCCTGCCGAGCCTGCACCAGGTGCAGGTGCCATCAGGCTGGGAAGAGCTAGCTGGGAAGTCAATTTTTAGCGGCCAGCGGTCCCAGGCTCAACTTCCAAGGTAGGGCTTTCCCAGTGCCCGAGAACGTCAAGGCACTCTCCAAACCACTCTTCATCCAAGAGTGCTCTGTAGCAGAGAGCTCGTGCGACTAGGCCTGTTAAGACTAGGACTCTGAGGCTCTGGAGTCAGACACATTTTGTGGCTTCTGAACAGCCCCACACTTCCTGTGCGAAGGAGGATTGAATCAGCACTCTGTTGGGCTGCCTTTTCTCCCTCCAAGGAAGATGTCCTGCTAGTCCCCTTCGGGGTGAAAATGACATTGGACTGGGAAGTGCTAGCTGGGAAGTCAGTTTTCAGAGCCTGGAGTGCCTAGGCCCCACTTTCCGGGTAGGGCTTCCCCATGGCCCGGGAACATCAAGGCACCCTTCACACCGTTGTTTCCCAGTGTGTACCCTGTAACAGAGGGTTCGCGAGACTAGGCCTGCTCTAAGTAGGAAACTGAGGTCCTGGGAGGAACCCTTGGTTGTGGCTTCTGAACAGCCCAACACTTGATGCGGGAAGGCGGATTGAATCAGCACTCCCTTGGACTGCATTTGCTCCCTCAAAGAAGACAGACTGCCATGCCGCATTTGACCTGAAATTCACAATGGACTGGGAAGTGCTAGCTGGGAAATCAGTTTTTAGCGGCCAGAGCACCCAGGCCCCACTTCCCGGGTAGGGCTTTCCCAGTGCCCGGGAACGTCAAGGCACCCTCCACAACTGTGTTTCCCAATGTGTGCTATGTAGCAGAGAGCTTGCGAGACTAGGACTGGTCTGACTAGGAAACTGAAGCTCTGGAATCAGACCCATTTTGTGGCCTCTGAACAGCCCCACACTTGCTGTTGAAAGGAGGATTGAAACAGCACTCTGTTAGGCTGCCTTTTCTCCCTCCAAGGAAGACGGTCTGCTAGGCCGCATTCGGGCTGAAAATCACATTGGACGGGGAAGTGCTAGCTGGGAAGTCAGTTTTAAGCGGCTGGAGCGCCTAGGCCCCACTTCCCGGGTAGGGCTTCCCCAGTGCCCGGGAACGTCAAGGCACCCTCCACACCGATGTTTCCCAATGTGTACTCTGTAGCAGAGAGCTCTTGAGACTAGGTCTGTTCTTATTGGGAAACTGAAGCCCTGGGAGCAGAACAATTGGAGGATCTTCTGAACACCCCAACACTTGCTGTTCGAGGGAGGATGGAAAAAGCAATACCTTGTGCTGCCTTTGCTCCTTCCATGGAAGAGATCCTGCCACCCCGCCCACAGGCTGAAAATCACATGGGGCTAGGAACTGCTACCTGGGAAGTATGTTTCTGGGGCCATAGGAAGTAGGGCCCACCGCACGTGTAAGTCTTCGACAGTGCCCTGGAACATGAAGGCACACTCCACAGCGGTTTTCCACATTTCTGCTCTATAGCACAGAGCTCTGGAGACCAGGCCTGGTCTGACTAGGAAACTGAGGCCTGGAGGCAAACCCATTGTTTTGGATTCTTAACAGCCAAACACCTGTTGCGCCAGGGAGGATAGAATAAGCACTCCCTAGGGCTACCTATTATGATTGTAAGGAAGATACACTGCCAGCCTGCCATGGGGCTGAAAATCACAAGGGGCTGGAAAGTGCTACCTGGAAAGTCAGTGTTAGGGGCCATAGTGCCTAGGTCCCACAGCCTGGGTGTGGCTTCCCGAAGCCCGGGAACTTCAAGGCACCCTCCTCAGAGATTTTCCCCATGTGTGCTCTGTGACAGAGAGATCTTGAAACTAGTTCTGGTCTGAATGGGAAACTGAAGCCCTGGGAGCAGACACATTGTAGAGGCTTCTGAACAGTCCAACACTTGCTTTTCGAGGGAGGATGGAAAAAGCAATACCTTGGGCTGCCTTTCCTTCCTTCGTGGAAGACAGCCTGCCACGCCGCCGTCTGGCTGAAAATCACATGGGGCTGGGAATGATACCTGGAAAGTCAGTTAGTAGGGGCCATAGAGAGTAGGGCCCACCACATATTTAAGGCTTGGACAATGCCCTGAAAAGGGAAGGCACCCTTTACAGGGCTTTTTCCACATGTCTGCTATGTAGAAGTGAGCTCTGGAGACTAGGCCTGATCTGACCAGGAAACTGAGGGATGGAGGCAAACCCATTGTTGTGGCATCTTAACAGCCAAACACCTCTTGCACCAGGGAAGATTGAATAAGCACTCCCTTGGGCTACCTTTTATGACTCTAAGGAAGAGACCCTGAAACGCTGCTTTGGGGCTGAAAATCAAAAGGGGCTGGGAAGTGATACCTGGAAAGTTATTTGTAGGAACCATAGTGCCTAGGTCCCAAAGCCCAGGTAAGGCTTCGACAGTGCCCTGGAACGTGAAGGCACCCTCCACAGCGATTTTTGCACATGTCTGCTCTGTAACAGAGAGCACTGGAGACTAGGCCTGGTCTGACTGGGAAACTGAGGCCTGGAGGCAAACCATTTTTGTGGCATCTTAACAGCCAAACATCTCTTGCATCATGGAAGATTGAATAAGCACTCTCTTGGGCTACCTTCTATGACTCTAAGGAAGAGACCCTGAAACGCTGCTTTGGGGCTGAAAATCAAAAGGGGCTGGAAAGTGCTACCTGGAAAGTCATTTGTAGGGGCAATAGTGCCTCTGGCCCAAAGCCCTTGTAAGGCTTCGACAGTGCCCTGGAACGTGAAAGTCCCCTCCACAACGCTTTTTCCACATATCTGCTCTGTGGCAGAGAGCTCTGGAGACTTGGCCTGGTCTGACTGGGAAACTGAGGCCTGGAGGCAAACCCATTGTTGTGGTGTCTTAACAGCCAAACACCTCTTGCACCTGGGAAGATTGAATAAGCACTCCCCTGAGCTCCCTTTTATGACTCTAAGGAAGAGACCCTGCCAGGCAGCCTTTGGCTGAAAATCACAAGGAGCTGGAAAGTGCTACCTGGAAATTCAGTTGTAGGGGCCATAGTGCCTAGGTCCCATAGCCCAGGTAAGGTTTCGATAGTGCCCTGGAACATGAAGGCACCCTTCACAGCGCTTTTTCCACATGTCTGCTCTGTAGCAGAGAGCTCGGGAGACTAGGCCTTGTCTGACTGGGAAACTGAGGCCGGGAGCCGAACCCATTGTTGTGGCGTCTTAACAGGCAAACACCTCTTGCACCTGGGGAAGATTGAATAAGCACTCCCTTGGGCTACCTTTTATGACTCTAAGGAAGAGACCCTGCCAGGCTGCCTTTGGCTGAAAATCACAAGGGGCTGGAAAGTGCTACCTGGAAAGTCAGTGGTAGGGGCCACAGTGCCTAGGTCCCACCGCCCGGGTAAGGCTTCCCCAGTGCCAGGGAAACTCAAGGCACCCTCCTCAGAGCTTTTTCCCCATGTGTGTGCTCTGTAGCAGAGAGCTCTGGAGACTAGGTCTCTTAACTGACCTCTTGACAAGGGAAGATTGAATGGGAAACTGAGGCCCTTGGAGCAGACCCATTGTTGTGGCTTCTTCACAGCCAAACACCTCTTGCACCAGGGAAGACTGAATAAGCACTCCCTTGGGCTTTTTTTATGACTCTAAAGAGAGACCTAGACCCTGCCAGGCTGCTTTTGGCTGAAAATCACAAGGGGCTGGAAAGTGCTACCTGGAAAGTCAGTGAAGAGGCCCTTGTGCTACCTTTTAGGCCCCAGCAGCCCGGGTAGGGTTCTTTCCCAAAGCCAGGGAACCTCAAGGAACACTCCTCAGAGGCAGGGCCTAGGCCCCCCATGTGTGCTCTGTAGCAGAGAGCTCTTGAGAGCTACTAGGTCTGTTCTGACTGGGAAACTGAGGCCCTGGAGGAGCAGACCCATTGTTGTGGCTTCTTCACAGACAAACACCTCTTGCACCAGGGAAGATTGAATAAGCACTCCCTTGGGCTACCTTTTATGACTCTAAGAAAGAGACCCTGAAAGGCTGCCCTAAGGGCCATAGTGCCTAGGTCATAAAGCCCAGGTAAGGCTTCGACAGTGCCTTGGAACGTGAATGCACCCTCCAGAGCACTTTTTCCACATGTCTGCTCCTTAGCAGAGAGCTCTGGAGAATAGGCCTGGACTGACTGGGAAACTGAGTCCTGGAGGCAAACCCATTGTTGTGGCGTCTTAACAGCCAAACACCTCTTGCACCAGGGAAGATTGAATAAGCACTCCCTTGGGCTACCTTTTATGACTCTAAGGAAGAGACCCTGAAACGCTGTTTTGGGTCTGAAAATCACAAGGGCCTGGGAAGTGCTACGTGGAAAATCAGTTGTAGGGGCCATAGTGCCTAGGTCCCAAAGCCCAGGTAAGGCTTCGACAGTGCCCAGTAACGTGAAGGCACCCTCCACAGCGCTTTTTCCACAGGTCTTCTCTGTAGCAGAGTGCTCTGGAGACTAGGCCTGGTCTTACTGGGAAACTGAGGCCTTGAGGCAAACTCATTTTTGTGGCATCTTAACAGCCAAACACCTCTTGCACCAGGGAAGATTGAATACGAGCTCCCTTGGGCTACCTTTTATGACCCTAGGAAAGAGACCCTGGAACGCTGCTTTGGGGCTGAAAGTCAAAAGGCGCTGGGAAGTGCTACCTGAAAAGTCAGTTGATGAGGCCACAGTGCCTAGGCCCCTGCGCCCGGGTAGGCATTCCCCAAGCCTGGGATCCTCAAGGAACACTCCTAATAGCTATTGCCCCACGTCTGCTCTGGACCAGAGACCTCTGGAGATTTGGCCTGGTATGAATGGGAAACTGATGTGGCCTCTTCCACTGACTTTCCAGGTATCACTTTCCAGCCCCTTGTGGTTATCAGCAAAAGGCAGGCTTGCAGGTTCTCTTCCTTAGAGTCATAAAAGTTAGCCCAAGGGAGTGCTTATTCAATCTTCCCTGGAGCAAGAGGTGTTTGGCTGTTAAGACGCCACAACAACAGGTTTGCCTCCAGGCCTCAGTTTCCCAGTCAGACCAGGCCTAGTCTCCAGAGCTCTCTGCTACATAGCAGACATGTGGAAAAAGCGCTGTGGAGGGTGACTTCACGTTTCAGGGCACTGTCAAATCCTTACGAGGGCTTTGGGACCTAGGCACTATGGCCCCTACAACGTGACTTTCCAGGTAGCACTTCCCAGCCCCTTTTGATTTTCAGCCCCAAAGCAGCGTTTCAGGGTCTCTTCCTTAGAGTCATAAAAGATAGCCCAAAGGAGTGCTTATTCAATCCTCCCTGGCACAACACGTGTTGTCTGTTAAGAATCCACCACAATGGGTTTCCTTCCAGGGCTCAGTTTCCTAGTCAGAACAGACCTAGTCTCAAGAGCTCTCTCGTTCAGAGCACACATGGGGCAATAGTTCTGAGGAGTGTTGCTTGACGTTCCCTGGCTTGGGGAAGCCCTACCCGGGCGCTGGGGCCCAGGCACTGTGGCCTCTTCCACTGACTTTCCAGGTAGCACTTTCCAGCCCCTTGTGGTTATCAGCAAAAGGCAGACTGGCAGGTTCTCTTCCTTAGAGTCATAAAAGGTAGCCCAAGGGAGTGCTTATTCAGTCTTCCCTGGTGCAAGAGGTGTTTGTCTGTTAAGAAGCCACAACAATGGATCTGCTCCCAGGGACTCAGTTTCCCTTTAAGAACAGACCTAGTCTAAAAAGCTCTCTGCTACAGAGCACACATGTGGCAATAGCTCTGAGGAGTGTTCCTTGAGGTTCCCTGGCTTGGGGAAGCCCTACCCGGGCCCTGGGGCCTAGGCACGGCGGCATCCTCCACTGTCTTTCCAGGTAGCACTTTCCAGCTCATTGAGATTTTCAGCCAAAGGCAGCCAGGCAGGGTATCTTCCTTAGCGTCATAAAAGGTAGCCAAGGGAGTGCTTATTCAATCTTCCCAGGTGGAACACGTGTTTGGCTGTTAAGACACCACAGCAATCGGTTTGACTCCAGGTCTCAGTTTCCCAGTCAGCTCAGGCCTAGTCTCCAGATCTCTCTGCTACAGAGCAGACATGTGGAAAAAGCACTGTGGAAGGTGCCTTCACGTTCCAGGGCAATGTCGAAGCCTTACCTGGGCTTTGGGACCTAGGCACTATGGCCCCTACAACTGACTTCCCAGCTAGCACTTCCCAGCCCGATGGCACCTGCACCTGGTGCAGGCTCCACAGGCTCTCTTCCTTGCAGGGAGGAAAGGCAGCTCCAGAGAGTTGTTTTCAGCCTTCCCTCGCGTGGCAAGGAGGAAGCTCTTCAGACACCAAAACACTGGGGCTGTTCCAGGGCTTGACTTCCCAAGTCAGACCAGGCATAGTCGCGCAAGCTCTCTTCTACAGAGCACACATTGGGAACCAAAGGTGTGGAGGCTGCCTTGACGTTCCCGGGCCCTGGGGAAGCCCTACCCGGGAAGTGGGGCCTAGGCGCTCCAGCCGCTGAAAACTGACTTCCCAGCTAGCACTTCCCAGTCCAATGTGATTTTCAGGTCAAATGCGGCCTAGCAGGCTGTCTTCTTTGCAGGGAGCAAATGCAGCCCAAGGGAGTGCTGATTCAATCCGCCTTCCCGCATCAAGTGTTGGGCTGTTCAGAAGACACAACCAAGGGTTCTTCCCAGGACCTCAGTTTCCTAGTCAAACCAGGCCTAGTCTCACGAGATCTCTGCCGCAGAGCACACATTGGGAAACAACGGTGTGGAGCGTGCCTTGACGTTCCCGGGCACTGGGGAAGCCCTACCCAGGAAGTGGGGCATAGGCGCTCCAGCCGCTGAAAACTGACTTCCCAGCTAGCAGTTCCCCGTCCAATGTGATTTTGAGCCCGAATGCAGCCTAGCAGGCCGTCTTCCTTGGAGGGAGAAAAGGCAGCCTAACAGAGTGCTGATTCAATCCTCCTTTGCACAGCAATTTTCGGGCTGTTCAGAAGCCCCTACAATGCTTCTGTTCCCAGAGCCTCAGTCTTCCATTCCGAACAGACCTAGTCTCAAGAACTCTCTGCTACAGAGTACACATGGGGAAATAGCTCTGAGGAGGGTGCCTTGACGTTCCCGGGCTTTGGAAGCCCTACCCGTGCTGTGGGACCTAGGCACTATGGCCCCTAAAGCTGACTTTCCAGGTAGCATTTTACAGCCCCTTTTGCTTTTCAACCCCAAAGCAGCCTTTCAGTGTCTCTTCCTTAGAGTCATAAAAGGTAGCCTAACGGAGTTCTTATTCAATCATAACTGGCGTAACAGGTGTTTGACTGTTGATACTCCACAACAGTGGGTTTGCCTCCTGGACTCAGTTTCCTAGTGAGACCAGGCCTAGTCTCCAGAGCATTCTACTACAGAGCAGACATGTGAAAAAAGCAGTTAGAAGGGTGCCTTCACGTTCCAGGGCACTGTCGAAGCCTTACCTGGGCTTTGGAACCTAGGCACTATGGCCCCTACAACTGACTTTCAAGGTAGCACTTCCCAGCCCCTTTTGATTTTCAGCCCCAATGCAGAGTTTCAGGGTCTCTTCGATAGAGTCATAAAATGTAGCACAAGGGAGTGCTTATTCAATCTTCCCTGGTGCAAGAGGTGTTTGGCTGTGAAGAAGCCACAACAATGGGTCTGCTCCCAGGGCCTCAGTTTCCCAGTTAGAACAGACCTAGTCTCAAGAGCTCTCTGCTACAGAGCACACATGGGGCAATAGCTCTGAGGAGTGTTCCTTGAGGTTCCCTGGCTTGGGCAATCCCTACCCGGGCAGTGGGGTCTAGGCACTGTGGCCTCTTCCACTGACTTTCCAGGTAGCACTTTCCAGCCCCTTGTGATTTTCAGCCAAAGGCAGCCTGGCAGGGTCTATTCCTTAGAGTCAAAAAAAGTAGAAAAAGGGAGTGCTTATTCAATCTTCCCTGGTGCAAGTGGGGTTTGGCTGTTAAAAAGCCACAACAATGGGTTTGCCTCCAGGCCTCTGTTTCCGAGTCAGACGAGGGCTAGTCTCCAGAGCTCTCTGCTGCAGAGCAGACCTGTGGAAAAAGCGCTGTGGATGGTGCCTTCACGTTCCAGGGCACTGACAATCCTTACCAGGGCGGTGGGCCCTAATCGCTATGGACCCTACAAACGGACTTCCCAGGTATCACTTCCCAGCCCCATGTGATTTTCAGCCCGATCGTAGCGTGACATGTTCTCTTCCATTGACGGAGCATAGATAGCACAAGGTATTGCTTTTTCCATCCTCCCTCGAACAGCAAGTGTTGGGCAGTTCAGAATCCCCTACAATGGTTCTGTTCCCAGGGCCTCAGTCCCCCAGTCAGAACAGACCTAGTCTCAAGAACTCTCTGCTACAGAGCACACATGAGGCAGTACCTCTGAGGAGGGTGCCTTGACGTTCCTGGGCTTAGGGAAGCCCTACCCGGGCTGTGGTACCTAGGCACTATGGCCCCTGAACTGACTTTCCAGGTAGCACTTTCCAGCCCCTTTTGATTTTCAGCCCCAAAGCAGCCTTTCAGGGTCTCTTCCTTAGAATCATAAAAGATAGCCCAAGGAAGTGCTTATTCTATCCTCCCTTTCACAACAGGTGTTTGGCTGTGAAGAAGCCACAACAATGGGTTTGCCTCCAGGCTCCAGTTTCCTAGTCAGACCAGGACTAGTCTCCAGAGCTCACTGCTACAGAGCAGACATGCGGAAAATGTGCAGTGGAGGGTGCCTTCACTTTCCAGGGCACTTTCTAAGCTTTACCTGGGCAGTGAATCCTACTCGCTATGTTCCCTACAAACTCACCTCTCAGGTAACATTCCCAGCCTCATGTGATTTTCAGCCCGAGGGCGGCGTGGCAGGCTCTCTTCCAAGGCGGGAGCAAAGGCAGCCCAAGATATTGCTTTTTCATCCTCCCTCGAACAGAAAATGTTGGATTGTTCAGAAGCCCCTACACTGATTCTGTTAACAGGGACTCAGTTTCCCAGTTAGACCAAACCTACTCTCGTGAGCTCTCTTCTTCAGATTACACATCGGGCTTTAGATGTGAGGAGGGTGCCTTACTGTTCCCGTGCCCTGGGAAAGCCCTACCCGGACGGTTGGGCCTAGGCACTATGGCCCCTAACACTGACTTTCCAGCTAGCACTGTCCAGCCCCTTGTGACTTTTAGCCCGAAGGCAACCTGGCAGGGTCTCTTCCTTAGAGTCAAAATAGGTAGCACAAGGGAGTGCTTATTCAATCCTCCCTTTCGCAACGGGTGTTTGCTCTTAACAATCCAAAACAATGGGTTTGCCTCCAGGCTTCAGTTTCCCAGTCAGAAGGGGCCTAGTCTTCAGAGCTCTCTGCTACAGAGCAGACATGGGGAAAAAGCGCTGTGGAGGGTGCCTTTACATTTCAGGGTACTGTCGAAGCCTTACCTGGGCTTTGGGACCTTGGCACTATGGCCCGTACAACTGACTTTTCAGGTAGCACTTCCCAGCCCCTTTTGATTTTCAGCCCCAAAGAAGCGTTTCAGGGTCTCTTCCTTAGAGTCATAAAAGGTAGCCCAAGGGAGTGATTATTCAATATTCCCTGGCGCAAGTATCGTTTGGATGTTAATACGTCACAAAAATGGGTTTGCCACCAGGCCTCAGTTTTCCAGTCAGACCAGACCTAGTCTCCAAACCTCTCTGCTACAGAGGAGACATGTGGAAAAAGCGTTGTGGAGGGTGCCTTCACGTTCCAGGGCACTTTCGAAGCCTTACCTGGGCTTTGGGACTTTGGCACTATGGCCCCTGGAACAGACTTTCCAGGTGGCACTTTCCAGCCCCTTGTGATTTTCAGCCCCAAAGCAGCGTTTCAGGGTCTCTTCCTTAGAGTCATAAAAGGTAGCCCAAGGGAGTGCTTATTCAATCTTCCCTGCGGTAATAGGTGCTTGGCTGTAAAGACGCCACAACAATGGGTTTGCCTCCAGGCCTCAGTTTCCCAGTCAGACCTAGCCTATTTACCAGAGCTCTCTGCTACAGAGGAGACATGTGGAAAAAGCGCTGTGGAGGGTGCCTTCACGTTCCAGGGCACGGTCGAAGCCTTACCTGGGCTTTGGGACCTAGGCACTATGGCCCCTACAACTGACTTTCCAGGGAGCATTTTCCAGCTCCTTGTGATTTTCAGACAAATGCAGCGTGGCAGGATGTCTTCTTTAGAGTCATAAATGGTAGCCCACGGGAGTGCTTATTCAAGCTTCCCTGGCGCAAGTATGGTTTGGCTGTTAATACGTCACAACAATGTGTTTGCCTCCAGGCCTCAGTTTTCCAGTCAGACCAGGCCTAGTCTCCAAACCTCTCTGCTACAGAGGAGACATGTGGAAAAAGCGCTGTGGAGGGTGCCTTCACGTTCCAGGGCACGGTCTAAACCTTACCTGGGCTTTGGGACCTAGGCACTATGGCCCCTACAACTGACTTTCCACTTAGCACTTCCCAGCGCCTTGTGATTTCCAGCCAAAGGCAGCCTGGCAGGGTATCTTCCTTACAGACATAAAAGGTAGCCCAAGGGAGTGCTTATTCAATCTTCCTTGGTGCAAGAAGTGTATGTCTGTGAAAAATCCACAACAGTCGGTCTGTTCCCAGGGCCTCAGTTTCCCAGCCAGAAGAGATGTAGTCTCAAGAGCTCTCTGCTACAGAGCAAACATGGGGCAATAGCTCTGAGGAGTGTTCCTTGAGGTTCCCTGGCTTGGGGAAGCCCTACCCGGGCGCTGGGGCCTAGGCACTGTGTCCTCTTCCACTGACTTTCCAGGTAGCACTTTCCAGCACCTTGTGACACTCAGCCAAAGGCAAATTGGCACGGTGTCTTCCTTAGAGTCATAAAAGTTAGCCCAAGGTAGTGTTTATTCAATCATCCCTGGTGCAAGAGGTGTTTGTCTGTGAAGAAGCCACAACAATGGGTCTGCACCCAGGGCCTCAGTTGCCCAGTCATACCAGGGCTATTCTCCAGAGCTCTCTGCTACAGAGCAGATATGTGGAAAAAGCGCTGTGGAGGGTGCCTTCACGTTCCAGGGCACAGTCGAAGCATTACCTGGGCTTTGGGACCTAGGCACTATGGCCCTTACAACTGACTTTTCAGGTAGCACTTCCCAGCCCCTTGTGATTTTCATCCCCAAAGCAGCGTTTGAGGGTCTCTTTCTTAGAGTCATAAAAGGTAGCCCAAGGGAGTGCTTATTGAAACTTCCCGGGAGCATGAGGTGTTTGTCTGTTAAGAAGCCACAACAATGGGTCTGTTCCCAGAGCCTCAGTTTCCCAGTCAGAACAGACCTAGTCTCAAGAGCTCTCTGCTACAGAGCACACATGGGGGAAATAGGCTGAGGAGTGTTCCTTGAGGTTCCGTGGCTTGGGGAAGCCCTACCCGGGCGCTGGGGTCCTAGGCACTGTGGCCTCTTCCACTGACTTTCCAGGTAGCACTTTCCAGCCCCTTGTGATTTTCAGCCAAATGCAGCCTGGCAGGGTCTCTTCCTTAGAGTCATAAAAGGTAGCCCAAGGGAGTGCTTATTCAATCTTCCCTGGTGCAGAAGAGGTGTTTGGCTGTTAAGACACCACAACAATGGGTTTTGCTCCCAGGGCCTCAGTTTCCCAGTCAGACCAGGACCTAGTCTCCAGAGCTCTCTGCTACAGAGCAGACATGGGGAAAAAGCGCTGTGGAGGGTGCCGCAAGTTCCAGGGCACTGTGGAAGCCTTACCTGGGCTTAGGGGCCTAGGCACTGTGGCCTTCTTCAAATGACTTTCCAGGTAGCACTTCCCAGCCCCTTGTGATTTTCAGCCAAAGGCATCCTGGCAGGGTGTCTTCCTTAGATTCATAAATGGTAGCCCAAGGGAGTGCTTATTCAGTCTTCCCTGGTGCAAGAGGTGTTTGTCTGTGAAGAAGCCACAACAATGGGTCTGCTCCCAGGGCAGGCCTCAGTTTCCCAGTCAGAACAGACCTAGTCTCCAGAGCTCTCTGCTACAGAGCACACATGGGGCAATAGCTCTGAGGAGTGTTTCCTGAAGTTCCCTGGCTTAGGGAAGCCCTACCCGGGCGGTGGGGCCTAGGCACTGTTGCCTCTTTCACTGATTTTCCAGGTAGCACTTTCCAACCCCTTGTGATTTTCAACCAAAGGCAGCCAGGCAGGGTCTCTTCCTTTGCATCATAAAAGGTAGCCCAAGCGAGTGCTTATTCAATCTTCCCTGGTGCAAGAGTTTTTTGTCTGTGAAGAAGCACAACAATGGTTCCGATCCTAGGGCCTCAGTTTCCCAGTCAGAAGAGACCTAGTCTCAAGAGCTCTCTGCTACAGAGCACACATGTGTAAAAAACGCTGTGGAGGGTGCCTTCACGTTACAGGGCACTGTCGAAGCCTTACTTGGGCTTTGGGACTTAAGCTCTATGGCCCCTACAACTGAGTTTCCACGTGGCACTTCCCAGCCCCTTTTGATTTTCAGCCCCAAAGCAGCGTTTCAGGGTCTCTTCCTTAGAGTCATAAAACGTAGCCCAAGGGAGTGCTTATTCAATCTTCCCTGGTGCAAGAGTTGTTTGCCTGTAAAAATGCCACAACAATGGGGTTTGCTCCAGGCCTCAGTTTTCCCAGTCAGAACAGAGGCCTAGTCTCCAGAGCTCTCTGCTAAAGAGCAGACATGTGGAAAATTCACTGTGGAGGGTGCCTACACGTTCCAGGGCACTGTCGAAGCCTTACCTGGGCTTTGGGACCTAGGTACTATGGCCCCTACAACTGACTTTCCAGATAGCACTTCCCAACCTCTTTTGATTTTCAGCCCCAAAGAAACGTTTTAGGGTCTCTTCCATAGAGTCATAAAAGGTAGACCAAGGGAGTGCTTATTCAATCTTCCCTGGTGCAAGAAGTGTTTGTCTGTGAAGAAGCCACAACAATGGGTCTGCTCCCAGGCCTCTGTTTCCCTGTCAGAACAGACCTAGTCTCAAAAGCTTTCTGCTTCAGAGCACACATGAGGCAATAGCTCTGTGGAGTGTTCCTTGAGGTTCCCTGGCATGGGGAAGCCCTACCCGGCCGGTGGGGCCTAGGCAATGTGGCCTCATCCACTGACTTTCCAGGTAGCAATTTCCAGCCACTTGTGATTTTCAGCCAAAGCCAGCCTGGCTGTGTCTCTTCCTTAGAGTCATAAAAGGTAGCACAAGGGAGTGCTTATTCAATCTTCCCTGGTGCAAAGGTGTTTGGCTGTTAAGACGCCACAACAATGGGTTTGCCTCCAGGCCTCAGTTTCCCAGTCAGACCAGGCCTAGTCTCCAGAGCTCACTGCTACAGAGTAGACATGTGTAAAAAGTGCTGTGGAGGGTGCCTTCACGTTCCAGGGCACTGTCGAAGCCTTACTTGGGCTTTGGGACCTAGGCACTATGGCCCCTACAACTGACTTTCCAGGTAGCACTTCCCAGCCCCTTGTGATTTTCAGCCCCAAAGCCTCATTTCAGCGTCTCTTCTTAGAGTCATAGAAGTTAGCCCAAGGGAGTGCTTATTCAATCTTCCCTGGAGCAAGAGGTGTTTGTCTGTGAAGAAGTCACAAAAATGGGTCTGCTCCCAGGGCCTCAGTTTGCCAGTCAGTTACAGACCTAGTCTCAAGAGCTCTCTGCTACAGAGCACACATGGGGCAATAGCGCTGAGGAGTGTTCCTTCAAGTTCCCTGGCTTGGGGAAGCCCTACCCGGGCGCTGGGGCCTAAGCACTGTGGCCTCTTAGATTGACTTTCCAGTTAGCACTTTCCAGCCCCTTGTGATTTTCATCCAAAGGCAGTTTGGCAGGGTCTCTTCCTTAGAGTCATAAAAGGTAGGCCAAGGGAATGCTTATTCAATCTTCCCAGGTGCAAGATGTGTTTCGCTCTTAAGACACCACAACAATGGGTTTGCCTCCAGGCCTCAGTTTCCCAGTCAGACCAGGCCTTGTCTCCAGATCTCTCTGCTACAGAGGAGACATGTGTTAAAAGCGCTGTGGAGGGGGCCTTAACGTTCCAGGGCACTGTCGAAACCTTACCTGGGCTGTGGGACCTAGGCACTATGGCCCCTACCTCTGACTTTTCAGGGCGCACTTCCCAGCCCCTTGTGATTTTCAGCCCCAAAGCAGCATTTCAGGGTCTCTTCCTTAGAGTCATAAAAGGTAGGCCAAGGGAGTGCTTATTCAATCTTCCCTGGTCCAAGAGGTGTTTGTCTGTGAAGAAGCCACACAATGGGTCTGCTCCCAGGGCCTCAGTTTCCCAGTCAGAACAGACCTAATGTCAAGACCTATCTGCTGCAGAGCACACATGGGGCAATAGCTCTGAGGAGTGTTTCTTGAGGTTCCCTGTCTTGGGAAAGCCCTACCCTGGCGTTGGGTCCTAGGCAATGTGGCCTCTTCCACTGTCTTTCCAGGTAGCACTTTCCAGCCCCTTGTGATTTTCAGCCAAAGGCAGCCTGGCAGGGTCTCTTCCTTAGAGTAATAAAAGGTAGCCCAAGGGAGTGCTTATTCTGTCTTCCCTGGTTCAAGAGCTGTTTGGCTGTGAAGAAGCCACAACAATGGGTCTGCTCCAAGGGCCTCAGTTGCCCATTCACAACAAACCCAGTCTCAAGAGCTCTCTGCTGCAGGGCACATATGGGGCAATAGCTCTGAGGAGTGTTTCTTGAGATTCCCTGGCTAGGGGAAGCCCTACGCGGGCGGTGGGGCCTAGGCACTGTGGCCTCTTCCCCTGACTTTCCAGGTAGCGCATTCCTGCCCCTTGTGATTTTCAGCCAAAGGCAGCCTGGCAGGGTCTCTTCCTTAGAGTCATAAAAGGTAGCCCAAGGGAGTGCTTATTCATTTTTCCCAGTTGCAAGAGTTGATTGTCTGTTAAGACGCCACAACAATGGGTTCGCCTCCAGGCCTCAGTTTCCCAGTCAGACAAGGCCTAGTCTCCCGAACTCTCTGCTACAGAGCAGACATGTTGGAAAAAGCGCTCTGGAGGGTGCCTTCACGTTCCAGGGCACTGTCGAAGCCTTACCTGGGCTTTGGGACCTAGGCACTATGGCCACTACAACTGACTTTCCAGGTAGCACTTCCCAGCCCCTTTTGATTTTCAGCCCCAAAGTAGCGTTTCAGGGTCTCTTCCTTAGAGTCATAAAAGGTAGCCCAAGGGAGTGCTTATTCAATCTTCCCTGGTGCAAGAGGTGTTTGGCTGTTAAGATGCCACAACAATGGTTTTGCCTCCAGCCCTGAGTTTCCTGGTCAGATCAGGCCTAGTCTCCAGAGCTCACTTCTACATAGCAGACATGTGGAAAAAGCCCTGTAAAGGGTGCCTTGCCTTTCCAGGGCATTGTCCAAGCCTTAAATATGTGGTGGGCCCTACTCTCTATGGCCCCTACTAACTGACTTTCCAGGTAGCACTTCCCAGCCCCTTGTGATTTTCAGCCTCAAGGCAGCCTGGCAGTGTATCTTCCTTACAGTCATAATAGGTAGCCCTAGGGAGTGCTTATTCTATCCTCCCTGGCGCAACAGGTGTTTGGCTGTTAAGAATCCAAAACAATGGGTTTGCCTCCAGGCCTCAGTTTCCTAGTCAGACCAGGCCTTGTCTCCAGAGCTCTGTGCTATAGAGCAGAAATGTGGAAAACCGCTGTGGAGGGTGCCTTCATGTTCCAGGGCACTGTCGAAGACTTACACGTGCGGTGGGCCCTACTTCCTATGGCCCCAGAAACATACTTCCCAGGTAGCAGTTCCTACCCCATGTGATTTTCAGCCTGTGGCCGGGGTGGCAGGATCTCTTCCATGGAAGGAGCAAAGGCAGCACAAGGTATTGCTTTTTCCATCTTCCCTCGAACAGCAAGTGTTGGGGTGTTCAGAAATCCCTCCAATGGGTCTGCTCCCAGGGCTTCAGTTTCCCAGTCAGAACAGACCTAGTCTCAAGAGCTCTCTGCTACAGAGCACACATAGGGAAACATCGAGGTGGAGGGTGCCTTGACGTTCCCGGGCACTGGGGAAGCCCTACCCGGGAAGTGGGGCCTAGGCGCTCCAGCTGCTTAAAACTGACTTCCCAGCTAGCACTTCTCCGTCCAATGTAATTTTCAGCCCGAATGGGGACTAGCAGGACGTCTTCCTCGGAGGGAGAAAAGGCAGCCCAACAGAGTGCTGATTCAATCCTCCTTCGCACAGCAAGTGTGGGGCTGTTCAGAAGCCACAAAATGGGTCTGATTCCAGAGCTTCAGTTTCCTAGTCAGACCAGGCCTAGTGCGAGCTCTCAAGTTACAGAGCACACTTGGAGAACACAGTGGTGTGGAGAGTGCCTTAAGGTTTCCGGGAGGAAAGCCCTACAAGGGAAGTGGGGCCGGGCACTGGCCGCTAAAAACTGACTTCCAAACTGGCACTTCCCAGCCCGATGGCACCTGTACCTTGTGCAGGCTCGTCAGGGTGCTCGTGCCGCGAAAAACTGGCTTCCCAGCTAGCACGTTTTCCTTCCCTCACGGGGCAAGAGTGAAGCTCTTCAGACACCAAAACATTGGGTATCTCCAGGCTTTACTTCCCAAGTCACTGTCTTCGCGCGAGCTCTCTGCTATAGAGCACACTTTGGGGAAACAGTGAAGTGGAGTGCCTGACGTTCCCGGGCACTGAGAATGCCCTTCCCTGCATGTTGGGACTAGGCGCTCCAGCCGCTGAAAAGTGACTTCCCAGCTAGCACTTCCAGTCCAATGTGATTTTCAAGGGAATGCAGCCTAGCAGGACGTCTTCTTGGAGGGAGAAAAGGCAGCCCATCAGAGTGCTGATTCTCCTCCTTCTCACAGCAAGTGTGGGGCTGTTCAGAAGCCGCAAAATGGGTCTGATTCCAGAGCCTCAGTTTCCTAGTCAGACCAGGCCTAGTGGCGCAAGCTCTTGCTACAGACCACACTTGGAGAAACTGTGGGAGAGTGCCCTTCCCGGACACTGGGAAAGCCCTACGCGGGAAGTGGGACTAGGCGCTCCAGCCGCTGAAAACTGACTTCCCAGCTAGCACTTCCCCGTCCAACGTGATTTTGATCCGAAATGCGGCCTAGCAGGCCGTTTTCCTTGGAGGGAGAAAAGGCAGCCCAACAGAGTGCTGATTCAATCCTCCTTCTCATAGCAAGTCTGGGGCTGTTCAGAAGCCACAAAATGGGTCTGATTCCAGAGCCTCAGTTTCCTAGTCAGACCAGGCGTAGTCACGCGAACTCTCTGATACAGAGCACACTTGGAGAAACAGTGGTGTGGAGAGTGCCTTGACGTTCACGGGCACTGGGAAAGCCCTCCCCGGGAAGTGGGGCCTGGGAGCTCTGGCCGCTAAAAACTGACTTCCCAGCTAGCACTTCCCAGCCCGATGGCACCTGCACCTGGTGCAGGCTCGGCAGGCTCTCTTCCTTGCAGGGAGGAAAGGCAGCCCCAGAGAGTCGTTTTCAGGCTTCCCTCGCGGGGCAAGAGAGAAGCTCTTCAGACACCAAAACACTGGGGCTGTTCCAGGGCTTGACTTCCCAAGTCAGACCTGCCCTAGTCGTGCGAGCTCTCTGCTACAGAGCACACTTTGGGAAACAACGGGGTGGAGGGTGCCTTGACGTTCCCGGGCCCTGGGGAAGCCCTACCCGGGAAGTGGGGCCTAGGCGCTCCAGCCGCTGAAAACTGACTTCCCAGCTAGCACTTCCCAGTCCAAATGTGATTTTCAGCCCGAATGCGGCCTAGCAGGACGTCTTCCTTGGAGGGAGAAAAGGCAGCCAAACAGAGTGCTGATTCAATCCTCCTTCGCTCAGCATGTCTGTGGCTGTTCAGAAGCCAGAAAATGGGTCTGATTCCAGATCCTCAGTTTCCTAGTCAGACCAGGCCTAGTAGCACGAGCTCTCTGCTACAGAGCACACTTGGAGAAAAAAGTGGTGTGTGGAGAGTGCCTTGACGTTCCCGGGCACTGGGAAAGCCCTACCCGGGAAGTGGGGCCTGGGAGCTCTGGCCGCTAAAAACTGACTTCCCAGCTAGCACTTCCCAGCCTGATGGCACCTGCACCTGGTGCAGGCTCGGCAGGCTTTCTTCCTGGCAGGGAGGAAAGGCAGCCCCAGAGAGTCGTTTTCAGGCTTCCCTCGCGGGGCAAGAGAGAAGCTCTTCAGACACCAAAACACTGGGGTTGTTCCAGGGCTTGACATCCCAAGTCAGACCAGGCCAAGTCCCGCGAGCTCTCTGCTACAGAGCACACTTGGGGAAACAATGGTGTGAAGGCTGCCTTGATGTTCCCGCGCACTGGGAAAGCCCTACCCTGGAAGTGGGGCCTAGGCACTCCAGCCGCTGAAAACTGACTTCTCAGCTAGCACTTCCCCTTCCAATGTGATTTTCAGCCCGAATGTGGCCTAGCAGGCCGTCTTCCTTGGAGGGAGAAAAGGCAGCCCTACAGAGTGCTGATTCAATACTCTTTCGCACAGCTAGTGTGGGGCTGTTAAGAAGCCACAAAATGGGTCTGATTCCAGAGCTTCAGTTTCCTATTCAGACCAGGCCTAGTCTCGCAAGCTCTCTGCTACAGAGCACACATTGGGAATCAAAGTTGTGGAGGGTGCCTTGATGTTCCCGGGCACTGGGAAAGCCCTACCCGGGAAGTGGCGCCTGGGAGCTCTGGCCACTAAAAACTGACTTCCCTGTTAGCACTTCCCAGGCCGATGGCACCTGCACATGGTGCAGGCTCGGCAGGCTCTCTTCCTTGCAGGGAGGAAAGGCAGCCCCAGAATGTCGTTTTCAGTCTTCCCTCGCGGGGCAAGAGAAAAGCTCTTCAGACAACAAAACACTGGGGCTGTTCCAGGGCTTGACTTCCCAAGTCAGACCAGGCCTTGTCGCGTGAGCTCACAGCTACAGAGCACTTTTGGGGAAACAGTGCTGTGGAGGCTGCCTTGACGTTCCCACTACAATGGGTCTGCTCCCAGGGCTTCAGTTTCCCAGTCAGAACAGACCTAGTCTCAACAGCTTTCTGCTACAGAGCACACATGGGGCAATAGCTCTGAAGAGTGTTCCTTGAGGTTCCCTGGCTTGGGGAAGCCCTACCTGGGCGCTGGGGCCTAGGCACTGTGGCCTCTTCCACTGACATTCCAGGTAGCACTTTCCAGCCCCTTGTGATTTTCAGCCAAAGGCAACCTTGCAGGGTCTCTTCCTTAGCGTCATAAAAGGTAGCCCAAGGGAGTGCTTATTCAGTCTTTCCTGGTGCAAGAGGTGTTTGGCTGTTAAGACGGCACAACAATGGGTATGCCTCCAGGCCTCAGTTTCCCAGTCACATCAGGCCTAGTCTGCAGTGCTCTCTGCTACAGAGCAGACATGTGGACAAAGCTCTGTGGAGGGTGCCTTCACGTTCCAGGGCACTGACAATCCTTACCTGGGCAGTGCGCCCTAATCGCTATGGACCCTACAAACGGACTTCCCAGGTAGCACTTCCCAGCCCCATGTGATTTTCAGCCCGAGTGTAGCGTGACATGCTCTCTTCTATGGAGGGAGCAAAGGCAGCACAAGGTATTGCTTTTTCCATCCTACCTCGAACAGCAAGTGTTGGGCAGTTCAGAATCCCCTACAATGGTTCTGTCCCCAGGGCCTCAGTCTCCCAGTCAGAACAGACCTTTTCTCAAGAACTCTCTGCTACAGAGCACACATGGGGCAATAGCTCTGAGGAGGGTGCCTTGACGTTCCCGGGCTTTGGGAAGCCCTACCTGGGCTGTGGTACCTAGGCACTATGGCCCCTAAACTGACTTTCCAGGTAGCACTTTCCAGGCCCTTTTGATTTTCAGCCCCAAAGCAGCCTTTCAGGGTCTCTTCCTTAGAATCATAAAAGATAGCCCAAGGGAGTGCTTATTCAATCCTCCCTGGCACAACAGGTGTTTGGCTGTGAAGAAGCCACAGCAATGGGTTTGCCTCTACGCTTCAGTTTCCTAGTCAGACCAGGACTAGTCTGCAGAGCTCTCGGCTACAGAGCAGACATGTGGAAAATGTGCAGTGGAGGGTGCCTTCACGTTCCAGGGCACTTTCTAAGCCTTACCTGGGCAGTGAGTCCTACTCGCTATGGTCCCTACAAACTCACCTCTCAGGTAACATTCCCAGCCCCATGTGATTTTCATCCCGAGGGCGGCGTGGCAGGCTCTCTTCCAAGGAGGGAGCAAAGGCAGCCGAAGATATTGCTTTTTTCATCCTCCCTCGAACAGAAAGTGTTGGATTGTTCAGAAGCCCCTACAATGATTCTGTTCCCAAGGCCTCAGTTTCCGAGTCAGACCAAACCTACTGTCGCGAGCTCTCTGCTACAGATTACACATGGGGCTTTAGATCTGAGGAGGGTGCCTTGCTGTTCCCGTGCCCGGGGAAAGCCCTACCCGGGCGGTTGTGCCTAGGCACTATGGCCCCTACCACTGACTTTCCAGCTAGCACTTTCCAGCCCCTTGTGATTTTTAGCCCGAAGGCAACCTGGCAGGGTCTCTTCCTTACAGTCATAATAGGTAGCCCAAGGGAGTGCTTACTCAATCCTCCCTTTCGCAAAGGGTGTTTGGCTGTTAAGAATCCACAACAATGGGTTTGCCTCCAGCCCTCAGTTTTCCAGTCAGACCAGGCCTATTCTCCAGAGCTCTCTGCTACAGAGCAGCCATGTGGAAAAAGCGCTGTGGAGGGTGCCTTCATGTTCCAGGGCACTGTCGAAGCCTTACCTGGGCTTTGGGACCTAGGCACTATGGCCTCTACAACTCACTTTCCAGGTAGCACTTCCCAGCCCCTTTTGATTTTCAGCCCCAATCAGCGTTTCAGGGTCTCTTCTTAGAGTCAAAAAAGGTAGCCCAAGGAGTGCTTATTCAGGCTTCCCTGGTGCAAGAGGTGTTTGGCTGTTAAGACACCACAACAATGGGTTTACCTCCAGGACTCAGTTTCCCAGTCAGATCAGGCCTAGTCTCCAGAGCAATCTGCTACAGAGCAGACATGTGGCAAATGCGCTATGGAGTGTGCCTTCATATTCCAGGGCACTGTCGAAGCCTTACGTGGGCTTTGAAATCTAGGCACTATGGCCCCTACAACTGACTTTTCAAGTAGCACTTCCTAACACCTTGTGATTTTCAGCCCCAAAGCAGCATTTCAGGGTCTCTTCTTAGAGTCAAAAAAGGTAGCCCAACGGAGTGCTTATTCAATCTTCCCTGGTGCAAGAGGTGTTTGTCTGTGAAGAAGCCAAAACAATGGGTCTGCTCCCTGGGTTTCAGTTACCCAGTCAGAACAGACCTAGTCTCAAGAGCTCTCTGCTACAGAGCACACATGGGGCAAAAGCTCTGAGGAGTGTTCCTTGAGGTTCTCTGGCTTGAGGAAGCCCTATCCGGGCGCTGGAGCCTAGGCATTGTGGCCTCTCCCAGTGACTTTCCAGGTAGCACTTTTCGGCCCCTTGTGATTTTCAGCCAAAGGCAACCTGGCAGGGACTCTTCGTTAGAGTGATAAAAAGTAGCTCAAGAGAGTGCTTATTCAATCTTCCCAGGTGCAAGAGGTGTTTGGCTGTTAAGACGCCACAACAATGGGTTTACCTTCTGGCCTCAGTTTCCCATTCCGACCAGGCCCATTCTCCAGAGCTCTCTGCTACAGAGCAGACATGTGGAGAAAGCACTGTGGAGGGTGACTTCATGTTCCAGGGGACTGTCAAAGCCTTACTTGGGCTTTGGGTCCTAGGCACTATGGCCCCTACAACTGACTTTCCAGGTAGCACTTCCCAGCCCCTTGTGATTTTCAGCCCCAAAGCAGCGGTTCAAGGTCTCTACCTTAGAGTCATAAAAAGGAGCCCAAGGGAGTGCTTATTCAATCTTCCTTGGTGCAAGAGGTGTTTGGCTGTTAAGAGGCCAAAACAATGGTTTTGCCTCCAGGCTACCTGGAAAGTCAGTTGTTGGGGCCATAGTGCTTAGGTCACAAAGCCCAGGTAAGGCTTCGGGAGTGACCTGGAACATGAAGGCACCATCCACAGCGCTTTTTACACATGTCTGCTCTGTAGCAGAGAGCTCTGGAAACTAGGCATGGTCTGACTAGGAAACAGAGGCCTGGAGGCAAACCCATTGTTGTGGCTTTTTAACAGCCAAACACCTCTTGCACCAGGGAATATTGAATAAGCACTCCCTTGGGGTACCTTTTATGACTCTAAGGAAGAGACCCTGCCAGGCTGCCTTTGGCTGAAAATCACAAGGGACTGGAAAGTGCTACCTGGAAAATCAGTGAAAGAGGCCACAGTGCCAAGACCCCACGGCCCGTGTAGGGCTTCCCAAAGCCAGGGAACCTCAAGGAACACTCCTCATAGCTATTGCCCCATGTGTTCTCTGTAGCAGAGAGCTCTTCAGACTAGGTCTGTTCTGACAGGGAAACTGAGGCCCTGGGAGCAGACCCATTGTTGTGGCTTCTTCCCAGACAAACACCACTTGCAACAGGGATGATTGAATAAGCACTCGCTTGGGCTACCTTTTATGACTCTAAGGAAGAGACCCTGCCTGGCGGCCTTTGGCTGAAAATCACAAGGGGCTCGAAAGTGCTACCTGGAAAGTCAGTGGAAGAGGCCAAAGTGCCTAGGCCCCTGCGCCCGGGTAGGGCTTCCCCAAGCCAGGGAACCTCAAGGAACACTCCTCAGAGCTATTGACCCATATGTGCTCTGTAGCAGAGAGCTCTTCAGACTAGGTCTGTTCTGACTGGGTAACTGAGGCCCTGGGAGCAGAACCATTGTTGTGGCTTCTTCCCAAACAAACACCTCTTGCAACAGGGAAGATTGAATAAGCACTCCCTTGGGCTACCTTTTATGACTCTAAGGAAGAGACCCTGAAACGATGCTTTGGGGCTGAAAATCACAAGGGGCTGGGAAGTGATACCTGGAAAGTCGATTGTCGGGGCCATAGTTCCTAGGTCCCAAAGACCAGTTAAGGCTTCGACAGTGCTCTGGAACGTGAAGGCACCTTCCACAACGCTTTCTCCACATGTCTGCTCTGTACCAGAGAGCTCTGGAAACTAGGCCTGGTCTGAGTGGGAAACTGAGGCCTGGAGGCAATACCATTGTTGTGGCATTTTAACAGCCAAACACCTCTTGCACCTGGGAAGATTGAATAAGCACTGCCTTGGGCTACCTTTTATGACTCTAAGGAAGAGACCCTGCCAGGCTGCCTTTGGCTGAAAATCACAAGGGGCTGGAAAGTGCTACCTGGAAAGTCAGTTGTAGGGGCCATAGTGCCTATGTCCCAAAATCCAGGTAAGCTTTCAACAGTGCCCTGGAACCTGAAGGCTTGTCCCAAATCGCTTTTTCCCCATGTTTGCAATGTAGCAGAGAGCTCTGGAAACTAAGCCTGGTCTGACTGGGAAACTGAGGCCTGGAGGCAAAACCTTTGTTGTGGTGTCTTAACAGCCAAACACCTCTTGCACCTGGGAAGATTGAATAAGCACTCCCTTGGGCTACCTTTTATGACTCTAAGGAAGAGACACTACCAGGCTGCCTTTGGCTGAAAATCACAAGGGTCTGAGAAGTGCTACCTGAAAAGTCAGTTGTAGGGGCCATAGTTCCTAGGCCCCAAAGCCCACGTAACGCTTCGACAGTGCCCTGGAACATGAAGGCAACATCCACAGCGCTTTATCCACATGGCTGCTCTGTAGCAGAGAGCTTTGGTGACTAGGCCTGGTCTGACTGAAAAACTGGGGCCTGGTGGCAAACCCATTGTTGTGGCATCTTAACATCCAAACACCTCTTGCACCAGGGAAGATTGAATAAGCACTCCCTTGGGCTCCTTTTATGACTGTAAGGAAAACACCCTGAAACGCTGCTTTGGGGCTGAAAATCACAAGGGGCTGGGAAGTGCTACCTGGAAAGTCAGTTGTAGGGTTAATAGTGCCTAGGTCCCAAAGCCCAGGTAAGGCTTCGACAGTGCCCTGGAACGTGAAGGCACCCTCCGCAGTGCTTTTTCCACATGTCTCCTCTGTAGCAGAGAGCTCTGGAGACTTGGCCTGGTCTGACTGGGAAACTGAGGCCTCGAGGCAAAACCATTGTTGTGGTGTCTAAACAGCCAAACACCTCTTGCACCTGGGAAGATTGAATAAGCACTCCCTTGGGCTACATTTTATGACTCGAAGGAAGAAACCCTTCCAGGCTGCCTTTGGCTGAAAATCACAAGGGTTTGGAAAGTGCTACCTGGAAAGTCAGTGGAAGAGGCCACAGTGCCTAGGCCCCAGCGCGCGGGTAGGGCTTCCCCAATCCAGGGAACCTCAAGGAACACTCCTGAGAGCTATTGCCCCATGTGTGCTCTGTAGCAGAGAGCTTTTGAGACTAGGTCTGTTCGGACTGGGCAACTGAGGCCCTGGGAGCAGACCCATTGTTGTGGCTTCTTAACGGACAAACACCTCTTGCACCAGGGAAGATTGAATAAGCAATACCTTGGGCTACCTTTTATGACTCTAAGGAAGACACCCTGCAAGGCTGCTTTTAGCTGAAAATCACAAGGAGCTGGAAAGTGCTACCTGGAATGTCAGTTGTAGGGGCCATAGTGCCTAGGTCCCAAAGCCAAGGTAAGCCTTCGACAGTGCCCTGGAACTTGAAGGCACCCTCCACAGCGCTTTTTCCACATGTCTGCTCTGTAGCAGAGAGCTCTGGAGACTAGGCCTGGTCTGACTGGGAAACTGAGTCCCTGGGAACAGACCCATTGTTTTGGCTTCTTCACAGACAAACACCTCTTGCACCAGGGCAGATTGAATAAACACTACCTTGGGCTACCTTTTATGACTCTAAGGAAGACACCTTGCCAGGCTGCCTTTGGCTGAAAATCACAAGGGCCTGGAAAGTGCTACCTGGAAAGTCAGTGGAAGAGGCCACAGTGCCTAGGCCCCACCGCCCGGGTAGGGCTTCCCCAAGCCAGGGAACGTCAAGGAACACTCCTCAGAGCTATTGCCCCATGTGTGCTCTGTAGGATAGAGATCTTGAGACTAGGTCTGTTCTGACTGGGAAATTGAGGCCCTGGGAGCAGACCCATTGTTGTGGTTTCTTAACCGACAAACACCTCTAGCACCAGGGAAGACAGAATAAGCACTCTCTTGGGCTACCTTCTATGACTCTAAGGAAGAGACCCTGAAACGCTGTTTTGGGGCTGAAAATCACAAGGGGCTGGAAAGTGCTACCTGGAAAGTCAGTGGAAGAGGCCACAGTGCCTAGGCCCCAGCGCCCGGGTAGGGCTTCCCCAAGCCAGGGAACCTCAAGGAACACTCCTCAGATCTATTAACAATGTGTGCTCTGTAGCAGAGAGCTCTTGAGACTAGGTCTGTTCTGACTGGGAAACTGAGGCCCTGGGATCAGACCCATTGCTGTGGCTTCTGCACACACAAACACCACTTGCACTAGGGAAGACTGAATAAGCACTCCCTTGGGCTACCTTTTATGACTCTAAGGAAGACACCCGGCCAGGCTGCCTTTGGCTGAAAATCACAAGGGGCTGGGAAGTGCTACCTGGAAAGTCAGTTGTAGGGGCATAGTGCCTAGGTCCCAAAGCCCAGGTAAGGCTTCGACAGTGCCCTGGAATGTGAAGGAACCCTCACAGCGCTTTTTCCACATGTCTGCTCTGTAACAGAGAGCTCGCGAGACTAGACCTGGTCTGACTAGGAAACTGAAGTCCTGTCATGAACCCTTGGTTGTGGCTTCTGAACAGCTCAACACTTGACGCGGTAAGGCGGATTGAATCAGCACACCCTTGGGCTGCATTTGCTCCATCCAAAGAAGACAGCCGGCTAGGCCGCCTTTGACCTTAAAATCACATTGGACTGGGAAGTGCTAGCTGGGAAGTCAGTTTTTAGTGGCCAGAGCTCCCAGGCATCACTTCCGGTAGGGCTTTCCCAGGGCCCGGGAACATCAAGGCACCCTCCATAACTTTGATTCCCCATGTGTGCTCTGTAGCAGAGAGATTTGCAGACTAGGCCTGGTCTGAATAGGGGAAGCCTCATTTTGTGGCTTCTGAACAGCCCCACACAGCTGTGCAAAAGAGTATTGAATCAGCAGTCTGTTGGGGCTGCCTTTTCTCCCCCAAGGAAGACGGCCTGCTGCCACATTCGGGCTGAAAATCACATTGGCCTGGGAAGTGCTAGCTGAGAAGTCAGTTTTTGACCGGCGCCTAGGCCCCCACTTCCAGGGTAGGGCTTTCCCAGTGCGCGGGAACATCAAGGCAGTCACACCATTGTTTCCCCAAGTGTGCTCTGTAGCAGAGAGCTCGCGCAACAAGGCCAGGTCTGACTGGGAAGTCAAGCCCTGGAAACAGCCCCAGTGTTTTGGTGTCTGAAGAGCTTTTCTCTTGCCCCGCGAGGGAAAACTAAAAACGACATTCTGGGGCTGCCTTTCCTCCCTGCAAGGAAGAGAGCCTGCCGAGCCTGCACCATGTGCAGGTGCCATCGGCCTGGGAAGTGCTAACTGGGAAGTCAGTTTTTTAGTGGCCAGAGCTCCCAGGCATCACTTCCCGGGTAGGGCTTTCCCAGGGCCCGGGAACATCAAGGCACCCTCCACAACTTTGATTCCCAATGTGTGCTCTGTAGCAGAGAGCTTGCGAGACTAGGCCTGGTCTGAATAGGAAACTGAAGCTCTGGAATCAGACCCATTTTGTGGCTTCTGAACAGCCCCACACTAGCTGTGCAAAAGAGTATTGAATCAGCAGTCTGTAGGGCTGCCTTTTCTCCCTCCAAGGAAGACGGCCTGCTAGGCCACATTCGGGCTGAAAATCACATTGGAAGGGGAAGTGCTAGCTGAGAAGTCAGTTTTGAGCGGCTGGAGTGCCTAGGCCCCACTTCCAGGGTAGGGCTTTCCCAGTGCGCGGGAACATCAAGGCAGCCTTCACACCATTGTTTCCCCAAGTGTGCTCTGTAGCAGAGAGCTCACGGGACTTGGCCTGCTCTGACTTGGGAAGTCAAGCCCTGGAACAACCCCAGTGTTTTGGTGTCTGAAGAGCTTCTCTCTTGCCCCACGAGGGAAGCCTGAAAACGACTCTCTGGGGCTGCCTTTTCCTCCCTGCAAGGAAGAAAGCCTGCCGAGCCTGCACCAGGTGCAGGTGCCATCGGGCTGGGAAATTCTAGCTTGGAAGTCAGTTTTAGCGGCCAGAGCTCCCAGGCCCCACTTCTATGGTAGGGCTTTCCCTGTGCCCGGGAACGTCAAGGCACTCTCCACACCACTGTTTCTCCAAGTGTGCTCTGTAGCAGAGAGCTCGCGCGACTAGGCCTGGTCTGACTAGGAAACTGAGGCTCTGGAATCAGACCCATCTTGTGGCTTCTGAACAGCCCCAGACATGCTGAGCGAAGGAGTATTGAATCAGCACTCTGTTGGGCTGCCTTTTCTCCCTCCAAGGAAGACGTCCTGCTAGGCCGCATTCGGGCTGAAAATCACATTGGACTGAGAAGTGCTAGCTGGCAAGTCAGTTTTCAGCGGCTGGAACGCCTAGGTCCTACTTCCCGGGTAGGGCTTCCCCAGTGCCCGGGAACGTCAAGGCACCCTCCACCCCGTTGTTTCCCAAAGTGTGCTCCGTAGCAGAGAGCTCGCATGACAGGGCCTGGTCTGACTTTGGAAGTCAAGCCCTGGAACAGCACCAGTGTTTTGGTGTCTGAAGAGCTTCTCTCTTGCCCCGCGAGGGAAGCCTGAAAACGACTCTCTGGGGCTGCCTTTCCTTCCTGCAAGGAAGAGAGCCTGCCGAGCCTGCACCAGGTGCAGGTGCCATCGGTCTGGGAAGTGCTAGCTGGGAAATCAGTTTTTAGCGGCCAGATCTCCCAGGCCCCACTTCCCGGGTAGGGCTAACCCAGTGCCTGGGAACGTCAAGGCACTCTCCACACCACTGTTTCTCCAAGTGTGCTCTGTAACAGAGAGCTTGTGCGATTATGCCTGGTCTGACTAGCAAACTGATGCTCTGGAATCAGACCCATTTTGTGGCTTCTGAACAGCCCCAGACATGCTGTGCAAAGGAGGATTGAATCAGCACTCTGTTGGGCTGCCTTTTCTCCCTCCAAGGAAGACGTCCTGCTAGGCTGCATTCGGGCTGAAAATCACATTGGAACTGGGAAGTGCTAGCTGGGAAGTCAGTTTTTTAGCGGCCAGCGCCTAGGCCCAACTTCCGGGGTAGGGCTTTCCCAGTGCCCGGGAACGTCAAGGCACCTCCACAACACTGTTTCCCCAAGTGTGCTCTGTAGCAGAGAGCTCGCGCGACTACGCCTGGTCTGACTTGGAAAGTCAAGCTCTGGATCAGCCCCAGTGTTTTGGTGTCTGAAGAGCTTCTCTCTTGCTGTGAGAAGGAAGCCTGAAAACGACTCTCTGGGGCTGCCTTTTCGTTCTTGCAAGGAAGAGAGCCTGCTAGGCTGCATTCGGGCTGAAAATCACATCGTGGATGGGAAGTGCTAGCTGGGAAGTCAGTTTTTCAGCGGCCACAGCGCCTAGGCCCCACTTCCCGGGTAGGGCTTTCCCAGTGCCCCGGGAACGTTAAGGCACCCTCCACAGCCACTGTTTCCCCCAATGTGTGCTCTGTAGCATAGAGCTTGCGAGACTAGGACTGGTCTGACTAGTAAACTCAAGCTCTGGAGATCAGACCCATATTGTGGCTTCTGAACAGCCCACACTTGCTGTGTGAAGGAAGGATTGAATCAGCACTCTCTTGGGCTGCCTTTTCTCCCTCTAAGGAAGACTTCCTGCTAGGCCGCATTCGGGGTGAAAATGACATTGGACTGGGAAGTGCTAGCTGGGAAGTCAGTTTTTCAGCGGCCAGAGCGCCTAGGCCCCACTTCCCGGGTAGGGTTTCCCAGTGCAAGGAAACCTCTTAAGGCACACTCCTCAGAGCTGTTTCCCCATGTGTGCTCTGTAGCAGAGAGCTCTTGAGACTAGGTCTGTTCTGACTGGGAAACTGAGGCCCTGGGAGCAAACCCATTGTTGTGGCTTCTTAACAGCCAAACACCTCTTGCACCAGGGAAGATTGAGTAAGCACTCCCTTGGGCTACCTTTTATGACTCTAAGGAAGAGACCCTGAAACGCTGCTTTGGGGCTGAAAATCACAAGGGGCTGGGAAGTGCTACCTGGAAAGTCAGTTGTAGCGGCCATAGTGCCTAGGTCCCAACTTCCCGGGTAAGGCTTCGACAGTGCCCTGGAACGTGAAGGCACCCTCCACAGCGCTTTTTCCACATGTCTGCTGTTTAGCAGAGAGCTCTGGAGACTAGGTCCTGGTCTGACGGGGAAACACAGGCCTGGAGGCAAACCCATTGTTGTGATGTCTTAACACCCCAAACACTTGCTCTTGCACCTGGGAAGATTGAATAAGCACTCCCTTGGGCTACCTTTGCTCGACTCTAAGGAAGACATCCTGCCAGGCTGCTTTGGCTGAAAATCACAAGGGGCTCAAAATTGCTACCTGGGATAGTCAGTTGTAGGGGCCATAGTGCCTAGGGCCCCCAAAGCACAGGTAAGGCTTCAACAGTGCCCTGGAACGTGAAGGCACCCTCCACAGCGCTTTTTCCACATGTCTACTGTGTAGCACAGAGCTCTGGAGACTAGTCCTGGTCTGACTGGGAAACTCCGGCCTGGAGGCAAACACATTGTTGTGGCCTTCTTCACAGCCAAACACCTCTTGCACCTGGGAAGATTGAATAAGCACTCCCTTGGGCTACCTTTTATGACTCTAAGGAAGAGACCCTGCCAGGCTACTTTTGGGGTGAAAATCACAAGGGGCTGGGAAGTGCTACCTGGAAAGTCAGTGGAAGGGGCCACAGTGCCTAGGCTCCACCGCCCAGGTAGGGCTTCCCCAAGCCAGGGAACCTCAAGGAACACTCCTCAGAGCTATTGCCCCATGTGTGCTCTGTAGCAGAGATCTCTTGAGACTAGGGCCTGTTCTGACTGGGAAACTGAAGCCTGGGCAACAGACCCATTGTTGTGCGGCTTCTTAACAGCCAAACAACTCTTGCAACAGGGAAGGATTGAATAAGCACTCTCTTGGGCTACCTTTTATGACTCTAAGGAAGAGACCCTGAAAGGCTGCTTTGGGGCTGAAAATCAAAAGGGGCTGGAAAGTGCTACCTGGAAAGCCACAGGGGCCATAGTTCCTTGGTCCCATAGAGCAGGTAGGGTTCCACAGTGCCCTGGAACGTGAAGGCACCCTCCACAGCGCTTTTTTCCACATGTCTGCTCTGTAGCAGAGAGCTCTGGAGAATATCCTGGTCGGACTGGGAAAGTCAGGCCTGGAGGCAAACCCATTGTTGTGGTGTCTTAACAGCCAAACACCTCTTGCACCTGGTAAGATTGAATAAGCACTCCCTTGGGCTACCTTTTATGACTCTAAGGAAGACACGCTGCCATGCTGCCTTTGGCTGAAAATCACAAGGGGCTGGAAAGTGCTACCTGAAAAGTCAGTTGTAGGGGCATAGTGCCTAGGTCCCAAAGCCCATGTAAGGCTTCAACAGTGCCCTGGAACGTGAAGGCACCCTCCACAGCGCTTTTTCCACATGTCTACTCTGCAGCAGAGAGCTCTTGAGACTAGGTCTGTTCTGACTGGGCAACTGAGGCCCTGGGAGCAGACCCATTTGTTGTGGCTTCTTAACAGCCAAACACCTCTTGCACCAGGGAAGATTGAATAAGCACTCCCTTGGGCTGCCTTTTATGACTCTATGGAAGAGACACCTGCCAAGCTGCCCTCAGGCTGAAAATCACATGGGGCTGGGAAGTGCTACCTGCGAAAGTCAGTTTGTACTTGCCATAGTGCCTAGGGCCCCCACCGCCCGGGTAAGTCTTCGACAGTGCCCTGGAACGTGAAGGCACCAATTCACAGCGCTTTTTCCACATGTCTGCTCTGTAGCAGAGAGCTCTGGAGACTAGGTCTGGTCTGACTGGGAAACTGAGGCCTGGAGGCAAACCCATTGTTGTGGATTTTTAACAGCCAAACACCTCTTGCACCAGGGAAGATTGAATAAGCACTCCCTTGGGCTATCCTTTTATGACTCTAAGGAAGAGACCCTGCCAGGCTGCCTTGGGGCTGAAAATCACAAGGGGCTGGAAAGTGCTACCTGAAAGTCAGTGGAAGGAGCCACAGTACCTAGTCCCCACCTCCCGGGTAGGGCTTCCCACAAGGCAGGGAACGTCAAGGCACCCCTCCTCAGAGCTAAAGCCCCATGTGTGCTCTGTAGCAGAGAGCTCGCGAGACTAGGGTCTGTTCTGACTGGGAAACTGAGGCCCTGGGAACAGAACCATTGTTGGGGCTTTCTGAACACTCCAAAACCTCTTGTTCGCGGGAAGATGGAGAAAGCAATCCCTTGGGCTACCTTTGCTCCCTCCATGGAAAAGAGACCCTGCGATGCTGCCCTTGGGGCTGAAAATCACATGGGGCTGGAAAGTTACCTGGAAAGTGTGTTTGTAGGGGCCATAGTGAGTAGGACTCAAAGCCCAGGTAAGGCTTAGAAAGTGCCCTGGAACGTGAAGGCACCGTCCACTGCACATTTTCCACATGTCTGCTCTGTGGCAGAGAGCTCTGGAGACTAGTCCTGGTCTGACTAGTAAATTGAGGCCTGGAGGCAGCCCATTGTTGTGGATTCTTAACAGCCAAACACCTGTTGCACCAGGGAAGATTGAATAAGCAATCCCTTGGGCTGCATTTACTCCCTCCAAAGAAGACAGCCTGCTAGATCGCATTTGACCTGAAAATCACATTGGACTGGGAATGCTAGCTGGGAAGTCAGTTTTCAGCGGCTGGAGCGCCTAGTCACCACTTCCAGGTTAGGGCTTTCACAGTGCCCGGGAACATTAAGGCAGCCTCCACACCACTGGTTCTCCAAGTGTGCTCTGTAGCAGAGAGCTTGCGCGACCAAGCCTGGTCTGACTTGGGAAGTCAAGCCATGGAACAGCCCCAGTGTTTTGGTTTCTGAAGAGCTTCTCTCTTGCCCTGCGAGGGAAACCTGAAAATGACTCTCTGGGGCTGCCTTTCCTCCCTGCCAGGAAGAGAGCCTCCCGAGCCTGCACCAGGTGCAGGTGCCATCGGGCTGGGAAGTGCTAGCTGGGAAGTCCGTTTTTAGTGGCCAGAGCTCCCCAGCCCCAATTCCCTGGGAGGGCTTTCGCAGTGCCCAGGAACGTCAAGGCACCCTCCACAGCTTTGTTTCCCAATGTGTGCTCTGTGTCTGAGAGCTTGCGAGACTAGGCCTGGTCTGACTAGGAAACTGAGGTCCTGCGAGGAACCCTTGGTTGTGGCTTTTGAACAGCCCAACACTTGATGCGGGAAGGCGGATTGAATCAGCTCTCCCTTGGGCTGCATTTACTCCCTCCAAAGAAGACAGCCTGCTAGGCCGCATTTGACCTGAAAATCACATTAGACTGGGAAGTGCTAGCTGGGAAGTCAGTTTTCAGTGGCAGGAGTGCCTAGTCCCCACTTCCAGGGTAGGGCTTTCCCAGTGTCCGGGAACGTCAAGGCAACCTCCACACCACTGTTTCCCCATGTGTGCTCTATAGCAGAGAGCTCTTGAGACTAGGCCTGGTCTGACTAGGAAACTGAAGCCCTGAAATCAGACCCATTTTGTGGCTTCTGAACAGCCCAACACTTGCTGTGCGAAGGGAGGATTGAATCAGCACTCTCCCTTGGGCTGCCTTTTTCCTCCCTCCAAGGAAGAGACCCTGCTAGGCCGCATTTGGGCTGAAAATCACATTGGACTGGGAAGTGCTAGCTGGAAAGTCAGTTTTTCAGCGGCTGGAGCGCCTAGGTCCCCCTTCCCGGGTAGGGCTTCCCCAGTGCCCGGGGAACGTCAAGGCAGCCTCCACACCACTGTTTCCCCAAGTGTGCTCTGTAGCAGAGAGCTCTGGAGACTAGGCCTGGTCTGACTTGGGAAGTCAAGCCTGGGAACAGCCCCAGTGTTGTGGTGTCTGAACAGCCAAAACACCTCTTGCCCCACCAGGGAAGACTGAAATAAGCACTCCCTTGGGCTACCCTTTCCTGACTGCAAGGAAGAGACCCTGCCGAGGCTGCACCTGGCTGAAAATCCAAGGGGCTGGAAAGTGCTAGCTGGAAAGTCAGTGAAAGAGGGCCACAGTGCCTAGGCCCCACAGCCCGGGTAGGGCTTTCCCCAGTGCCCGGGAACGTCAAGGCACCCTCCTCAGAGCTATTGCCCCATGTGTGCTCTGTAGCAGAGAGTTCTTGAGACTAGGTCTGTTCTGACTGGGAAACTGAGGCCCTGGGAACAGAACCATTGTTAGGGGCTTCTTCACAGCCCAAACACTTGCTGTTCGAGGGAGGATGATTGAAAAAGCAATACCTTGGGCTGCCTTTGCTCCCTCCATGGGAAGAGACCCTGTCACGCTTCGCTGGGGCTGAAAATCACATGGGGCTGGGAAGTGCTACCTGGGAAAGTCAGTTTTGTAGGGTCCATAGCGATTAGGGCCCACTGCCCAGGTAACGATTGTCAGTGCCCTGGAACATGAAGGCACCCTCCACAGCGCTTTTTTCCACATGTCTGCTCTGTAGCAGAGAGCTCTGGAGACTACTAGGCCTGGTCTGACTAGGAAACTGAGGCCTGAGGCAAACCCATTGTTGTGGCTTGTTTAACAGCCAAACACCTCTTGCACCAGGGAAGATTGAATAAGCACTCCCTTGGGCTACCTTTTATGACTCTAAGGAAGAGACCCTGCCAGGCTGCCTTTGGCTGAAAATCACAAGGGGCTGGAAAGTGCTACCTGGAAAGTCAGGAAGAGGCCGCAGTGCCTAGGCCCCACTGCCCGGGTAGGGCTTCCCCAAGCTAGGGAACCTCAAGGAACACTCCTCAGAGCTAATGCCCCATGTGTGCTCTGTAGCAGAGACCTCTTGAGACTAGGTCTGTTCTGACTGGGAAACTGAGGCCCTGGGAGCAGACCCATTGTTGTGGCTTCTTCACAGAGAAACACCTCTTGCACCAGGGAAGATTGAATAAGCACTCCCTTGGGCTACCTTTTATGACTCTAAGGAAGAGACCCTGAAACGCTGCTTTGGGGCTGAAAATCACAAGGGGCTGGGAAGTGCTACCTGGAAAGTCAGTTGTAGGGGCCATAGTGCCTAGGTCCCAAAGCCCAGGTAAGGATTCGACAGTGCCCTGGAACGTGAAGGCAGCCTCCACAGCGCTTTTTTTCCACATGTCTGCTCTGTAGCAGAGAGCTCTAGAAACGAGGCCTGGTCTGACTGGGAAACAGAGGCCTGGAGGCAAACCCATTGTTGTGGCTTTTTAACAGCCAAACACCACTTGCACCAGGGAAGATTGTATAAGCACTCCCTTGGGCTACCTTTTATGACCCTAAGTAAGAGACCCTGAAACGCTGCTTTGGGGCTGAAAATCAAAAGGGGCTGGGAAGTGCTACCTGGAAAGTCCATGGAAGAGGCCACAGTGCCTAGACCCCAGCGCCCGGGTAGGGCTTCCCCAAGCCAGGGAACCTCAAGGAACACTCCTCAGAGCTATTGCCCCATGTGTGCTCTGTAGCAGAGAACTCTTGAGACTAGGTCTGTTCTGACTGGTAAACTGAGGCCCTGGGAACAGACCCATTGTTGTGGCTTCTTCACAAACAAACACCTCTGGCACCAGGGAAGATTGAATAAGCACTTCCTTGGGCTACCTTTTATGACTCTAAAGAAGACACCCTGCCAGGCTGCCTTTGGCTGAATATCACAAGGGCCTGGAAAGTGCTACCTGGAATGTCAGTTGTAGGGCCCAGAGTGCCTTGGTCCCAAAGCCCGGGTAAGGCTTCGACAGTGCCCTGGAACGTGAAGGCACCCTCCACAGCGCTTTTCCACATGTCTGCTCTGTAGCAGAGAGCTCTCGATACTAGGCCTGGTCTGACTGGGAAACTGATGCATGAAGGCAAACCCATTGTTGTGGATTCTTAACAACCATACACCCTTTGCGAAAGGGAGGATTTTATAAGCACTCCCTTGGGCTACCTTTTATGACTTTAAGGAAGAGACACTGCCAGGCTCCCTTGGGTCTGAAAATCACAAGGGGCTGGGAAGTGCTAGCTGGAAAGTAAAGTGATAGGGTCCATAGTGCCTAGGCCCCAACCGCCTTGGTAGGGCTTTCCCCAGGGCACGGGAACAGCAAGGCACCGTCCTCAGATCTAAAGCCCCATGTGTAATCTGTAGCAGAGAGCTCGCAAGACTAGGTCTGTTCTGACTGGGAAACTGAGGCCCTGAGAACAGAAACCATTGTAGGGGCTTCTGAACAGTCCCCAACACTCTTCTGTTCGAGGGAGGATGAAAAAAAAGCAATATCTTGGGCTGCCTTTGCTCCCTCGAAGGGAAAAGAGCCTGCCACCCCCGCCCTCGGGCTGATAATCACATGGGGCTGGGAAATGTTACCTGGGAGGTGGGTTTTGTAGGGACCATAGCGAGTAGGACTCACTGCCCAGATAAGGCTTAGAAAGTGCCCTGGAACGTGAAGGCCCCCTCCACTGCACATTTTCCACATGTCTGCTCTGTAGCAGAGAGCTCTGGAGACTAGTACTGGTCTGATTACGAAACTGAAGCCTGGAGGCAAACCCAGTGTTGTGCGTTCTTCACAGCCAAACACCTGTTGTGCCAGGGAGGATTGAATAAGCACTCCCTTGGGCTATCTTTTATGATTCTAAGGGAAGAAATCCTGAAAGGCTGCTTTGGGGCTGAAAATCAAAAGGGGCTGGGAAAGTGCTAACTGGAAAGTCAGTTTTAGGGGCCATAGTGCCTAGAAACCACAGCCCGTGTAGGGCTTCCCAAAGCCCGGGAACGTCAAAGGCACCCTCCTCAAAGCTATTGCCACATGTGTGTGCTCTGTAGCACAGAGAGTTCTTGAGACTAGGTCTGTTCTGACTGGGAAACTGAGGCCCTGGGAACAGAACCATTGTAGGGGATTCTGAACTGCCCAACACTTGCTGTTCGAGGGAGGATGGAAAAAGCAATACCTTGTGCTGCCTTTGCTCCCTCCATGGAAGAGAGCATGTCACACTACCCTCGGGCTGAATATCACATGGGGGCTGGGAAATGCTACCTGGGAAAGTTCGTTTGTAGGGTCCATAGTGATCAGGGCCCACCGCCCAGGTAAGGATTCCCCAGTGCCCTGGAACCTGAAGGCACCCTCCACAGCGCTTTTTCCACCTGTCTGCTCTGTAACAGAGAGCTCTGGAGACTAGGCCTGGTCTGACTAGGAAACTGAGGCCTGGAGGCAAACCCATTGTTGTGGCTTTTTAACAGCCAAACACCTCTTGCATCAGGGAAGATTGAATAAGCACTCCCTTGGGCTACCTTTTTATGACTCTAAGGAAGAGACCCTGCCAGGCTGCCTTGGGCTGAAAATCACAAGGGGCTGGAAAGTGCTAGCTGGAAAGTCAGTGGTAGAGGCCACAGTGCCTAGGCCCCACCGCCAGGGTAGGGCTTTCCCCAAGCCAAGGAATCTCAAGGAACCCTCCTCAGAGCTATTGCCCCATGTGTGCTCTATAGCAGAGAGAGCTCTTGAGACTAGGTCTGTTCTGACTGGGGGAAACTGAGGCCCTGGGCACAGACCCATTGTAGGGGCTTCTGAACAGCCCAACACTTGCTGTTCGAGGGAGGATGGAAAAAGCAATACCTTGTGCTGCCTTTGCTCACTCCATGGAAGAAGAGATCCTGCCAAGCCGCCCCTCAGGCTGAAAATCACATGAAGCTAGGAAGTGCTACCTGCGAAGTATGTTTGTATGGGCCATAGAAATTAGGGCCCACCGCCCGGGTAAGTCTTCGACAGTGCCCTGGAACGTGTAGGCACAACTTCACAGCGCTTTTTCCACATGTCTGCTCTGTAGCAGGGAGCTCTGGAGACTAGTCCTGGTCTGACTAGGAAACTAAGGCCTGGAGGCAAACCCATTATTGTGGATTCTTAACAGCCAAACACCTGTTGCGCCAGGGAGGATTGATTAAGCACTCCCTTTGGCTATCCTTTATGACTCTAAGGAAGAGACCCTGCCAGGCTGCCTTGGGGCTGAAAATCACAAGGGGCTGGAAAGTTGTAGCTGGAAAGTCAGTGGAAGGGGCCATAGTGCCTAGTCCCCACCTCCCGGGTTGGGCTTCCTCAGGGCGCGGGAACGTCAAGGCACCCTCCTCAGAGCTAAAGCCCCATGTGTACTCTGTAGCAGAGAGCTCGGGAGACTAGGTCTGGTCTAACTGGGAAACTGAGTCCCTGGGAACAGAACCATTGTAGGTGCTTCTGAACACTCCAAAACTTGCTGTTCACGGGAGGATGGAGAAAGCAATACCTGGGGCGGACTTTGCTCCCTCCATGGAAGAGAGCATGTGACGCCGCCCTCGGGCTGAAAATCACATGGGGCTGGGAATGTTACCTGGGAAGTGTGTTTGTAGGGACCATAGCGAGTAGGACTCACTGCCCAGGTAAGGCTTAGAAAGTGCCCTGGAACGTTAAGGCACCGTCCACTGCACATTTTCCACATATCTGCTCTGTAGCAGAGAGCTCTGGAGACTAGTCCCTGGTCTGACTAGTAAACTGAGGCCTGGAGCAAAACCCATTGTTGTGGCCTTCTTAACAGCCAAACACCTGTTGCACCAGGGAAGATTGAATAAGCACTCCCTTGGGCTGCATTTACTCCCTCCAAAGAAGAGAGCCTGCTAGATCGCATTTGACCTGAAAATCACATGGGGCTGGGAAGTGCTACCTGGGAAGTCAGTTTTTTCAGGGCCATGTGGAGTGCCTAGTCCCCACTCTTCCAGGGTAGGGCTTTCCCAGTGCCCGGGAACATCAAGGCACCCTCCACACCGTTGTTTTCCCCATGTGTGCTCTGTAGCAGAGAGCTCGCGAGACTAGGCCTGGTCTGATTGGGAAACTGAAGCCCTGGGAACAGAACCCATTGTTTTTGGCTTTCTGAAACAGCCCAAACACTTCCCCACGAGGGAGGATTGAAAAAACGACTCTTGGGGCTGCCTTTCCTCCCTCCAAGGAAGAGAGCCTGCCACAGCTACTCTCTTGGGGCTGAAAAGGTCACAAGGGGCTGGGAAAGTGCTAGCTGGGAAAGTCAGTTTTTAGGGGCCATAGTGCCCCAGGCCCCACAGCCCTGGGTAGGGCTTTCCCAGTGCCCTGGGAACGTCAAGGCACCCTCTCCACACCGCTTTTTTTCCCCATGTGTGCTCTGTAGCAGAGAGAGCTCTGTCTGTTCTGACTAGGGTCTGGAAGCTGGACTGACTGGAAAACTGAACACCCCCTGGAGGCAGACCCTTTGTTGTGGCTTTTGAACAGTCCAAACACCTCTTGCGCCCAGGGATGGATTGAAAAGCAAGCACTCCCTTGGGCTACCTTTTCTGACTCTAAGGAAGATGGGAAGAGAACCTGCCACAGCTGCCTTAACGTGGCTGAAAATCCACAGCGGTTTTTTCCACATTTCTGGAAAGTGCTAGCTCTGGGAAAAGTCAGTGTGAGGCCTAGGGCCAAAGCCTTGTTTTGGCTTAACCCCAAACACCCCAGGGAGGATTAAATAAGGCTTCCCCAGGGCTACCGGAATCGGTCAAGGAAGAAACCCTCCTCAGGGCTATTGCCCCATGGGCTGCTCTATAGCAGAAAGTCAGCTCTTGGGGACTAGGCCTGATCTGACTGGTTAAACTTGAGGCCCTGGGACTTCAAGGACCCATTGTGTGGGCTCTATCAGAGAACTTGAAAACACTTCTGACTGGAAAACTGAAGCCCTGGGAGCAGATGGAAAAAGCAATCCCTTGGAAAAAGCTACCTTTGCTCACTTCCTTCATCCAGGAAGAGACTCCTGCCAAGCCATGGGGCCTGCCTTATACCTGAAAATCACAGTAGGGGCTAGGGAAGTGCTTACCTGGAAAGTCAGTTTGTATGTGCCACAGGCCTAGGGCCCAAAGCCCGAGTAAGAGCTCTTCGACAGTGCCCTGGAACGTGAAGGCACACTTCACAGCGCTTTTTTTTCCACATGTCTGCTCTGTAGCAGAGAGCTCTGGAGACTAGGCCTGGTCTGACTGGGAAACTGAAGGTTCCTGGAGGCAAACCCATTGGCTTGTGCCCTTCTTACCAGCCAAACACCTGTCTGCACACAGAGCTCTGGAGATTGAATAAGCACTGATGGCAAACCCTTGGGTGGTGTCTTCCTTTATGACACCTCTTGGAAGAGGACCCTTGAAAGGCTGCCTTTGGGGCTGAAAAATCACAAGGGGCTGGAAAGTGCTACCTGGAAAGTCAGTGGAAAAGTCAGGCCCATAGTGCCTAGGCCCCACCACCCGGGTAGGGCTTCGCCCAGCGCCAGGGAACGTCAAGGAACACCCTCCTCAGAGCTAAAGCCCCATGTGTACTCTGTAGCAGAGAGCTCGCGAGATTAGGTCTGTTCTAACTGGGAAGCTGACGCCCTGGGAACAGAACAATTGTAGGGGCTTCTGAACACCCCAACACTTGCTGTTCGAGGGAGGAGATGGAGAAAGCAATACCTTGGGCGGCCTTTGCTCCCTCCATGGAAGAGAGCCTGCGATGCCGCCCTCGGGCTGAAAATCACATGGGGCTGGGAATTTTACCTGGGAGGTGTGTTTGTAGGGGCCATATAGCAAGTAGGACTCACTGCCCAGGTAAGGCTTACAAAGTGCCCTGGAATGTGAAGGCACCGTCCACTGCACATTTTCCACATATCTGGTCTGTGGCAGAGAGCTCTGGAGACTAGTCCTGGTCTGACTAGTAAATGCAGGCCTGGAGGCAAACCCATTGTTGTGTATTCTTAACAGCCAAACACCTGTTGCACCAGGGAAGATTGAATAAGCACTCTCTTGGGCTGCATATACTCCCTCCAAAGAAGACAGCCTGCTAGATCGCATTTGACCTGAAAATCACATAGGAGTGGGAAGTGCTAGCTGGGAAGTCAGTTTTCAGCGGCTGGAGCGCCTAGTCACCACTTCCAGGGTAGGGCTTTCACAGTGTGCCCGGGAATGTTAAGGCAGCCTCCACACCACTGGTTCTCCAAGTGTGCTCGGTAGCAGAGAGCTCGCGCGACTAGGCCAGGTCTGACTTGGGAAGTCAAGCCCTGGAACAGCCCCAGTGTTTGGGTGTCTGAGGAGCTTCTCTCTTGCCCCGCGAGGGAAGGCTGAAAACGACTCTCTGGGGCTGCCTTTCCTCCCTGCAAGGAAGAGAGCCTGCCGAGCCTGCACCAGGTGCAGGTGCCATCGGTCTGGGAAGTGCTAGCTGTGAAGTCAGTTTTTAGCGGCCAGAGCTCCCAGGCCCAACTTCCCGGGTAGGGCTTTCCCATTGCCCGGGAACGTCAAGGCACTCTCCACACCACTGTTTCTCCAAGTGTGCTCTGTAGCAGAGAGCTCGCGCGACTAGGCGTGGTCTGACTAGGAAACTAAGGCTCTGGAATCAGACCCATTTTGGGGCTTCTGAACAGCCCCAGACTTGCTATGCGAAGGAGGATTGAATCAGCACTCTGTTGGGCTGCCTTTTCTCGCTCCAAGTAAGACCTCCTGCTAGACCGCATTCGGGCTGAAAATCACATTGGACTGGGAAGTGCTAGCTGGGAAATCAGTTTTCAGTGGCTGGAGCGCCTATGCCCCAATTCCCGGGCAGGGCTTCCTCAGGGCCCGGGAACGTCAAGGCACCCTCCACACTGTTGTTTCCCAAAGTGTGCTCTGTTGCAGAGAGCTCGCGCGACTAGGCCTGGTCTGACTAGGAAACTGAGGTCTTGAGAGGAACCCTTGGTTGTGGCTTCTGAACAGCCCAACACTTGATGCGGGAAGGCGAATTGAATCAGCACTCCCTTGGGCTGCATTTGCTCCCTGGAAAGAAGACAGCCTGCTGGACCGCATTTGACCTGAGAATCACATTGGACTGAGAAATGCTAGCTGGGAAGTCAGTTTTCAGCGGCTACAACGCCTAGTCCCCACTTCCAGGGTAGGGCTTTCCCAGTGCCCGGGAACGTCAAGGCAGCCTCCATACCACTGGTTCCCCAAGTGTGCTCTGTAGCAGAGAGCTCGCGCGACTAGGCCTGGTCTGACTTGGGAAGTCAAGCCCTTGGTCAGCCCCAGTGTTTCGGTGTCTGAAGAGCTTCTATCTTGCCCCCCGAGGGAAGCCTGAAAACGACGACTCTCTGGGGCTGCCTTTCGTTCTTGCAAGGAAGAGAGCCTGCCAAGCCTGCACCAGGTGCAGGTGTCATCGGGCTGGGAAGTGATAGCTGGGAAGTCAGTTTTTAGCCGCCAGAGCTCCCAGGCCCCACTTCCCGGGTAGGGCTTTCCCAGTGCCCGGGAACGTCAAGGCATCCTCCACAGCTTTGTTTCCCAATATGTGCTCTGTAGCATAGAGCTTGCGAGACTAGGCCTGGTCTGACTAAGAAACTGAAGCTCTGGAATCAGACCCATGTTGTGGCTTCTGAAGAGCCCCACACTTGCTTTGTGAAGGAGAATTGAATCAGCACTCTTTTGGGCTGCCTTTTCTCCCTCCAAGGAAGACGGCCTCCTACGCCGTATACGGGCTGAAAATCACATTGGACGGGGAAGTGCTAGCTGGGAAGACAGTTTTCAGCGGCTGGAGCACCTAGGCACCACTTCCCGGGAAGGGCTTCCCCATTGTCCGGGAACGTCAAGGCAACCTCCACACCGATGTTTCCCAATGTGTGCCCTGTAGCAGAGGGCTCGCGAGACTAGGCCTGCTCTAACTAGGAAACTGAGGTCCTGGCAGGAACCCTTGGTTGTGGCTTCTGAACAGACCAACACTTGATGCGGGAAGCCGGATTGAATCAGCACTCCCTTGGACTGCATTTGCTCCCTCCAATGAAGACAGCCTGCTAGGCCGCATTTGACCTGAAATTCACATTGGACTGGGACGTGCTAGCTAGGAAGTCAGTTTTCAGCGGCTGGAGCGCCTAGTAGTCCACACTTCCAGGGTAGGGCTTTCCCAGTTCCCGGGAACGTCAAGGCAGCCTCCACACCACTGTTTCCCCAAGTGTGCTCTGTAGCAGAGAGCTCGTGCGACCAGGCCTGGTCTGACTTGGGAAGTCAATCCCTGGAATACCCCAGTGTTTTGTGGTCTGAAGAGCTTCTCTCTTGCCCCGCGAGGAAGCCTGAAAACGACTCTCTGGGGCTGCCTTTCCTCCCTACAAGGAAGAGAGCCTGCCGAGCCTGCACAAGGTGCAGGTGCCATCGGGCTGGGAAGTGCTAGCTGGGAAGTCAGTTTTTAGCGGCCAGAGCACCCAGGCCCCACTTCCCGGGTAGGGCTTTTCCAGTGCCCCGGGAACGTCAAGGCACCCTCCACAACTTTGTTTCCCAATGTGTGCTCAGTAGCAGAGAGCTTGCGAGACTAGGCCTGGTCTGACTAGGAAACTGAAGCTCTGGAATCAGACCCATTTTGTGGCCTCTGAACAGCCCCACACTTGCTGTTGAAAGGAGAATTGAATCAGCGCTCTGTTGGGCTGCCTTTTCTCCCTCCAAGGAAGACGGCCTGCTAAGCCGCATTCGGGCTGAAAATCACATCGGGCTGGGAAGCGCTAGCTGGGAAGTCAGTTTTTAGCGGCCAGAGCACCCAGGCCCCACTTTCCGGGTAGGGCTTCCCCTGTGACCGGTAACGTCAAGGCACCCTCCACACCGTTGTTTTCCAATGTGTGCTCTGTAGCAGATAGCTCTTGAGACTAGGTCTGTTCTGATTCGGAAACTGAAGCCCTGGGAGCAGAACAATTGGAGGGGCTTCTGAACAGCCCAACACTTGCTGTTAGAGGGAGGATGGAAAAAGCAATACCTTGTGCTGCCTTTGCTCACTCCATGGAAGAGATCCTGCCAAGCGGCCCTCAGGCTGAAAATCACATGGGGCTGGGAATGTTACCTGGGAGGTGAGTTTGTAGGGACCATAGCGAGTAGGACTCACTGCCCAGGTAAGGCTTAGAAAGTGCCCTGGAACGTGAAGGCACCCTCCACTGCACATTTTCCACATGTCTGCTCTGTAGCAGAGACCTCTGGAGACTAGTCCTTGTCTGATTAGGAAACTGAAGCCTGGAGGCAAACCCATTGTTGTGCCTTATTCACAGCCAAACACCTGTTGTGCCAGGGAGGATTGAATAAGCACTCCCTTGGGCTATCTTTTATGATTCTAAGGAAGAGACCCTGAAAGGCAGCTTTGGGACTGAAAATCAAAAGGGGCTGGAAAGTGCTACCTGGAAAGTCAGTTTAGGGGCCATAGTGCCTAGGAACCACAGCCTGTGTAGGGTTTCCCAAAGCCCGGGAACGTCAAGGCACCCTCCTCAAAGCTATTGCCCCATGTGTGCTCTGTAGCAGAGAGTTCTTGACACTAGGTCTGTTCTCACTGGGAGACTGAGGCCCTGGGGACAGAACCATTATAGGGGATTCTGAACTGCCCAACACTTGCTGTTCGAGGGAGGATGGAAAAAGCAATACCTTGGGCTGCCTTTGCTCCCTCCATGGGAGAGAGCATGTCACGCTACTCTCGGGCTGAATATCACATGGGGCTGGGAAATGCTACCTGGGAAGTCCTTTTGTAGGGTCGATAGCGATCAGCGCCCAGCCCCCAGGTAAGGATTATCAGTGCCCTGGAACCTGAAGGCACCATCCACAGCGCTTTTTCCACATGTCTGCTCTGTAGCAGAGAGCTCTGGAGACTAGGCCTGGTCTGACTAGGAAACTGAGGCCTGGAGGCAAACCCATTGTTGTGGCTTTTTAACAGTCAAGCACCTCTTGCACCAGGGAAGATTGAATAAGCACTCCCTTGGGCTACCTTTTATGACTCTAAGGAAGAGAACCTGCCAGGCTGCCTTTGGCTGAAAATTACAAGGGGCTGGAAAATGCTAGCTGGAAAGTCAGTGATAGAGGCCAGAGTGCCTAGGCCCCACCGCCCGGGTAGGGCTTCCTCAAGCTACGGAATCTCAGGGAACCCTCCTCAGAGCTATTGCCCCATGTTTGCTGTATAGCAGAGAGCTCTTGAGACTAGGTTTGATCTGACTGGGAAACTGAGGCCCTGGGCGCAGACCCATTGTAGGGGCTTCTGAACAGCCCAACACTTGCTGTTAGAGGGAGGATGGAAAAAGCAATACCTTGTGCTGCCTTTGCTCACTCCATGGAAGAGATCATGCCAAGCCGCCCTCAGGCTGAAAATCACATGGAGCTAGGAAGTGCCACCTGCGAAGTATGTTTGTATGTGCCACAGGAATTAGGGCCCATCGCCCGAGTAAGTCTTCGAAAGTGCCCTGGAACGTGTAGGCACACTTCACAGCGCTATTTCCACATGTCTGCTCTGTAGCAGGTAGCTCTGGAGACTAGGCCTGGTCTGACTAGGAAACTAAGTCCTGGAGGCAAACCCATTATTGTGGATTCTTACCAGCCAAACACCTGTTGCACCAGGGAGGATTGATTAAGCACTCCCTTGGGCTATCCTTTATGACTCTAAGGAAGAGACCCTGCAAGGCTGCCTTGGGGCTGAAAATCACAAGGGGCTGGAAAGTTCTACCTGGAAAGTCAGTGGAAGGGGCCCATAGTGCCCTAGTCCCCACCTTCCGGGTAGGGCTTCGACGACAGGACGCGGGAACGTCAAGGCACCCTCCTCAGAGCTAAAGCCCCATGTGTACTCTGTAGCAGAGAGCTCGCGAGATTAGGTCTGGTCTAACTGGGAAGCTGACGCCCTGGGAACAGAACAATTGTAGGGGCTTCTGAACACCCCAACACTTGCTGTTCGAGGGAGGATGGAGAAAGCAATACCTTGGGCGGCCTTTGCTCCCTCCATGGAAGAGAGCCTGCGATGCCGCCCTCGGGCTGAAAATCACATGGGGCTGGGAATTTTACCTGGGGTGTGTGTTTGTAGGGGCCATAGCAAGTAGGACTCACTGCCCAGGTAAGGCTTACAAAGTGCCCTGGAATGTGAAGGCACCCGTCACACTGCACATTTTCCACATATCTGGTCTGTGGCAGAGAGCTCTGGAGACTAGTCCTGGTCTGACTAGTAAATGCAGGCCTGGAGGCAAACCCATTGTTGTGTATTCTTAACAGCCAAACACCTGTTGCACCAGGGAAGATTGAATAAGCACTCTCTTGGGCTGCATATACTCCCTCCAAAGAAGACAGCCTGCTAGATCGCATTTGACCTGAAAATCACATAGGAGTGGGAAGTGCTAGCTGGGAAGTCAGTTTTCAGCGGCTGGAGCGCCTAGTCACCACTTCCACAGGGTAGGGGCTTTCACAGTGCCCGGGAATGTTAAGGCAGCCTCCACACCACTGGTTCCCCAAGTGTGCTCTGTAGCAGAGAGCTCGCGCGGACTAGGCCAGGTCTGAACTGGGAAGTCAAGCCCTGGCCAACAGCCCCATTGTTTGGGTGTCTGAACAGCTTCTCTCTTGCCCCGCGAGGGAAGGCTGGCTGAAAAACGACTCTCTGGGGCTGCCTTTCCTCCCTGCAAGGAAGAGAGCCTGCCGAGCCTGCACCAGGTGCAGGTGCCATCGGGGCTGGGAAGTGCTAGCTGGGAAGTCAGTGGGTTTTCAGTTTTTAGCGGCCAGAGCTCCTAGGCCCAACTTCCCCGGGTAGGGCTTTCCCATTGCCCGGGAACGTCAAGGCACCTCTCCACACCACTGTTTTCTCCAAGTGTGCTCTGTAGCAGAGAGCTCTCGCGCGACTAGGCCTGGTCTGACTAGGAAACTAAGGCTCTGGAATCAAACCCATTTTGGGGCTTCTGAACAGCCCCAACACTTGCTATGCGAAGGAGGATTGAATCAGCACTCCCTTGGGCTGCATTTTCTCCTCCAAAGAAGACCTCCTGCTAGACCGCATTTGACCTGAAAATCACACATTGGACTGGGAAGTGCTAGCTGGGAAATCAGTTTTCAGTGGCTGGCGCGCTATGCCCCAATTAGGGCTTCCTCAGGGCCCGGGAACGTTCCACACTGTTGGTAGTGTGCTCTTTCAGAGAGCTCGCGCGACTAGGCCCTGACTAGGAAACTGAGGTCTCAAGGAACCCTGGCTTCACACCACTGGTTTCCCAGCGAATTGTGGGCTGCATTTGCTCCCTGGAAAGCAGAGAGCTGCTGGACCGCGACTAGGCCATTGGTCTGACTTGGGAAGTCAAGCGGCTACAACGCCTAGTCCCCACTTGGTAGGGCTTTCCCAGTGCCCGGGAACGTCAAGGCAGCCTCCTCCATACCACTGTTCCCCAAGTGTGTCTGTAGCAGAGAGCTCGCGCGAGGCCTGGTCTCTTGGGAAGTCAAGCCCTTGGTCAGCCCCAGTGTTTCGGTGTCTGAAGAGCTTCTATCTTGCCCCCGAGGGAAGCCTGAAAACGACTCTCTGGGGCTGCCTTTTCGTTCTTGCAAGGAAGAGAGCCTGCCAAGCCTGCACCAGGTGCAGGTGTCATCGGGCTGGGAAGTGATAGCTGGGAAGTCAGTTTTTAGCCGCCAGAGCTCCCAGGCCCCACTTCCCGGGTAGGGCTTTCCCAGTGCCCGGGAACGTCAAGGCATCCTCCACAGCTTTGTTTCCCAATATGTGCTCTGTAGCATAGAGCTTGCGAGACTAGGCCTGGTCTGACTAAGAAACTGAAGCTCTGGAATCAGACCCATGTTGTGGCTTCTGAAGAGCCCCACACTTGCTTTGTGAAGGAGAATTGAATCAGCACTCTTTTGGGCTGCCTTTTCTCCCTCCAAGGAAGACGGCCTCCTACGCCGTATACGGGCTGAAAATCACATTGGACGGGGAAGTGCTAGCTGGGAAGACAGTTTTCAGCGGCTGGAGCACCTAGGCACCACTTCCCGGGAAGGGCTTCCCCATTGTCCGGGAACGTCAAGGCAACCTCCACACCGATGTTTCCCAATGTGTGCCCTGTAGCAGAGGGCTCGCGAGACTAGGCCTGCTCTAACTAGGAAACTGAGGTCCTGGCAGGAACCCTTGGTTGTGGCTTCTGAACAGACCAACACTTGATGCGGGAAGCCGGATTGAATCAGCACTCCCTTGGACTGCATTTGCTCCCTCCAATGAAGACAGCCTGCTAGGCCGCATTTGACCTGAAATTCACATTGGACTGGGACGTGCTAGCTAGGAAGTCAGTTTTCAGCGGCTGGAGCGCCTAGTCCACACTTCCAGGGTAGGGCTTTCCCAGTTCCCGGGAACGTCAAGGCAGCCTCCACACCACTGTTTCCCCAAGTGTGCTCTGTAGCAGAGAGCTCGTGCGACCAGGCCTGGTCTGACTTGGGAAGTCAATCCCTGGAATACCCCAGTGTTTTGTGGTCTGAAGAGCTTCTCTCTTCCCCGCGAGGGAAGCCTGAAAACGACACTCTGGGGCTGCCTTTCCTCCCTACAAGGAAGAGAGCCTGCCGAGCCTGCACAAGGTGCAGGTGCCATCGGGCTGGGAAGTGCTAGCTGGGAAGTCAGTTTTTAGCGGCCAGAGCACCCAGGCCCCACTTCCCGGGTAGGGCTTTTCCAGTGCCCGGGAACGTCAAGGCACCCTCCACAACTTTGTTTCCCAATGTGTGCTCAGTAGCAGAGAGCTTGCGAGACTAGGCCTGGTCTGACTAGGAAACTGAAGCTCTGGAATCAGACCCATTTTGTGGCCTCTGAACAGCCCCACACTTGCTGTTGAAAGGAGAATTGAATCAGCGCTCTGTTGGGCTGCCTTTTCTCCCTCCAAGGAAGACGGCCTGCTAAGCCGCATTCGGGCTGAAAATCACATCGGGCTGGGAAGCGCTAGCTGGGAAGTCAGTTTTTAGCGGCCAGAGCACCCAGGCCCCACTTTCCGGGTAGGGCTTCCCCTGTGACCGGTAACGTCAAGGCACCCTCCACACCGTTGTTTTCCAATGTGTGCTCTGTAGCAGATAGCTCTTGAGACTAGGTCTGTTCTGATTCGGAAACTGAAGCCCTGGGAGCAGAACAATTGGAGGGGCTTCTGAACAGCCCAACACTTGCTGTTAGAGGGAGGATGGAAAAAGCAATACCTTGTGCTGCCTTTGCTCACTCCATGGAAGAGATCCTGCCAAGCGGCCCTCAGGCTGAAAATCACATGGGGCTGGGAATGTTACCTGGGAGGTGAGTTTGTAGGGACCATAGCGAGTAGGACTCACTGCCCAGGTAAGGCTTAGAAAGTGCCCTGGAACGTGAAGGCACCCTCCACTGCACATTTTCCACATGTCTGCTCTGTAGCAGAGACCTCTGGAGACTAGTCCTTGTCTGATTAGGAAACTGAAGCCTGGAGGCAAACCCATTGTTGTGCCTTATTCACAGCCAAACACCTGTTGTGCCAGGGAGGATTGAATAAGCACTCCCTTGGGCTATCTTTTATGATTCTAAGGAAGAGACCCTGAAAGGCAGCTTTGGGACTGAAAATCAAAAGGGGCTGGAAAGTGCTACCTGGAAAGTCAGTTTAGGGGCCATAGTGCCTAGGAACCACAGCCTGTGTAGGGTTTCCCAAAGCCCGGGAACGTCAAGGCACCCTCCTCAAAGCTATTGCCCCATGTGTGCTCTGTAGCAGAGAGTTCTTGACACTAGGTCTGTTCTCACTGGGAGACTGAGGCCCTGGGGACAGAACCATTATAGGGGATTCTGAACTGCCCAACACTTGCTGTTCGAGGGAGGATGGAAAAAGCAATACCTTGGGCTGCCTTTGCTCCCTCCATGGGAGAGAGAGCATGTCACGCTACTCTCGGGCTGAATATCACATGGGGCTGGGAAATGCTACCTGGGAAGTCCTTTTGTAGGGTCGATAGCGATCAGCGCCCAGCCCCCAGGTAAGGATTATCAGTGCCCTGGAACCTGAAGGCACCATCCACAGCGCTTTTTCCACATGTCTGCTCTGTAGCAGAGAGCTCTGGAGACTAGGCCTGGTCTGACTAGGAAACTGAGGCCTGGAGGCAAACCCATTGTTGTGGCTTTTTAACAGTCAAGCACCTCTTGCACCAGGGAAGATTGAATAAGCACTCCCTTGGGCTACCTTTTATGACTCTAAGGAAGAGAACCTGCCAGGCTGCCTTTGGCTGAAAATTACAAGGGGCTGGAAAATGCTAGCTGGAAAGTCAGTGATAGAGGCCAGAGTGCCTAGGCCCCACCGCCCGGGTAGGGCTTCCTCAAGCTACGGAATCTCAGGGAACCCTCCTCAGAGCTATTGCCCCATGTTTGCTGTATAGCAGAGAGCTCTTGAGACTAGGTTTGATCTGACTGGGAAACTGAGGCCCTGGGCGCAGACCCATTGTAGGGGCTTCTGAACAGCCCAACACTTGCTGTTAGAGGGAGGATGGAAAAAGCAATACCTTGTGCTGCCTTTGCTCACTCCATGGAAGAGATCATGCCAAGCCGCCCTCAGGCTGAAAATCACATGGAGCTAGGAAGTGCCACCTGCGAAGTATGTTTGTATGTGCCACAGGAATTAGGGCCCATCGCCCGAGTAAGTCTTCGAAAGTGCCCTGGAACGTGTAGGCACACTTCACAGCGCTATTTCCACATGTCTGCTCTGTAGCAGGTAGCTCTGGAGACTAGGCCTGGTCTGACTAGGAAACTAAGTCCTGGAGGCAAACCCATTATTGTGGATTCTTACCAGCCAAACACCTGTTGCACCAGGGAGGATTGATTAAGCACTCCCTTGGGCTATCCTTTATGACTCTAAGGAAGAGACCCTGCAAGGCTGCCTTGGGGCTGAAAATCACAAGGGGCTGGAAAGTTCTACCTGGAAAGTCAGTGGAAGGGGCCCATAGTGCCTAGTCCCCACCTTCCGGGTAGGGCTTCGACAGGACGCGGGAACGTCAAGGCACCCTCCTCAGAGCTAAAGCCCCATGTGTACTCTGTAGCAGAGAGCTCGCGAGATTAGGTCTGGTCTAACTGGGAAGCTGACGCCCTGGGAACAGAACAATTGTAGGGGCTTCTGAACACCCCAACACTTGCTGTTCGAGGGAGGATGGAGAAAGCAATACCTTGGGCGGCCTTTGCTCCCTCCATGGAAGAGAGCCTGCGATGCCGCCCTCGGGCTGAAAATCACATGGGGCTGGGAATTTTACCTGGGAGGTGTGTTTGTAGGGGCCATAGCAAGTAGGACTCACTGCCCAGGTAAGGCTTACAAAGTGCCCTGGAATGTGAAGGCACCGTCCACTGCACATTTTCCACATATCTGGTCTGTGGCAGAGAGCTCTGGAGACTAGTCCTGGTCTGACTAGTAAATGCAGGCCTGGAGGCAAACCCATTGTTGTGTATTCTTAACAGCCAAACACCTGTTGCACCAGGGAAGATTGAATAAGCACTCTCTTGGGCTGCATATACTCCCTCCAAAGAAGACAGCCTGCTAGATCGCATTTGACCTGAAAATCACATAGGAGTGGGAAGTGCTAGCTGGGAAGTCAGTTTTCAGCGGCTGGAGCGCCTAGTCACCACTTCCAGGGTAGGGCTTTCACAGTGCCCGGGAATGTTAAGGCAGCCTCCACACCACTGGTTCTCCAAGTGTGCTCGGTAGCAGAGAGCTCGCGCGACTAGGCCAGGTCTGACTTGGGAAGTCAAGCCCTGGAACAGCCCCAGTGTTTGGGTGTCTGAGGAGCTTCTCTCTTGCCCCGCGAGGGAAGGCTGAAAACGACTCTCTGGGGCTGCCTTTCCTCCCTGCAAGGAAGAGAGCCTGCCGAGCCTGCACCAGGTGCAGGTGCCATCGGTCTGGGAAGTGCTAGCTGTGAAGTCAGTTTTTAGCGGCCAGAGCTCCCAGGCCCAACTTCCCGGGTAGGGCTTTCCCATTGCCCGGGAACGTCAAGGCACTCTCCACACCACTGTTTCTCCAAGTGTGCTCTGTAGCAGAGAGCTCGCGCGACTAGGCGTGGTCTGACTAGGAAACTAAGGCTCTGGAATCAGACCCATTTTGGGGCTTCTGAACAGCCCCAGACTTGCTATGCGAAGGAGGATTGAATCAGCACTCTGTTGGGCTGCCTTTTCTCGCTCCAAGTAAGACCTCCTGCTAGACCGCATTCGGGCTGAAAATCACATTGGACTGGGAAGTGCTAGCTGGGAAATCAGTTTTCAGTGGCTGGAGCGCCTATGCCCCAATTCCCGGGCAGGGCTTCCTCAGGGCCCGGGAACGTCAAGGCACCCTCCACACTGTTGTTTCCCAAAGTGTGCTCTGTTGCAGAGAGCTCGCGCGACTAGGCCTGGTCTGACTAGGAAACTGAGGTCTTGAGAGGAACCCTTGGTTGTGGCTTCTGAACAGCCCAACACTTGATGCGGGAAGGCGAATTGAATCAGCACTCCCTTGGGCTGCATTTGCTCCCTGGAAAGAAGACAGCCTGCTGGACCGCATTTGACCTGAGAATCACATTGGACTGAGAAATGCTAGCTGGGAAGTCAGTTTTCAGCGGCTACAACGCCTAGTCCCCACTTCCAGGGTAGGGCTTTCCCAGTGCCCGGGAACGTCAAGGCAGCCTCCATACCACTGGTTCCCCAAGTGTGCTCTGTAGCAGAGAGCTCGCGCGACTAGGCCTGGTCTGACTTGGGAAGTCAAGCCCTTGGTCAGCCCCAGTGTTTCGGTGTCTGAAGAGCTTCTATCTTGCCCCCCGAGGGAAGCCTGAAAACGACTCTCTGGGGCTGCCTTTCGTTCTTGCAAGGAAGAGAGCCTGCCAAGCCTGCACCAGGTGCAGGTGTCATCGGGCTGGGAAGTGATAGCTGGGAAGTCAGTTTTTTTTAGCCGCCAGAGCTCCCAGGCCCCACTTCCCGGGTAGGGCTTTCCCAGTGCCCGGGAACGTCAAGGCATCCTCCACAGCTTTGTTTCCCAATATGTGCTCTGTAGCATAGAGCTTGCGAGACTAGGCCTGGTCTGACTAAGAAACTGAAGCTCTGGAATCAGACCCATGTTGTGGCTTCTGAAGAGCCCCACA
>JAGTYA010000045.1:0-100136 GCA_024291935.2 Okapia johnstoni
GGGCGGCAGCAGCCTCGGAATTCGCCAGGAGGCGCTGCAGCGCCCTGGGTCCGCGTCAGGCATGGAGCTAGGACCCTCGGGGGTCCCCGGAGGGGGGGAGGGGACAGGTATAACTTGCACTCTGGGTGGGCTCCAGGAGTCGAGGGGACTCAGCCTTTCTCTCGGGTCACAGCCCAGGGGCAATCGGGCTTCCCCTCGAATGCAGGGGCGAAGGTCGTGCTTTTCCGCGCGGGCGCAGGGGGAAGCGGTGGTGGCCTCTCTGAATCGGGGGGGCTTGGCGCCTCGGGGAGCCTCTCATTGTGCCTCTGAGAAGTCCAGGCCTCCTTTAGACATCGCCAGGGGTTTGCTGGGCTTCCCCTCCCCCTCGCCCTCACACACGTCCAGGAAACTGGACTTCATTCGCTTGCCCGATGGGGGTTCACTCCTCGGGACCTTTAGTCTTCCGCCCGGACTGGCCCTTGGGGCCCCTTCTCGCACCTCAAGAGAGGCGAGAGTTCCCCCCGTCCTGAGGTGCGAGGAATGTAGGGATACACCTGGAGTCGCCCGCAAGGAGTCAAGCCCCGTTCGGAGCCGGAACAGGTGCCGGGGCATGCTCTCCATGCCCTGCAAGGGAAAAGCGCCTCCTCCCTCTATGGGCGTGGCCTCACGGGGGTGTTTCTCGACTTGCGGCGGTGCATTCTCGAGTTGCGGCGGGTACCCCGGCCCGTCTCCCCCGTTAGCCCAGCGGGGTCGCCATGCCTCCTTTCGAGCGGACAGGGGCCCGAGCAGCCTCGGGATTCGCCAGGAGGCGCTGCAGCGCCCTGGGTCCGCGTCAGGCATGGAGCTAGGACCCTCGGGGGTCCCCGGAGGGGGGGAGGGGACAGGTATAACTGGCACCTGTGGGGTGGCCTCCAGGGAGTCGAGGGGACTCAGCCTTTCTCTCTCCGGTCACAGCCAAGGGCAATCGGGCTTCCCCTCGAATGCAGGGGCGAAGGTCGTGCTTTTCCGCGCGGCGCAGGGGGAAGCGGGGGTGGCCTCTCTGAATCGGGGGCGTGGCGCCTCGGGGAGCCTCTCTTGTTGCCTCTGAGAAGTCCAGGCCTCCTTTGACATCGCCAGGGGCTGCTGGGCTTCCCCTCGCCTCACGTCCAGGGAACTGGACTCGCTTGCCGATGGGGGTTCCTCGGGGACCTTTGGTCTTGCGGCCGGAACTGGCCCCTTGGGGCCTCTTCTCGAACCTCAGGAGAGGCGAGAGTCCCGCTCTGGAGGTGCGAGGGAATGTAGGGATTGCGATGGCATTCAGGAAGGGGATTGGACCCCCCTTTCGAGAGGAGGGGCCGACGGCGACGGGGGGCCCCTCGCGAGCGGCCTCTGGAGACTCAGGGTTCCGCTCGCCTGTGGACACGGGTATCCCAGGGAACCTCGGGGGGCGCCTAGAGGGAGTCCAGCCTCCGTTGCAGCGCCAGAGAGAAGGCAGGACGGCTCTCGAGTCGCTGCAGATCCCAAGGGCCCCGTCTCGCAAGGAGGGGGGCCCGGGGGACGCCCTCGCGGTGTGGCGGGAAGCCCCGCTTTCTTGGCAGGTTGGCCCGGGGATCTCGGGGGACACCTGGAGTCGCCCTCAAGGAGTCAAGCCCCGTTCGGAGCCGGAACAGGTGCCGGGGCATGCTCTCCATGCCCTGCAAGGGAAAAGCGCCTCCTCCCTCTATGGGCGTGGCCTCACGGGGGTGTTCTCGACTTGCGGCGGTGCATTCTCGAGTTGCGGCGGGTACCCCGGCCCGTCTCCCCCGTTAGCCCAGCGGGGTCGCCATGCCTCCTTTCGAGCAGAGAGGGCGGGAGCAGCCTCGGGATTCGCCAGGAGGCGCTGCAGCGCCCTGGGTCCGCGTCAGGCATGGAGCTAGGACCCTCGGGGGTCCCCGGAGGGGGGGAGGGGACAGGTATAACTGGCACCTGTGGGGTGGCCTCCAGGGAGTCGAGGGGACTCAGCCTTTCTCTCCGGTCACAGCCAAGGGCAATCGGGCTTCCCCTCGAATGCAGGGGCGAAGGTCGTGCTTTTCCGCGCGGCGCAGGGGAAGCGGGGGTGGCCTCTCTGAATCGGGGGCGTGGCGCCGCCTCGGGGAGCCTCTCTTGTTGCCTCTGAGAAGTCCAGGCCTCCTTTGACATCGCCAGGGGCTGCTGGGCTTCCCCTCGCCTCACGTCCAGGGAACTGGACTCGCTTGCCGATGGGGGTTCCTCGGGGACCTTTGGTCTTGCGGCCGGAACTGGCCCCTTGGGGCCTCTTCTCGAACCTCAGGAGAGGCGAGAGTCCCGCTCTGGAGGTGCGAGGGAATGTAGGGATTGCGATGGCATTCAGGAAGGGGATTGGACCCCCTTTCGAGAGGAGGGGCCGACGGCGACGGGGGGCCCCTCGCGAGCGGCCTCTGGAGACTCAGGGTTCCGCTCGCCTGTGGACACGGGTATCCCAGGGAACCTCTGGGGGCGCCTAGAGGGAGTCCAGCCTCCGTTGCAGCGCCAGAGAGAAGGCAGGACGGCTCTCGCGTCGCTGCAGATCCCAAGGGCCCCGTCTCGCAAGGAGGGGGCCCGGGGGACGCCCTCGCGGTGTGGCGGGAAGCCCCGCTTTCTTGGCAGGTTGGCCCGGGGATCTCGGGGGACACCTGGAGTCGCCCGCAAGGAGTCAAGCCCCGTTCGGAGCCGGAACAGGTGCCGGGGCATGCTCTCCATGCCCTGCAAGGGAAAAGCGCCTCCTCCCTCTATGGGCGTGGCCTCACGGGGGTGTTCTCGACTTGCGGCGGTGCATTCTCGAGTTGCGGCGGGTACCCCGGCCCGTCTCCCCCGTTAGCCCAGCGGGGTCGCCATGCCTCCTTTCGAGCGGACAGGGGCCCGAGCAGCCTCGGGATTCGCCAGGAGGCGCTGCAGCGCCCTGGGTCCGCGTCAGGCATGGAGCTAGGACCCTCGGGGGTCCCCGGAGGGGGGGAGGGGACAGGTATAACTGGCACCTGTGGGGTGGCCTCCAGGGAGTCGAGGGGACTCAGCCTTTCTCTCGGTCACAGCCAAGGGCAATCGGGCTTCCCCTCGAATGCAGGGGCGAAGGTCGTGCTTTTCCGCGCGGCGCAGGGGGAAGCGGGGGTGGCCTCTCTGAATCGGGGGCGTGGCGCCTCGGGGAGCCTCTCTTGTTGCCTCTGAGAAGTCCAGGCCTCCTTTGACATCGCCAGGGGCTGCTGGGCTTCCCCTCGCCTCACGTCCAGGGAACTGGACTCGCTTGCCGATGGGGGTTCCTCGGGGACCTTTGGTCTTGCGGCCGGAACTGGCCCCTTGGGGCCTCTTCTCGAACCTCAGGAGAGGCGAGAGTCCCGCTCTGGAGGTGCGAGGGAATGTAGGGATTGCGATGGCATTCAGGAAGGGGATTGGACCCCCCTTTCGAGAGGAGGGGGCCGACGGCGACGGGGGGCCCCTCGCGAGCGGCCTCTGGAGACTCAGGGTTCCGCTCGCCTGTGGACACGGGTATCCCCGGGAACCTCTGGGGGCGCCTAGAGGGAGTCCAGCCTCCGTTGCAGCGCCAGAGAGAAGGCAGGACGGCTCTCGCGTCGCTGCAGATCCCAAGGGCCCCGTCTCGCAAGGAGGGGGGCCCGGGGGACGCCCTCGCGGTGTGGCGGGAAGCCCCGCTTTCTTGGCAGGTTGGCCCGGGGATCTCGGGGGACACCTGGAGTCGCCCGCAAGGAGTCAAGCACCGTTCGGAGCCGGAACAGGTGCCGGGGCATGCTCTCCATGCCCTGCAAGGGAAAAGCGCCTCCTCCCTCTATGGGCGTGGCCTCACGGGGGTGTTCTCGACTTGCGGCGGTGCATTCTCGAGTTGCGGCGGGTACCCCGGCCCGTCACCCCGTTAGCCCAGCGGGGTCGCCATGCCTCCTTTCGAGCCGACGGGGGCCCGAGCAGCCTCGGGATTCGCCAGGAGGCGCTGCAGCGCCCTGGGTCCGCGTCAGGCATGGAACTAGGACCCTCGGGGGTCCCCGGAGGGGGGGAGGGGACAGGTATAACTGGCACCTGTGGGGTGGCCTCCAGGGAGTCGAGGGGACTCAGCCTTTCTCTCCGGTCACAGCCAAGGGCAATCGGGCTTCCCCTCGAATGCAGGGGCGAAGTTCGTGCTTTTCCGCGCGGCGCAGGGGGAAGCGGGGGTGGCCTCTCTGAATCGGGGGCGTGGCGCCTCGGGGAGCCTCTCTTGTTGCCTCTGAGAAGTCCAGGCCTCCTTTGACATCGCCAGGGGCTGCTGGGCTTCCCCTCGCCTCACGTCCAGGGAACTGGACTCGCTTGCCGATGGGGGTTCCTCGGGGACCTTTGGTCTTGCGGCCGGAACTGGCCCCTTGGGGCCTCTTCTCGAACCTCAGGAGAGGCGAGAGTCCCGCTCTGGAGGTGCGAGGGAATGTAGGGATTGCGATGGCATTCAGGAAGGGGATTGGACCCCCCTTTCGAGAGGAGGGGCCGACGGCGACGGGGGGCCCCTCGCGAGCGGCCTCTGGAGACTCAGGGTTCCGCTCGCCTGTGGACACGGGTATCCCCGGGAACCTCTGGGGGCGCCTAGAGGGAGTCCAGCCTCCGTTGCAGCGCCAGAGAGAAGGCAGGACGGCTCTCGCGTCGCTGCAGATCCCAAGGGCCCCGTCTCGCAAGGAGGGGGGCCCGGGGGACGCCCTCGCGGTGTGGCGGGAAGCCCCGCTTTCTTGGCAGGTTGGCCCGGGGATCTCGGGGGACACCTGGAGTCGCCCGCAAGGAGTCAAGCACCGTTCGGAGCCGGAACAGGTGCCGGGGCATGCTCTCCATGCCCTGCAAGGGAAAAGCGCCTCCTCCCTCTATGGGCGTGGCCTCACGGGGGTGTTCTCGACTTGCGGCGGTGCATTCTCGAGTTGCGGCGGGTACCCCGGCCCGTCACCCCGTTAGCCCAGCGGGGTCGCCATGCCTCCTTTCGAGCCGACGGGGGCCCGAGCAGCCTCGGGATTCGCCAGGAGGCGCTGCAGCGCCCTGGGTCCGCGTCAGGCATGGAGCTAGGACCCTCGGGGGTCCCCGGAGGGGGGGAGGGGACAGGTATAACTGGCACCTGTGGGGTGGCCTCCAGGGAGTCGAGGGGACTCAGCCTTTCTCTCCGGTCACAGCCAAGGGCAATCGGGCTTCCCCTCGAATGCAGGGGCGAAGTTCGTGCTTTTCCGCGCGGCGCAGGGGGAAGCGGGGGTGGCCTCTCTGAATCGGGGGCGTGGCGCCTCGGGGAGCCTCTCTTGTTGCCTCTGAGAAGTCCAGGCCTCCTTTGACATCGCCAGGGGCTGCTGGGCTTCCCCTCGCCTCACGTCCAGGGAACTGGACTCGCTTGCCGATGGGGGTTCCTCGGGGACCTTTGGTCTTGCGGCCGGAACTGGCCCCTTGGGGCCTCTTCTCGAACCTCAGGAGAGGCGAGAGTCCCGCTCTGGAGGTGCGAGGGAATGTAGGGATTGCGATGGCATTCAGGAAGGGGATTGGACCCCCCTTTCGAGAGGAGGGGCCGACGGCGACGGGGGGCCCCTCGCGAGCGGCCTCTGGAGACTCAGGGTTCCGCTCGCCTGTGGACACGGGTATCCCAGGGAACCTCTGGGGGCGCCTAGAGGGAGTCCAGCCTCCGTTGCAGCGCCAGAGAGAAGGCAGGACGGCTCTCGAGTCGCTGCAGATCCCAAGGGCCCCGTCTCGCAAGGAGGGGGGCCCGGGGGACGCCCTCGCGGTGTGGCGGGAAGCCCCGCTTTCTTGGCAGGTTGGCCCGGGGATCTCGGGGGACACCTGGAGTCGCCCGCAAGGAGTCAAGCCCCGTTCGGAGCCGGAACAGGTGCCGGGGCATGCTCTCCATGCCCTGCAAGGGAAAAGCGCCTCCTCCCTCTATGGGCGTGGCCTCACGGGGGTGTTCTCGACTTGCGGCGGTGCATTCTCGAGTTGCGGCGGGTACCCCGGCCCGTCTCCCCCGTTAGCCCAGCGGGGTCGCCATGCCTCCTTTCGAGCGGACAGGGGCCCGAGCAGCCTCGGGATTCGCCAGGAGGCGCTGCAGCGCCCTGGGTCCGCGTCAGGCATGGAGCTAGGACCCTCGGGGGTCCCGGAGGGGGGGAGGGGACAGGTATAACTGGCACCTGTGGGGTGGCCTCCAGGGAGTCGAGGGGACTCAGCCTTTCTCTCCGGTCACAGCCAAGGGCAATCGGGCTTCCCCTCGAATGCAGGGGCGAAGGTCGTGCTTTTCCGCGCGGCGCAGGGGGAAGCGGGGGTGGCCTCTCTGAATCGGGGGCGTGGCGCCTCGGGGAGCCTCTCTTGTTGCCTCTGAGAAGTCCAGGCCTCCTTTGACATCGCCAGGGGCTGCTGGGCTTCCCCTCGCCTCACGTCCAGGGAACTGGACTCGCTTGCCGATGGGGGTTCCTCGGGGACCTTTGGTCTTGCGGCCGGAACTGGCCCCTTGGGGCCTCTTCTCGAACCTCAGGAGAGGCGAGAGTCCCGCTCTGGAGGTGCGAGGGAATGTAGGGATTGCGATGGCATTCAGGAAGGGGATTGGACCCCCCTTTCGAGAGGAGGGGCCGACGGCGACGGGGGGCCCCTCGCGAGCGGCCTCTGGAGACTCAGGGTTCCGCTCGCCTGTGGACACGGGTATCCCAGGGAACCTCTGGGGGCGCCTAGAGGGAGTCCAGCCTCCGTTGCAGCGCCAGAGAGAAGGCAGGACGGCTCTCGCGTCGCTGCAGATCCCAAGGGCCCCGTCTCGCAAGGAGGGGGGGGGCCCGGGGGACGCCCTCGCGGTGTGTGGCGGGGAAGCCCCGCTTTCTTGGCAGGTTGGCCCCCGGGGATCTCGGGGGACACCTGGAGTCGCCCGCAAGGAGTCAAGCCCCGTTCGGAGCCGGAACAGGTGCCGGGGCATGCTCTCCATGCCCTGCAAGGGGAAAAGCGCCTCCTCCCTCTATGGGCGTGGCCTCACGGGGGTGTTTCTCGACTTGCGGCGGTGCATTCTCGAGTTGCGGCGGGTACCCGGCCCGTCTCCCCCGTTAGCCCAGCGGGGGGTCGCCATGCCTCCTTTCGAGCGGACAGGGGCCCGAGCAGCCTCGGGATTCGCCAGGAGGCGCTGCAGCGCCCTGGGTCCGCGTCAGGCATGGAGCTAGGACCCTCGGGGGTCCCCGGAGGGGGGGAGGGGACAGGTATAACTGGCACCTGTGGGGTGGCCTCCAGGGAGTCGAGGTGACTCAGCCTTTCTCTCGGTCACAGCCAAGGGCAATCGGGCTTCCCCTCGAATGCAGGGGCGAAGGTCGTGCTTTTCCGCGCGGCGCAGGGGGAAGCGGGGGTGGCCTCTCTGAATCGGGGGCGTGGCGCCTCGGGGAGCCTCTCTTGTTGCCTCTGAGAAGTCCAGGCCTCCTTTGACATCGCCAGGGGCTGCTGGGCTTCCCCTCGCCTCACGTCCAGGGAACTGGACTCGCTTGCCGATGGGGGGTTCCTCGGGGGACCTTTGGTCTTGCGGCCGGAACTGGCCCCTTGGGGCCTCTTCTCGAACCTCAGGAGAGGCGAGAGTCCCGCTCTGGAGGTGCGAGGGGAATGTAGGGATTGCGATGGCATTCAGGAAGGGGATTGGTCCCCCCCTTTCGAGAGGAGGGGCCGACGGCGACGGGGGGCCCCTCGCGAGCGGCCTCTGGAGACTCAGGGTTCCGCTCGCCTGTGGACACGGGTATCCCAGGGAACCTCTGGGGGCGCCTAGAGGGAGTCCAGCCTCCGTTGCAGCGCCAGAGAGAAGGCAGGACGGCTCTCGAGTCGCTGCAGATCCCAAGGGCCCCGTCTCGCAAGGAGGGGGGCCCGGGGGACGCCCTCGCGGTGTGGCGGGAAGCCCCGCTTTCTTGGCAGGTTGGCCCGGGGATCTCGGGGGACACCTGGAGTCGCCCGCAAGGAGTCAAGCCCCGTTCGGAGCCGGAACAGGTGCCGGGGCATGCTCTCCATGCCCTGCAAGGGAAAAAAAGCGCCTCCTCCCTCTATGGGCGTGGCCTCACGGGGGGGTGTTCTCGACTTGCGGCGGTGCATTCTCGAGTTGCGGCGGGTACCCCGGCCCGTCTCCCCCGTTAGCCCAGCGGGGTCGCCATGCCTCCTTTCGAGCGGACAGGGGCCCGAGCAGCCTCGGGATTCGCCAGGAGGCGCTGCAGCGCCCTGGGTCCGCGTCAGGCATGGAGCTAGGACCCTCGGGGGGGTCCCGGAGGGGGGGAGGGGACAGGTATAACTGGCACCTGTGGGGTGGCCTCCAGGGAGTCGAGGGGACTCAGCCTTTTCTCTCCGGTCACAGCAAAGGGCAATCGGGCTTCCCCTCGAATGCAGGGGCGAAGGTCGTGCTTTTCCGCGCGGCGCAGGGGGAAGCGGGGGTGGCCTCTCTGAATCGGGGGCGTGGCGCCTCGGGGAGCCTCTCTTGTTGCCTCTGAGAAGTCCAGGCCTCCTTTGACATCGCCAGGGGCTGCTGGGCTTCCCCTCGCCTCACGCCGGAACTGGCCCCTTGGGGCCTCTTCTTCTCGAACCTCAGGAGAGGCGAGATGTCCCGCTCTGGACTGGTGTGAGGGAATGTCGGATTTGCGAAGAGCATTCAGGAAGGGGACTGGGACCAGCTCAATCTCCCGCGCTTTTCGAGAGTAGGTGCCGACGGCACGGGGGGAGGGGGGCCCCTCGTGATGCGCTCTGAGGAGGACACAGGTTTCCACTCGGCTCTGTGGGACACAAGTGGGGGTATCCCAGGGAACCACTGGGAGGGCGCCTTAAGGGAGGTCAACCCTCCGTTGCAGCCGCCCAGAGAGAAGGCAGGACGGCTCTCGCGTCGCTCGCAGATACCAAAGTCTCTCCCCAGTCCTCGCAATGAGGGGGGGCCCGGGGGGCCCCCGATCCGCGTGATGTGGCGTGATTGAGCCCCGCTTTCATGGCAGTATATTGCCCAGGGTACTCGGGGGACACCATGAGCACGCCCTGGCAAGGAGTTACAAGGACCCCGTTTCGACAGAGAGCCGGAAACAGTGCCAGGATTCATGCCTCAAACTCATGCCCTGCCAAGGGAAAACGCGGCCTCTCCCTCCCTCCACTGGTCGTGGTCCATCAAACGGTGGTGTTCCTCATATCGTCTATGCGGCGGTGCATTCTCAGAGTTGCTGTAGTGGTACCACCCGGGACGACCTCCCCCGTTATCCTACAGCGGGGTTTTCGGCCTATGCCTCCTGTCGAGTGGACAGGGCCTCTAGCAGGCCTCGGGATTCGCCAGTAGGCGCAGTCCAAAGCATTCCCTGGGATCCCGCGCGTCAAGGCATGGGAAGCTAGGACCCTCGAGGGATTCTCCTGAGAGGGGAGGAGGGGACAGCGTATAACATGGCCACCCTTGTGTGGTGGCCCTCTCATGGAAGGTCTAGGGGACTCAGGCTTTTCCTTCCTCTCGCATCCGTCACAACGCCAAGGGACCCACCCAATTAAATTTCGGGCTTCCTCTCCCCCACTCCCCGGGAATGCATGGGGCGAAGGTCGTTCTGCATTACCGGCAGCGAGGCAGAGGGGAAGCGGTAGCCGGATCCTTATCATCTGAATCGGGGGGCGATTCGGCCCCCTGCGGGGAGGCCTCATCGTTTGTTGCCTCTGAGAAGTCCCGAGGCCTCCCGTTGGACAATCGTGCCTAGCGGCTGCTGGGCACTTATTCACCCCTCTACAATCCCTCAACGTATCCAAGGAAAGATGGACACTTAGCTTGCAGATAGGCGGTTCTCCTCAGGCGGACTCTTTGGAGCTTGGCGCGGCACGGAACTAGGCCCACGCTTTGGGGCCGATCTACGTTTTCTCCGGGAACCTCAGTAGAGGCGAGAGTCCCGCTTCTGTGAGGTAGTCGGAGGGAAAGTAGAGGATTGATCGATGGCAATTCAGCAATAAAGATGGGACTTGGGAACCCCCCCCCGTTTCGAGAGAGAGAGGCGGCGACGGCGAGACGGGGGGCCCTCTTTTCGTCTGAGCTAGGCCCTCCTGGTAAACTCATGCGGTTCCCGCACAGCACTAGCAAAGTGAGCAAAAACGGTGTATCGGCGAACAGCCAGACCTACTTTGGTATCGACGCCTAGTAAGGAGGAGACCTCAGCCTCCGTTAAGCAGCGCCAGAGAAGAAGGGCAGAGACAGCGACTCTCTGTAGTCGCTGGCAGCATCGTCAAGGGACGCTTCTCACGCCAAGAGAGGGGAGGGACCCCCGGGGGTGAAGACGCCCTCAGACCGTCGTATGTGGCTGGAAGACACCCGCTTTCCCCCTGGGCCCAGGTTGTGCCCTGGGGTATCTTTCGGGAGGGACACCTGAGCGTCGGGGCAGCGGGGGGGCCGAAGGGGGTTCAAGGGGCCGGGCTATCAGTTCGGAGCCGATAGAGATGCCAAACCCACGCTCTCCATTGCCGCTACATAACCAAGACGCGGCTCCTCCTCCAATAAAGGATTCGTGGGTACCTTCACGGGTGGTTTCCATACCCTAGGACTTGCGGTTGGTGTAGGCAGTCGGTTTAGTTGAGATAGATGTCTATTGACGAGTGACTGCATTGTCGGGGACTGATTTCAATAGTAACCGGTTGGAGACTATACCGCCTATGCAGAGCACGCTTATTGCACTGTGCAACTCGCCCCAGAAAGGATGGCCTCACCGAGAGGGGCCCTTCATATCGATCGGTGAGGGCCCCAGATGCTAGCCCTCAGGGAATTTTGCAGAGAGGCGGTGGCAGGCGTTCTTATTTCACAAAGCGTCAGGCATGTAGAAGGACTAGACGAGCCATACAGAAGTCACCGGAGATTGTACCCCGCACAGTGTCCAATCTTGCACGCTTGTGATGTGCCACCCATGGGGATTATTCAGATGGGGACTCAGACCTTTCCGCTCCGTCACAAGCCAAGGGCAATCGCCCTATCCGCCTCGAGAGCGAGGGAGCGAAGGTCAGTGCTTTTCTCTTTTTTCCAGCGCAGGCCCAGGTGGGAAGGCGGCGGGTGGCCTCTCTGATTCGGGGGCGAGTGGCTGGTGGCGCTCAAGCGGCCCTGAGGAGTCCATCTCTTGTTGGCGCAGGTACATGGACTAGGTATTTGTTGTTCTGTCCCGTAGTCCTGGAGGGCCTCCTTTGACATCAAAGGTAAAAACAGCCAGGGGCTAGGCTGGGTCTTTCCCCCTACTCCGAGAGGCCTCGACGGTACCAGCCTTTCATGGAGTCTGGTCATAGGCTTGCTTTCGACTCGGGGGTTAGCGGCCTTCTGCGGTAAGCTTTGGTCTTTGAAATTCGGCGTGCACAGGTGAAACAGGCCCACCGTTCGTCTCCGCTCCTCTGGGATCACTCTCGAAGCGTATAGGATCCTCTGCGCACACTTCAAGAAGGCAGGAAGGCCGAATGAGTGACGGTATGCGTCCATCTCGTCTGGGAGAGTTGGTCTCTGGACGCTATCCCGATGAGGAGAGAACCCTCGTTGCCATGTCTGAGAAGCCCAGGCCATTCCTTTGACATCGACAAAAGAGCTAGCATTGGAGTCAAGCCCCGTTACGGAAGTCGGATCAGTGCCGGAGTACGACCAATGGTCCAGCAAAGAGAAGCGGCCTCCTCGATCTAAAATCGTTGGCCTCATGTGGTTGGTTCTCACTTCGGCGAGTGCATTCTCCTCGAGTGGCGGCGGGTTCAGGGTGCCGTCTCCCGCTTAAGCCCAAGGGGTCGCTCATGGACCCCGTTCCAAGCGGAGAGGGGCCGAGAGATCGGGCTGCTCCTGGAGGCGTGCAGAGGCAGGGCCGCGTAAGGCATGAGATATAGGAGCGATGGGGGTCCCAGAGGGGGGGGGGAGGGAACACCCCCTAATACTATTCGACTGAGGGGGGGGCGCGAGTGGCGGACGGGTGGCACCCCCTCTCGCCGGTCACAGGAACATACCAATGGAGACATTCCAGCCGTATTCAGGGTACACACACGTGCTATTGTGTGCGGCGCACGGGAAACCGGGGGGGGGTCCTCTGAATCGGGCACTGGCGCCCTCGGAGGCCTTTCCAGTCCTCCGTGCACGAACACAGGCGCCTAAGACAGAGACAGAAGGAACTCCGATTCTACTCGCCTGTCGATTCTGAGCACTGGACGCGCTTCCGCAGGGGGTTTCCTCCGGGGAACCAGTCGCTGCGGCCGGAACTGCCCGCTTGGGGGATTCATTCTCCGCCTCAGGAGAGGCGAAGTCCCGCTCGGTGCGTGGAATGTCCCGCTTGCGTGGATTGAGCGAAGGGATTGGGACCCCCTTTTTTCGAGAGGAGGGGACAACGGGGACCTGTCAGCCCACTCCGAGCGGGCTCAAGTACCCAGTGTCCGTTTTGGACGCCGGATCCCATGGATCCTCGCGGGCGCCATCGCTCGTCCAGCCGTCCGTTGCAGCGCCAGAAGAGAAGGCAGGACGGCTCTCGCGTCGCAGCGCAGATCCCAAGTGGCCCCGTCTCTCCAGGAGGAGGGGCCCGGGACGCCCTCGCCTGATGTGGCGGGAAGCCCCGCTTTCTTGGCATTTGGCCCGGGGGATCTCTGGGGACACCTGAGAGTCGCCCGCAAGGAGTCATAGCCCCGTTCGGAAGCCGGGACAGGTGCCCCTAGGGCATGCTCCTCCATGCCCGTGCGAGGGAAAAGCGCCTCCTCCCTCTAATGGCCTGGTCCTCACGGGGGTGTTCTCGACTTGCGGCGTGCATTCTGCCGAGTTGCGGCGGGGGGTACCCTCGGCCCGAATCCCCCGTTAGCCCAGCGGGGTCGCCATGCCTCCTTTCGATTGCGACAAGGGGCCCGAGCAGCCTCAGGGATACGCCAGGAGGCGCTGCAAAGCGCCCTGGGATCCCGCGTCAGGCATGGAGCTAGACCCTCGGGGGTCCCCGAGGGGGGGGAGGGGACAGTATAACTGGCACCTGTGGGGTGTGCCTCCAGGGAGTCGATGGGGGGACTCAGCCTTTCTCTCCTCCGTCAGGCGCAGGGGGAAGCGGGGGTGGCCTCTCTGAATCGGGGGCGTGGCGCCTCGGGGAGCCTCTCTTGTTAGCCTCTGGGAAGTCCGGGCCTCCTTTGACATCGCAAGGGTCTGCTGGGCTTCCCCTCGCCTTCACGTCCAGGGAACTGGACTCGCTTGCCGACGGGGGTTCCTCGGGGACCTTTGGTCTTTCTTCGGCGGCCAAAATTGGCCCCTTGGGGCCTCTTCTCGAACTTCAGGAGAGGCGACAGTCCCGCTCTGGAGGTGCGAGGGAATGTAGGGATTGCGGTGGCATTCAGGAAGGGGATTCGACCCCCCTTTTGAGAGGAGGCTGCGACGGCGACGGGGTCCCCTCGCGAGCTGCGTCTGGAGACACAGGGTTCCGCTCGCCTGGGCACACGGGTATCTCAGGGAACCTCTGGGGGCGCCTAGAGGGAGTCCAGCCTCCGTTGCAGCGCCAGAGAGAAGGCAGGACGGCTCTCGAGTCGCTGCAGATCCCAAGGGCCCCGTCTCGAAAGGAGGGGGTCCCGGGTGACGCCGTCGCCGTGCGGCGGGAAGCCCGCCTTCTTGACAGGTTGGCCCGGGGATCTAGGGGCACACCCGGAATCTCCCACAAGGAGTCAAGCCCCGTTCGGAGCTGGGACAGGAGCCGGGGCATGCTCTCCATGCCCTGCAAGAGAAAAGCGCCTCCTCCCTCAATGGGCGTGGCCTCACTCGGGTGTTCTCGACTTGCAGTGGTGCATTGTCGAGTTGCAGCGGGTACCCCGGCCCGTCTCCCCCGTTAGCGCAGCGGGGGTCGCCGCTGCAGCGCCTCCTGGCGAAGCCCTAGAGGGCTTCCAGCCTCCGTTGCAGCGCCAGAGAGAAGGCAGGACAGCTCTCGAGTCGCTGCAGATCCCAAGGGCCACGTCTAGCCATGTGGCAGGAAGCCCCGCCTTCTTGGCAGACCCATTGTTGTGGCTTCTTAACAGACAATCATCTCTTCCACCACGAAAGATTGAATAAGCACTCCCTTGGGCTTCCTTTTTTGACTCAAAGGAAGAGACCCAGAAACGCTGCTTTGGGGCTCAAAATCACAAAGGCCTGGAAAGTGCTACCTTGTAAATCAGTGGAAGAGGCCACAGTGCCTAGGACCCACCGCCCGGGTAGGGCTTCCCCAAGCCAGGGAACCTCAAGGCACACTCCTCAAAGCTTTTGCCCCATGTGTGCTCTGTAGCAGAGAGCTATTGAAACTAGGTCTATTCTGACTGGAAAAACTGAGGCCCTGGGAGCAGACCCATTGTTGTGGCTTCTTCACAGACAATCATCTCTTGCACCACGAAAGATTGAATAAGCACTCCCTTGGGATACCTTTTATGACTCTAAGGAAGAGACCCAGAAACGCTTGTTTAGGGCTGAAAATCACAAGGGGCTGGGCAGTGCTACCTGGAAAGTCAGTTGTAGGGGCATAGTGCCTACGGCCCAAAGCCCAGGTAAGGCTTCCACAGTGCCATGGAACGTGAAGGAACCCTCCACAGCGCTTTTTCCACATGTCTGCTCTGTAGCAGAAAGCTCTGGAGACTAGGCCTGGTCTGAATGGGAAACTGAGGCCTGGAGGCAAACCCATTGTTGTGGAGTCTTAACAGCTAAACACTTCTTGCACCTGGGAAGATTGAACAAGAACTCCCTTGGGCTACCTTTTATGACGCTAAGGAAGAGACTCTTCCAAGCTGCCTTTGGCTGAAAAGCACAAGGGGCCTGAAAGTTCTACCTAGAAAGTCAGTGGAAGAGGCCCACAGTGCCTAGGCCCCACCGCCCGGGTAGGGATTCCCCAAGCCAGGGAACCTCAAGGAATACTCCTCAGAGCTACTGCCCCATGTGTGATCTGTAGCAGAGAGCTCTTGAGACTAGGTCTTTTCTGACTGGGAAACTGAGGCCCTGGGAGAGAGCCATTGTTGTGGCTTCTTCACAGACAAACACCACTTGCACCAGGGAACATTGAATAAGCACTCCCTTGGGCTACCTTTTATCACACTAAGGAAGAGACCCTGAAACGCTGCTTTGAGGCTGAAAATCACAAGGGGCTGGAAAGTCAGTTGTTGGGGCCATAGAGCCTAGGTCCCAAAGCCCAGCTAAGGCTTCGACAGTGCCCTGGAACGTGAAGGCACACTCCACAGCGCGATTTCCACATGTCTGCTCTGAAACAGAGAGCTCTGGAGATTAGGCTTGGTCTGAATCGGAAACTGAGACCTGGAGGAAAACTCATTGTTGTGGCCTCTTAACAGTGAAACACCTCTTGCACCAGGGAAGATTGAACAAGCACTCCCTTAGGCTACCTTTTATGACTCTAACGAAGAGACCCTGAAACGCTGCTGTGGGGCTGAAAATTACAAGGGGCTGGGAAGTGCTACCTGGAAAGTCAGTTGTAGGGGCCATAGTGCCTAGGTCCCAAAGCCCAGGTAAGGCTTCGACAGTGCCCTGGAACGTGAAGGCACCCTCCACAGCGATTTTTCCACATTTCTCCTCTGTAGCAGAGAGCTCTGGAGACTAGGCCTGGTCTGACTGCGAAACTGAGGCCCGGAGGCAAACCCATTGTTGTGGAGTCTTAACAGCTAAACACTTCTTGCACCTGGAAAGATTGAATAAGCACTCCCTTGGGCTACTTTTTATGACTCTAGGTAGAACTTTCCAGCCCCTTGTGATTTTCAGCCAAAGGCAGCCTGGAAGAGTCTCTACCTTAGAGTCATAAAAGGTAGCCCAAGGGAGTTCTTATTCAATCTTCCCTGGTGCAAGAGGTGTCTGTCTCCTAAGACGCCAGAAACTTCAGGGCACTGTGGAAGCATTACCTGGGCTTTGGAACCAAGGCACTATGGCCGCTACAAATGACTTTCCAGGTAGCACTTCCCAGCCCATTGTGATTTTCAGCCCCACAGCAGCCTTTTCAGGGTCTCTTCCTTAGAGTCGTAAAAAAGTAGCCCAAGGGAGTGCTTATTCAATCTTCCCTGGTGCAAGAGGTGTTTGACTGTTAAAGAGGCCACAACAATGGGTTTGCCTCCAGGCCTCAGTTTTCCCATTCAGAACAGGCCTAGTCTCCAGAGCTCTCTGCTACAGAGCAGACATGTGGGAAAAAGCGCTGTGGAGGGTTCCTTCACGTTCCTCCCTGGCGCTGTCGAAGCCTTAGCTGGGCTTGGGGCCTAGGCACTATGCCCTCTTTCACTGACTGTCCAGGTAGCACCTGCCCAGCCCCTTGTGATTTTCAGCCCCATGCAGAAGCCTTGCAGGGTCTCTTCCTTAGAGTCATAAAAGGTAGCCCAAGGGAGTGCTTATTCAATCTTCCGTGGTTCAAGAGATGATTTGTCTGTGAAGAAGCCACAACAATGGGTCTGCTCCCAGGGCCTCAATTTCCCAGTCAGAACAGACCTAGTCTCAAGAGCTCTCTGCTACAGAGCACACATGGGGAAATAGCTCTGAGGAGGGTTCCTTGAGGTTCCCTGCACTTGGGGAAGCCCTACCGGGTGCTGGGGCCTAGGCACTGTGGCCTCTTTCACTGACTTTCCAGGTATCACTTCCCAGCCCCTTGTGATTTTCAGCCAGATGCAGCCTTGCAGGGTCTCTTCCTTAGAGTCAAAAAAGGTAGCCCAAGGGACTGCTTATTCAGTCTTCCCTGGTGCAAGAGGTGTTTGGCTGTGAAGACGCCAGAACAATGGCTCTGCTCCCAGGCCTCAGTTTCCCAGTCAGAACAGACCTAGTCTCCAGAGCTCTCTGCTACAGAGCAGACATGTGGGAAAAAGCGCTGTGGAGGGTGCCTTCACGTTCCAGGGCACTGTGGAAGCCCTTACCTGGGCTTTGGAGCCTAGGCACTATGGCCTCTTTCACTGACTTTCCAGGTATCACTTCCCAGCCCATTGTGATTTTCAGCCAGATGCAGCCTTGCAGGGTCTCTTCCTTAGAGTCAAAAAAGGTAGCCCAAGGGACTGCTTATTCAGTCTTCCCTGGTGCAAGAGGTGTTTGCTGTGAAGAAGCCACAACAATGGCTCTGCTCCCAGGGCCTCAGTTTCCCAGTCAGAACAGACCTAGTCTCCAGAGCTCTCTGCTACAGAGCAGACATGGGGAAAAAGCGCTGTGGAGGGTGCCTTCACGTTCCAGGGCACTGTCGAAGCCTTACCTGGGCTTTGGAGCCTAGGCACTGTGGCCTCTTTCACTGACTTTCCAGGTATCACTTCCCAGCCCCTTGTGATTTTCAGCCAGATGCAGCCTTGCAGGGTCTCTTCCTTAGAGTCAAAAAAGGTAGCCCAAGGGAGTGCTTATTCAATCTTCCCTGGTGCAAGAGGTGTTTTGGCTGTGAAGACGCCAGAACAATGGCTCTGCTCCCAGGGCCTCAGTTTCCCAGTCAGAACAGACCTAGTCTCCAGAGCTCTCTGCTACAGAGCAGACATGGGGAAAAAGCTCTGTGGAGGGTGCCTTCACGTTCCAGGGCACTTGGGGAAGCCCTTACCTGGGCTTTGGGGCCTAGGCACTGTGGCCTCTTTCACTGACTTTCCAGGTATCACTTCCCAGCCCCTTGTGATTTTCAGCCAGATGCAGCCTTGCAGGGTCTCTTCCTTAGAGTCAAAAAAGGTAGCCCAAGGGACTGCTTATTCATCTTCCCTGGTGCAAGAGGTGTTTGGCTGTGAAGACGCCAGAACAATGGGCTCTGCTCCCAGGGCCTCAGTTTCCCAGTCAGAACAGACCTAGTCTCCAGAGCTCTCTGCTACAGAGCAGACATGGGAAAAATAGCGCTGAGGAGGGTGCCTTCACGTTCTCAGGGCACTGGGGAAGCCTTACCTGGGCTTTGGGCCTAGGCACTGTGGCCTCTTTCACTGACTTTCCAGGTATCACTTCCCAGCCCCTTGTGATTTTTCCCCAGATGCAGCCTTGCAGGGTCTCTTCCTTAGAGTCAAAAAAGGTAGCCCAAGGGACTGCTTATTCAGTCTTCCCTGGTGCAAGAGGTGTTTGGCTGTGAAGACGCCAGAACAATGCTCTGCTCCCAGGGCCTCAGTTTCCCAGTCAGAACAGACCTAGTCTCCAGAGCTCTCTGCTACAGAGCAGACATGTGGGAAAAGCTCTGTGGAGGGTGCCTTGAGGTTCCCTGCCTTGGGGAAGCCTTACCTGGGCTTTGGAGCCTAGGCACTGTGGCCTCTTTCACTGACTTTCCAGGTATCACTTCCCCAGCCCCTTGTGATTTTCAGCCAGATGCAGCCTTGCAGGGTCTCTTCCTTAGAGTCAAAAAAGGTAGCCCAAGGGACTGCTTATTCAATCTTCCCTGGTGCAAGAGGTGTTTGGCTGTGAAGACGCCAGAACAATGGCTCTGCTCCCAGGGCCTCAGTTTTCCCAGTCAGAACAGACCTAGTCTCCAGAGCTCTCTGCTACAGAGCAGACATGGGAAAAAAGCGCTGTGGAGGGTGCCTTCACGTTCCAGGGCACTGTCGAAGCCCTTACCTGGGCTTTGGGAGCCTAGGCACTGTGGCCTCTTTCACTGACTTTCCAGGTATCACTTCCCAGCCCCTTGTGATTTTCAGACAGATGCAGTCTTGCAGGGTCTCTTCCTTAGAGTCAAAAAAGGTAGCCCAAGGGACTGCTTATTCAGTCTTCCCTGGTGCAAGAGGTGTTTGGCTGTGAAGACGCCAGAACAATGGCTCTGCTCCCAGGGCCTCAGTTTCCCAGTCAGAACCAGACCTAGTCTCCAGAGCTCTCTGCTACAGAGCAGACATGGGAAAAAAGCGCTGTGGAGGGTGCCCTTCACGTTCCAGGGCACTGTCGAAGCCCTTACCCTGGGCTTTGGGAGCCTAGGCACTGTGGCCTCTTTCACTGACTTTCCAGGTATCACTTCCCAGCCCCTTGTGATTTTCAGCCAGATGCAGCCTTGCAGGGTCTCTTCCTTAGAGTCAAAAAAGGTAGCCCAAGGGACTGCTTATTCAGTCTTCCCTGGTGCAAGAGGTGGTTTTGCTGTGAAGACGCCAGAACAATGGCTCTGCTCCCAGGGCCTCAGTTTCCCAGTCAGAACAGACCTAGTCTCCAGAGCTCTCTGCTACAGAGCAGACATGGGGAAATAGCTCTGAGGAGGGTTCCTTGAGGGTTTCAGGGCACTTGGGGAAGCCCTACCCGGGCTTTGGGGCCTAGGCACTGTGGCCTCTTTCACTGACTTTCCAGGTATCACTTCCCAGCCCCTTGTGATTTTCAGCCAGATGCAGCCTTGCAGGGTCTCTTCCTTAGAGTCAAAAAAGGTAGCCCAAGGGACTGCTTATTCAATCTTCCCTGGTGCAAGAGGTGTTTGGCTGTGAAGACGCCAGAACAATGGCTCTGCTCCCAGGGCCTCAGTTTCCCAGTCAGAACAGACCTAGTCTCCAGAGCTCTCTGCTACAGAGCAGACATGGGGAAAAAAAGCGCTGTGGAGGGTGCCTTCACGTTCCAGGGGCACTGTGGAAGCCTTACCTGGGCTTTGGAGCCTAGGCACTGTGGCCCCTTTCACTGACTTTCCAGGTATCACTTCCCAGCCCCTTGTGATTTTCAGCCAGATGCAGCCTTGCAGGGTCTCTTCCTTAGAGTCAAAAAAGGTAGCCCAAGGGACTGCTTATTCAGTCTTCCCTGGTGCAAGAGGTGTTTGGCTGTGAAGACGCCAGAACAATGGCTCTGCTCCCAGGGCCTCAGTTTCCCAGTCAGAACAGACCTAGTCTCCAGAGCTCTCTGCTACAGAGCAGACATGGGGAAATAGCTCTGTGGAGGGTTCCTTTCACGTTCCAGGGCACTTGGGGAAGCCCCTACCCTGGGCTTTGGGGCCTAGGCACTGTGGCCTCTTTCACTGACTTTCCAGGTATCACTTCCCAGCCCCTTGTGATTTTCAGCCAAATGCAGCCTTGCAGGGTCTCTTCCTTAGAGTCAAAAAAGGTAGCCCAAGGGACTGCTTATTCAGTCTTCCCTGGTGCAAGAGGTGTTTGGCTGTGAAAGACGCCAGAACAATGGCTCTGCTCCCAGGGCCTCAGTTTCCCAGTCAGAACAGACCTAGTCTCCAGAGCTCTCTGCTACAGAGCAGACATGGGAAAAAAAGCTCTGTGGAGGGTGCCTTCACGTTCCCTGGCACTGGGAAGCCTTACCTGGGCTTTGGGAGCCTAGGCACTGTGGCCTCTTTCACTGACTTTCCAGGTATCACTTCCCAGCCCCTTGTGATTTTTCAGCCAGATGCAGCCTTGCAGGGTCTCTTCCTTAGAGTCAAAAAAGGTAGCCCAAGGGACTGCTTATTCAGTCTTCCCTGGTGCAAGAGGTGTTTGGCTGTGAAGACGCCAGAACAATGGCTCTGCTCCCAGGGCCTCAGTTTCCCAGTCAGAACAGACCTAGTCTCCAGAGCTCTCTCTGCTACAGAGCACACATGGGGAAATAGCTCTGAGGAGGGTTCCTTGAGGTTCCAGGGCACTGGGGAAGCCCTACCTGGGTGCTGGGGCCTAGGCACTGTGGCCTCTTTCACTGACTTTCCAGGTATCACTTCCCAGCCCCTTGTGATTTTCAGCCAGATGCAGCCTTGCAGGGGTCTCTTCCTTAGAGTCAAAAAAGGTAGCCCAAGGGACTGCTTATTCAGTCTTCCCTGGTGCAAGAGTGTTTGGCTGTGAAGACGCCAGAACAATGGCTCTGCTCCCAGGGCCTCAGTTTCCCAGTCAGAACAGACCTAGTCTCCAGAGCTCTCTGCTACAGAGCAGACATGGGGAAAAAGCGCTGTGGAGGGTGCCTTCACGTTCCAGGGCACTGTGGGGAAGCCTTACCTGGGCTTTGGAGCCTAGGCACTGTGGCCTCTTTCACTGACTTTCCAGGTATCACTTCCCAGCCCCTTGTGATTTTCAGCCAGATGCAGCCTTGCAGGGTCTCTTCCTTAGAGTCAAAAAAGGTAGCCCAAGGGACTGCTTATTCAGTCTTCCCTGGTGCAAGAGGTGTTTGGCTGTGAAAGACGCCAGAACAATGGCTCTGCTCCCAGGGCCTCAGTTTCCCAGTCAGAACAGACCTAGTCTCCAGAGCTCTCTGCTACAGAGCAGACATGGGGAAATAGCTCTGAGGAGGGTTCCTTCAGGTTCCAGGGCCTTGGGGAAGCCTACCTGGGCTTTGGGGCCTAGGCACTGTGGCCTCTTTCACTGACTTTCCAGGTATCACTTCCCAGCCCCTTGTGATTTTCAGCCAGATGCAGCCTTGCAGGGTCTCTTCCTTAGAGTCAAAAAAGGTAGCCCAAGGGACTGCTTATTCAGTCTTCCCTGGTGCAAGAGGTGTTTGGCTGTGAAGACGCCAGAACAATGGCTCTGCTCCCAGGGCCTCAGTTTCCCAGTCAGAACAGACCTAGTCTCCAGAGCTCTCTGCTACAGAGCAGACATGGGGAAAAAAAAAGCGCTGTGGAGGGTGCCTTCACGTTCCAGGGGCACTGTCGAAGCCTACCCCTGGGCTTTGGAGCCTAGGCACTGTGGCCTCTTTCACTGACTTTCCAGGTATCACTTCCCAGCCCCTTGTGATTTTCAGCCAGATGCAGCCTTGCAGGGTCTCTTCCTTAGAGTCAAAAAAGGTAGCCCAAGGGACTGCTTATTCAGTCTTCCCTGGTGCAAGAGGTGTTTGGCTGTGAAGACGCCAGAACAATGGCTCTGCTCCCAGGGCCTCATTTCCCAGTCAGAACAGACCTAGTCTCCAGAGCTCTCTGCTACAGAGCAGACATGGGGGAAATAGCTCTGAGGAGGGTTCCTTGAGGTTTCCCTGCCTTGGGGAAGCCCTACCCGGGCTTTGGGGCCTAGGCACTGTGGCCTCTTTCACTGACTTTCCAGGTATCACTTCCCAGCCCCCTTGTGATTTTCAGCCAGATGCAGCCTTGCAGGGTCTCTTCCTTCCTTAGAGTCCAAAAAAGGTAGCCCAAGGGACTGCTTATTCAGTCTTCCCTGGTGCAAGAGGTGTTTGGGCTGTGAAAGACGCCAGAACAATGGCTCTTTTCCCAGGGCCTCAGTTTCCCAGTCAGAACAGACCTAGTCTCCAGAGCTCTCTGCTACACAGAGCAGACATGGGGAAAAAAAAGCGCTGTGGAGGGTGCCTTCACGTTCCAGGGCACTGTCGAAGCCTTACCTGGGCTTTGGAGCCTAGGCACTGTGGCCTCTTTCACTGACTTTCCAGGTATCACTTCCCAGCCCCTTGTGATTTTCAGCCAGATGCAGCCTTGCAGGGTCTCTTCCTTAGAGTCAAAAAAGGTAGCCCAAGGGACTGCTTATTCCAATCTTCCCTGGTGCAAGAGGTGTTTGGCTGTGAAGAACGCCAGAACAATGGCTCTGCTCCCAGGGCCTCAGTTTCCCAGTCAGAACAGACCTAGTCTCCAGAGCTCTCTCTGCTACAGAGCACAACATGGGGAAAAAGCTCTGAGGAGGGTTCCTTGAGGTTCCAGGGGGCACTGGGAAGCCCTACCCGGGCTTTGGGGCCTAGGCACTGTGGCCTCTTTCACTGACTTTCCAGGTATCACTTCCCCAGCCCCTTGTGATTTTCAGCCAGATGCAGCCTTGCAGGTCTCTTCCTTAGAGTCAAAAAGGTAGCCCAAGGGACTGCTTTATTCATCTTCCCTGGTGCAAGAGGTGTTTGCTGTGAAGACGCCAAACAATGGCTCTGCTTCCCCAGGCCTCAGTTTCCCAGTCAGAACAGACCTAGTCTCCAGAGCTCTCTGCTACAGAGCAGACATGGGGAAAAGGCTAGCCCAAGGGTTCCAGGGCACTGTCGAAGCCTTACCTGGGCTTTTGGAGCCTAGGCACTGTGGCCTCTTTCACTGACTTTCCAGGTATCACTTCCCAGACCCCCCTTGTGATTTTCAGCCAGATGCAGCCTTGCAATGTCTCTCTTCCTAGAGTCAAAAAAGGTAGCCCAAGGGACTGCTTATTCAATCTTCCCTGAACAGAGGTGTTTGGCTGTGAAGACTCCAGAACAATGGCTCTGCTCCCAGGGCCTCAGTTTTTCCCAGTCAGAACAGACCTAGTCTCCAGAGCTCTCTGCTACAGAGCAGACATGTGGAAAAAGGCTGTGGAGGGTGCCTCCTTCACGTTCCAGGGCACTGTCGAAGCCTTACCTGGGCTTTGGGGCCTAGGCACTGTGGCCTCTTTCACTGACTTTCCAGGTATCACTTCCCAGCCCCTTGTGATTTTCAGCCCAGATGCAGCCTTGCAGGGTCTCTTCCTTAGAGTCAAAAAGGTAGCCCAAGGGACTGCTTATTCATCTTCCCTGGTGCAAGAGGTGTTTGGCTGTGAAGAACGCCAGAACAATGGCTCTGCTCCCAGGCCTCAGTTTCCCAGTCAGAACAGACCTAGTCTCCAGAGCTCTCTGCTACAGAGCAGACATGGGGAAATAGCTCTGTGGAGGGTGTTCCTTGAGGTTCCCAGGGCACTGTCGAAGCCCTTACCTGGGCTTTGGGGCCTAGGCACTGTGGCCTCTTTCACTGACTTTCCAGGTATCACTTCCCAGCCCCTTGTGATTTTCAGCCAGATGCAGCCTTGCAGGGTCTCTTCCTTAGAGTCAAAAAAGGTAGCCCAAGGGACTGCTTATTCAGTCTTCCCTGGTGCAAAGAGGTGTTTGGCTGTGAAGACGCCAGAACAATGGCTTCTGCTCCCCAGGGCCTCAGTTTCCCAGTCAGAACAGACCTAGTCTCCCAGAGCTCTCTGCTACAGAGCAGACATGTGGAAAAAGCGCTGAGGAGGTGCCTTCACGTTTCCAGGGCACTGTCGAAGCCTTACCTGGGCTTTGGGAGCCTAGGCACTGTGGCCTCTTTCACTGACTTTCCAGGTATCACTTCCCAGCCCCTTGTGATTTTCAGCCCCAATGCAGCCTTGCAGGGTCTCTTCCTTAGAGTCAAAAAGGTAGCCCAAGGGACTGCTTATTCAGTCTTCCCTGGTGCAAGAGGTGTTTGCTGTGTGCTGTTTAAGACGCCAGAACAATGGTCTCTGCTCCCAGGGCCTCAGTTTCCCAGTCAGAACAGACCTAGTCTCCAGAGCTCTCTGCTACAGAGCAGACATGGGGAAAAAGCGCTGTGGAGGGTGCCTTCACGTTCCAGGGCACTGTCGAAGCCTTACCTGGGCTTTGGGACCTAGGCACTGTGGCCCTTTCACTGACTTTCCAGGTATCACTTTCCCAGCCCCTTGTGATTTTCAGCCAGCCAATGCAGCCTTGCAGGGTCTCTTCCTTAGAGTCAAAAAAGGTAGCCCAAGGGACTGCTTATTCAGTCTTCCCTGGTGCAAGAGGTGTTTGGCTGTGAAGAAGCCACAACACAATGGCTCTGCTCCCAGGGCCTCAGTTTCCCCAGTCAGAACAGACCTAGTCTCCAGAGCTCTCTGCTACAGAGCAGACATGGGGAAATAGCTCTGAGGAGGGTTCCTTGAGGTTCCCTGGCTTGGGGAAGCCCTACCTGGGGTTTGGGGCCTAGGCACTGTGGCCTCTTTCACTGACTTTCCAGGTATCACTTCCCAGCCCCTTGTGATTTTCAGCCAGATGCAGCCTTGCAGGGTCTCTTCCTTAGAGTCAAAAAAGGTAGCCCAAGGGACTGCTTATTCAGTCTTCCCTGGTGCAAGAGGTGTTTGGCTGTTAAAGACGCCACAACAATGGCTTTGCTCCCAGGGCCTCAGTTTCCCAGTCAGAACAGACCTAGTCTCCAGAGCTCTCTGCTACAGAGCAGACATGGGAAAAAGCGCTGTGGAGGGTTGCCTTGACGTTCCAGGGCACTGTCGAAGCCTTACCTGGGCTTTGGGGCCTAGGCACTGTGGCCTCTTTCACTGACTTTCCAGGTATCACTTCCCAGCCCCTTGTGATTTTCAGCCCCAATGCAGCCTTGCAGGGTCTCTTCCTTAGAGTCAAAAAAGGTAGCCCAAGGGACTGCTTATTCAATCTTCCCTGGTGCAAGAGGTGTTTTGGCTGTGAAGACGCCACAACAATGGGCTCTGCTCCCAGGCCTCAGTTTCCCAGTCAGAACAGACCTAGTCTCCAGAGCTCTCTGCTACAGAGCAGACATGGGGAAAAAAGCGCTCTGGAGGGTTCCTTGAGGTTTCCCTGGCTTGGGTCGAAAGCCCTTACCTGGGCTTGGGGAGCCTAGGCACTGTGGCCTCTTTCACTGACTTTCCAGGTATCACTTCCCAGCCCCTTGTGATTTTCAGCCAGATGCAGCCTTGCAGGGTCTCTTCCTTAGAGTCAAAAAAGGGTAGCCCAAGGGACTGCTTATTCAATCTTCCCTGGTGCAAGAGGTGTTTGGCTGTTAAGAAGCCACAACAATGGCTCTGCTCCCAGGGCCTCAGTTTTCCCAGTCAGAACAGACCTAGTCTCCAGAGCTCTCTGCTACAGAGCAGACATGGGGAAATAGCTCTGAGGAGGGGTTCCTTGACGTTCCAGGGCACTGTGGGGAAGCCCTTACCTGGGCTTTGGGGCCTAGGCACTGTGGCCTCTTTCACTGACTTTCCAGGTATCACTTCCCAGCCCCTTGTGATTTTCAGCCAGATGCAGCCTTGCAGGGTCTCTTCCTTAGAGTCAAAAAAGGTAGCCCAAGGGACTGCTTATTCAGTCTTCCCTGGTGCAAGAGGTGTTTTGGCTGTGAAGACGCCACAACAATGGCTCTGCTCCCAGGCCTCAGTTTTCCCAGTCAGAACAGGACCTAGTCTCCAGAGCTCTCTGCTACAGAGCAGACATGGGAAAAAGCGCTGTGGAGGGTGCCTTCACGTTCCAGGGCACTGTCGAAGCCTTACCTGGGCTTTGGGACCTAGGCACTGTGGCCTCTTTCACTGACTTTCCAGGTATCACTTCCCAGCCCCTTGTGATTTTCAGCCCCAATGCAGCCTTGCAGGGTCTCTTCCTTAGAGTCAAAAAAGGTAGCCCAAGACTGCTGCTTATTCAGTCTTCCCTGGTGCAAGAGTTGTTTGTCTGTGAAGAAGCCACAACAATGGGTCTGTTCCCAGGACCTCAGTTTCCCAGTCAGAACAGACCTAGTCTCAAGAGCTCTCTGCTACAGAGCACACATGGGTCAATAGCTCTGAGGAGTGTTCCTTGAGGTTCCCTGGCTTGGGGAAGCGCTACCCGGTCGGTGGGGCCTAGGCACTGTGGCCTCTTACACTGACTTTCCAGGTAGCACTTTCCAGCCACTTGTTAGTTTCAGACAAAAGCAGCCTGGCAGGGTCTCTTCCTTTGAGTCATAAAAGGTAGCCTAAGGGAGTGCTTATTCAATCTTCCCAGGTGAAATAGGTGTTTGGCTATTAAGACACCACAACAGTGGGTTTGTCAAGCAGCGTTTCTGAGTCTCTTCCTTAGAGTCATAAAAGGTAGCCCAAGGGAGTGCTTATTCAATCTTTCGTGGTGCAAGACATGATTGTCTGTGAAGAAGCCACAACAATGGGTATGCTCCCAGGGCCTCAATTTCCCAGTCAGAACAGACCTAGTCTCAAGAGTTCTCTCCTACAGTGCACACATGGGGAAATAGCTCTGAGGAGGGTTCCTTGAGGTTCCCTGGCTTGGGGAAGCCTACCCGGGTGCTGGGGACTAGGCACTGTGGCCTCTTTCACTGACTTTCCAGGTAGCACTTTAAAGCCCCTTGTGATTTTCAGCCAGATGCAGCCTTGCAGGGTCTCTTCCTTAGAGTCATAAAAGGTAACACAAGGGACTGCTTATTCAATCTTCCCTGGTGCAAGAGGTTTCTGTCTCCTAAGACGCCAGAACAATGGGTTTTCCCCAGGCCTCAGTTTCCCAGTCAGACGAGGCCTAGACTCCAGAGCTCTCTGCTACAGAGCAGACATGTGGAAAAAGCGCTGTGGAGGGTGCCTTCACGTTCCATGGCACTGTCGAAGCATTACCTGGGCTTTGGGCCCTAGGCACTATGCCCCTACAACTGACTTTCCAGGTAGCACTGCCCAGCCCCTTGTGATTTTCAGCCCCAAAGCATCGTTTCTGGGTCTCTTCCTTAGAGTCATAAAAGGGAGCCCAAGGGAGTGCTTATTCAATCTTTCGTGGTGCAAGACATGATTGTCTGTGAAGAAGCCACAACAATGGGTCTGCTCCCAGGGCCTCAATTTCCCAGTCAGAACAGACCTAGTCTCAAGAGTTCTCTCCTACAGAGCACACATGGGGAAATAGCTCTGAGGAGGGTTCCTTGAGGTTCCCTGGCTTGGGGAAGCGCTACCCGGGCGGTGGGTCCTAGGCACTGTGGCCTCTTTCACTGACTTTCCAGGTAGCACTTTCCAGGCCTTTGTGATTTTCAGCCAAAGGCAGCCTGGCAGGGTCTCTTCCTCACAGTCATAAAAGGTAGCCCAAGGGAGTGCTTATTCAATCTTCCCAGGTGCAAGAGGTGTTTGGCTGTTAAGACACCACAACAATGGGTTTGCCTCCAGGCCTCAGTTTCCCAGTCAGACCAGGCGTAGTCCCCAGATCTCTCTGCTACAGAGCATACATGAGGAAAAAGCGCTGTGGAGGGTGCCTTCACGTTCCATGGCACTGAGGAAGCCTTACCTGAGCTTTGGGACCAAGGCACTATGGCCTCTACAAATGACTTTCCAGGTAGCACTTCCCAGCCCCTTTTGATTTTCAGCCCCAAAGCAGCGTTTCAGGGAATCTTCCTTAGAGTCATAAAAGGTAGCCCAAGGGAGTGCTTATTCAATCTTTCCAGGTGCAAGAAGTGTTTAGCTGTTAAGACTCCAAAACAATGGGTTTGCCTCTGGCCCTCAGTTTCGTAGTCAGACCAGGCCTAGTCTCCAGAGCTCTCTGATACACAGCAGACATGTGGAAAAAGCGCTGTGGAGGGTGCCTTCACGTTCCAGGGCAATGTCGAAACCTTCCCTGGGCTTTGGGATCCAGGCACTATGGCCCCTACAACTGACTTTCCAGGTAGGACTTCCCAGCCCCTTGTGATTTTCAGTCCCAAAGCAGCGTTTCAGGGTCTCTTCATTAGTGTGATAAAAGGTAGCCCAAGGGAGTGCTTATTCAATCTTCCCTGGTGCAAGAGGTGTTTGTCTGTGAAGAAGCCACAACAATGGCTCTGCTCCCAGGGCCTCAGTTTCCCAGTCAGAACAGACCTAGTCTCAAGAGCTCTCTGCTACAGATCACAAATGGGGCAGAAACTCTGAGGAGTATTCCTTGAGGTTCCCTGGCTGGGGGAATCCCTACCCGGGCGGTGGGGCCTAGGCACTGTGGCCTCTTTCACTGACTTTCCAGGTAGCACTTTACAGCCCCTTGTGTTTTTCAGCCAGATGCAGCCTTGCAGGGTCTCTTCCTTAGAGTCATAAAAGGTAGCCCAAGGCACTGCTTATTCCATCTTCCCTGGTGCAAGAGGTGTCTGTCTCCTAAGACGACAGAACAATGGGTTTTCCCCAGGCCTCAGTATCCCAGTCAGACCAGGCGTAGTTTCCAGAGCTCTCTGCTACAGAGCATACATGAGGAAAAAGCGCTGTGGAGGGTGCCTTCAAGTTCCAGGGCACTGTCGAAGCCTTACCTGGGCTTTGGGACCAAGACACTATGGCCTCTACAAATGACTTTCCAGGTAGCACTTCCCAGCCCCTTTTGATTTTCAGCCCCAAAGCAGCGTTTCATGGTCTCTTCCTTAGAGTCATAAAAGGTAGCCCAAGGGACTGCTTATTCAATCTTCCCTGGTGCAAGAGGTGTCTGTCTCCTAAGACGCCAGAACTATGGGTTTTCCCCAGGCCTCAGTTTCCCAGTCAGACGAGGCCTAGCCTCCAGAGCTCTCTGCTACAGAGCAGACATGTGGAAAAAGCGCTGTGGAGGGTGCCTTCATGTTCCAGGGCACTGTCGAAGCCTTAGCTGGGCTTTGGGACCTAGGAACTATGGCCCCAACAACTGACTTTCCAGGTAGGACTTCCCAGCCCCTTGTGATTTTCAGCCCCAAAGCAGCGCTTCAGGGTCTCTTCCTTAGGGTGATAAAAGGTAGCCCAAGGGAGTGCTTATTCAATCTTCCCTGGTGCAAGAGGTGTTTGTCTGTGAAGAAGCCACAACAATGGCTCTGCTCCCAGGGCCTCAGTTTCCCAGTCAGAACAGACCTAGTCACAAGAGCTCTCTGCTACAGATCACACATGGGGGGAGGTAGCTCTGAGAGAGTATTCCTTGAGGTTCCCTGGCTTCGGGAATCCCTACCCGGGCGGTGGGGCCTAGGCACTGTGGCCTCTTCCACTGACTTTCTAGGTAGAACTTTGCAGCCCCTTGTGATTTTCAGGCAAAGGCAGCCTTGAAGAGTCACTTCCTTAGAGTCATAAAAGGTAGCCCAAGGGAGTTCTTATTCAATCTTCCCAGGTGCAAGAAGTGTTTAGCTGTTAAGACTTCACAACAATGGGTTTGCCTCCGGGCCTCAGTTTCGCAGTGAGAACAGGCCTAGTCTCCAGAGCTCTCTGCTACAGAGCAGACATGTGGAAAAACCGCTGTGGAGAGTGCCTTAACGTTGCAGTTCACTGTCGAAGCCTTACCTGGGCTTTGGGACATAGGCACTATGGCCTCTACAAGTGACTTTCCAGGTAGCACGTCCCAGCCCCTTTTGATTTTCAGCGCCAAAGCAGCGTTTCAGTGACTCTTCCTTAGAGTCATATAAGGTAGACCAAGGGAGTGCTTATTCAATCTTCCCTGGTGCAAGAGTTGTTTCGCTTTTAAGACGCCACAACAATGGGTTTGCCTCCAGGCCTCAGTTTCCCTTTCAGACCAGGCCTAGTCTCCAGAGCTCTCTGCTACAGAGCGGACATTTAGAAAAAGCTCTGTGGAGGGTGCCTTCATGTTCCAGGGCACTGTCGAAGCCTAACCTGCGCTTTGGGACCTAGGCACTATGGCCCCTACAACTGACTTTCCAGGTAGCACATTCCAACCCCTTGTGATTTTCTGCCAAAGGCAGCCTGGCAGGGTCTCTTCCTTAGAGTCATAAAAGGTAGCCCAAGGGAGTGCTTATTCAATCTTCTCTGGTGCAAGAGGTGTTTGTCTGTGAAGAAGCCACAACAATGGCTCTGCTCCCAGGGCCTCAGTTTCCCAGTCAGAACAGACCTAGTCTCAAGAGCTCTGTGTTTCACAGCACACATGGGGCAATAGTTCTGAAGAGTGTTCCTTGAGGTTCCCTGGCTTGGGGAAGCGCTACCCGAGCGGTGGTGGCTAGGCACTCTCCAGGTAGCACTTTTCAGTTAGCACTTTCCAGCCCCTTGAGGTTTTCAGCCAAAGGAAGCCTGGCAGGGTCTCTTCCTTAGCGTCATAACATGTAGCCCAAGAGAGTGCTTATTCAATCTTCCCACGTGCAAGAGCTGTTTCGCTGTTAAGACACCACAACAATGGGTTTGCCTCCAGGCCTCAGTTTCACAGTCAGAACAGACCTAGTCTCAAGAGCTCTCTGCTACAGAGTACACATGGGGCAATAGCTCTCAGGAGTGTTCCTTGAGGTTCCCTTGCTTGGGGAAGCCCTACCCGGGAGCTGGGGCCTAGGCACTGTGGCCTCTTCGACTGACTTTCCAGGTAGCACTTTCCAGCCCCTTGTGATTTTCAGCCAAAGGCAGCCTGGCAGGGTCTCTTCCTTAGAGTCATAAAAGGAAGCCCAAGGGAGTGCTTAATCAATCATCCCAGGTGCAAGACGTGCTTGGCTGTTAAGATGCAACAGCAATGGTTTTGCTTCCAGGTCTCAGTTTCCCAGTCAGACCAGGCCTAGTCTCCAGAGCTCTCTGCTACAGAACAGACATGTGGAAAAAGCCATGTGGAGAGTGCCTTTACGTTACAGGGCACGGTCGAACCCTTACCTGGGCTTTGGAATCTAGGCACGATGGCCCCTACAACTGACTTTTCAGATAGAACTTCCCAGCCCCTTTTGATTTTCAGCCCCAAAGCTGCGTTTAAGGGTCTCTTCCTTAGAGGCAAAAAAGGTAGTCCAAGGGAGTGCTTATTGAATCTTTCCTGGTGCAAGAGGTGTTTGGCTGTTAAGACGCCACAACAATGGGTTTGGCTCCAGGCCTCAGTTTCCAAGTCAGACCAGGCCTAGTCTCCAGAGTTCTCTGCTACAGAGCAGACATGTGGAAAAAGCGCTGTGGAGGGTGCCATCACGTTCCAGGGCAATGTAAAAGCCTTACCTGGGCTATGGAACCTAAGCACTATGGCGCCTACAAATGACTTTCCAGGTAGTTCTTCCCAACCGCTTTTGATTTTCAGCCCCAAGGCAGAGTTTCAGGGTCTCTTCCTTAGAGTCATAAAAGGTAGCCCAAGGGAGTGCTTATTCAATCTTCCCTGGTGAAAGAGGTGTTTGGCTTTTAAGACACCACAACAATGGGTTTGCCTCGAGGCCTCAGTTTCCCAGTCCGAACAGGCCTAGTCTCCAGAGCACTCTGCTACAGAGCAGACATGTGGAAAAAGCGCTGTGGAGGGTGCCCTCAAATTCCAGGGCACTGTCGAAGCGTTACCTGGGCTTTGGGACCTAGTCACTATGGCCCCTACTTCTGACTTTCTTGGTAGCACTTCCCAGCCACTTGTGATTTTCAGCCAAATGCAGACTGGCAGGGTGTCTTCCTTAGAGTCATAAAAGGTAGCCCAAGGGAGTGCTTATTCAAGCTTCCCTGGTGCTAGAGGTGTTTGTCTGTGAAGAAGGCACAAAAATAGGTCTGCTCCCAGGGCCTCAGTTTCCCAGTCAGACCAGGCCTAGACTCCAGACCTTTCTTCTACAGAGCAGACATGTGGAAAAAGCGCTGTGGAGGGTGCCTTCACGTTCCATGGCACTGTCGAAGCCTTACCTGGGCTTTGGGACCTAGGCACTATGGCCCCTACAACTGACTTTCCAGGTAGCACTTCCCAGCCCCTTTTGATTTTCAGCCCCAAAGCAGCGTTTCAGGGTCTCTTCCTTAGAGTCATAAAAGGTAGCCCAAGGGAGTGCTTATTCAATCTTCCCTGGTGCAAGAGGTGTTTGGCTGTTAAGACGCCACAACAATGGGTTTGCCTCCAGGCCTCAGTTTCCCAGTCAGACCAGGCCTAGTCTCCAGAGCTCTCTGCTACAGAGCAGACATGTGGGAAAAATAGCGCTGTGGAGGGTGCCTTCACGTTTCCAGGGCACTGTCGAAGCCCCTACCTGGGCTTTGGGACCTAGGCACAATGGCCCCTACAACTGACTTTCCAGGTAGCACTTCCCAGCCCCTTGTGATTTTCAGCCAAAGGCAGCCTGGCAGGGGTGTCTTCCTTAGAGTCATAAAAGGTACCCCAAGGGAGTGCTTATTCAATCTTCCCTGGTGCAAGAGGTGTTTGTCTGTGAAGAAGCCACAACAATGGGTCTGCTCCCAGGGCCTCAGATTCCCAGTCAGAACAGACATAGTCTCAACATATCTCTGCTACAGAGAAAACATGGAGCAATAGCTCTGAGGAGTGTTCCTTGAGGTTCCCTGGCTTGAAGACCCTACCCGGGCGCTGGGGCCTAGGCACTGTGGCCTCTTCCACTGACTTTCCAGGTAGCACTTTCCAGCCCCTTGTGATTTTCAGCCAAAGGCAGTCTGGCAGGGTCTCTTCCTTAGAGTCAAAAAGGTAGCCCAAGGGAGTGCTTATTCAGTCTTCCCAGGTGCAAGAGTTGTTTGGCTGTTAAGACACCACAAAAATGGGTTTGCCTCCAGGCTTCACTTTCCCAGTCAGACCAGACCTAGTCTCCAGAGCTCTCTGCTACAGAGCAGACATGTGGAAAACGCGCTGTGGTGGGTGCCTTCACGTTCCAGTGCACTGTCGAAGCCTTACCTGGACTTTGGGACCTAGGCACCATTGCCCATACAACTGACTTTCCAGGTAGCACTTCCCAGCCACTTTTGATTTTCAGCCCCAAAGCAGCGTTTCAGGAACTCTTCCTTAGAGTCATAAAAGGTAGCCCAAGGGAGTGCTTATTCAATCTTCTCTGGTGCAAGAGGTGTTTGTCTGTGAAGAAGCCACAACAATGGCTCTGCTCCCAGGGTCTCAGTTTCCCAGTCAGAACAGACTTAGTCTCAAGAGCTCTCTGCTACAGAGCACACATGGGGCAATAGCTCTGAAAATAGTTCCTTGAGGTTCCCTGGCTTCGGGAATCCCTACCCAGGTTCTGGGGCTTAGGCACTGTGGCCTCTTCCAGTGACATTCCAGGTAGCACTTTCCAGCGCCTTGTGATTTTCAGCCAAAGGCAGCCTGGCTGGGTCTCTTCCTTAGAGTCATAAAAGGTAGCCCAAGGGAGTGCTTATTCAATCTTCCCTGGTGCAAGAGGTGTTGGTCTGTTAAGAAGCCACAACAATGGGTCTGCTCCCAGGGACTCAGATTCACAGTCAGAACAGACCTAGTCTCAAGACCTCTCTGCTACAGAGCACACATGGGGCAATAGCTCTGAGGAGTGTTCCTTGAGGTTCCTTGACTTGGGGAAGCCCTACGCTGGCGCTGGGGCCTAGGCACTGTGGCCTCTTACACTGACTTTGCAGGTAGCACTTTCCAGGCCCTTGTGATTTTCAACCAAAGGCAGCCTGGCAGGGTCTCTTCCTTAGAGTCATAAAAGATATCCCAAGGGAGTGCTTCTTCAATCTTCCTTGGTGCAAGAGGTGTTTGGCTGTTAAGACGCCACAACAATGTGTTGGCCTCCAGGCCTCAGTTTCCCAGTCAGACCAGGCCTAGTCTCCAGAGCTCTCTGCTACAGAGCAGACATGTGGAAAAAGCGCTGTAGAGGGTGCCTTCACGTTACAGGGCTCTGTCGAAGCCTTACATGGACTTTGGGACCTAGGCACTATGGCCCCTACAACTGATTTTCCAGGTAGCACTTCCCCGCCCCTTGTGATTTTCAGCCCCAAAGCAGCGTTTCAGGTTCTCTTCCTTAGAGTCATACAAGGGAGCCCAAGGGAGTGCTTATTCAGTCTCCCCTGGTGCAAGAGTTGTTTGTCTGTGAAGAAGCCACAACAATGGGTCTGTTCCCAGGACCTCAGTTTCCCAGTCAGAACAGACCTAGTCTCAAGAGCTCTCTGCTACAGAGCACACATGGGTCAATAGCTCTGAGGAGTGTTCCTTGAGGTTCCCTGGCTTGGGGAAGCGCTACCCGGTCGGTGGGGCCTAGGCACTGTGGCCTCTTACACTGACTTTCCAGGTAGCACTTTCCAGCCCCTTGTGATTTTCAGACAAAAGCAGCCTGGCAGGGTCTCTTCCTTTGAGTCATAAAAGGTAGCCCAAGGGAGTGCTTATTCAATCTTCCCTGGTGAAAGAGGTGTTTGGCTGTTAAGACACCACAACAATGGGTTTGTCTCCCAGTCCTCAGTTTCCCAGTCAGACCAGGCCTAGTCTCCAGAGCTCTCTGCTACAGAGCAGACATGGTGGAAATAGCGCTGTGGAGGGTGCCTTCACGTTCCAGGGCACTGTCGAAGCCTTACCATGGGCTTTGGGACCTAGGCACTATGGCCCTCTACAACTGACTTTCCAGGTAGCACTTCCCAGCCCCTTGTGATTTTCAGCCAAAGGCAGCCTGGCAGGGTCCCTTCCTTAGAGTCATAAAAGTTAGCCCAAGGGAGTGCTTATTCAATCTTCCCAGGTGCAAGTGGTGTTAGGCTGTTAAGAAACCATAACAATGGATTTGCCTCCTGGCCTCAGTTTCCCAGTTAGACCAGGCGTAGTCTCCAGAGCTCTCTGCTACAGAGCAGACATGTGGAAAAAGCGCTGTGGTGGGTGCCTTCACGTTCCAGGGCATTGTCGAAGCCTTACCTGGGCTTTGGGACCTAGGCACTATGGGCCCTACAACTGACTTTCCAGGTACCACTTCCCAGCCCCTTGTGATTTGCAGCCCCAAAGCTGGGTTTCAGGGTCTCTTCCGTAGGGTCATAAAAGGTAGCCCAAGGGAGTGCTTATTCAATGTTCCCTGGTGAAAGAGGTGTTTGGCTGTTAAGACGCCACAACAACGGGTTTGCCTACAGTTCTCAGTTTACAAGTCAGACCAGGCCTAGTCTCCAGAACTCTCTGCTACAGAGCAGACATGTGGAAAAAGCGCTGTGGAGGGTGCCTTCATGTTCAAGGAACCTGTCGAAGCCTTAACTGGGCTTTGGGACATAGGCACTATGGCCCCTACAACTGATTTTCCAGGTAGCACTTCCCAGCCCCTTTTGATTTCCAGCCCCAAAGCAGCTTTTCTGTGTCTCTTCCTTAGAGTCATAAAAGGTAGCCCAAGGGAGTGCTTATTCAATCTTCCCTGGTGGAAGAGGTGTTTGTCTGTGAAGAAGCCACAACAATGGGTCTGCTCCCAGGGCATCAGTTTCCCAGTCAGAACAGACCTAGTCTCAAGAGCTCTCTGCTACAGAGCACACATGGGGCAATAGCTCTGAGGAGAGTTCCTTGAGGTTCCCTGGCTTGGGGAAGCCCTACCCGGGCGCTGGGGCCTAGGCAATGTGGCCTCTTCCGCTGACTTTCCAGGTAGCACTTTCCAGGCCCTTTTGATTTTCAACCAAAGGCAGCCTGGCAGGGTGTCTTCCTTAGAGTCATAAAAGGTAGCCCAAGGGAGTGCTTATTCAATCTTCCCACGTGCAAGAGGTGTTTGGCTGTTAAGACCCCTCAACAATTGTTTTGCCTCCAGGCCTCAGTTTCCCAGTCAGACCAGGCCTAGTCTCCAGAGCTCTCTGCTACAGAACAGACATGTGGAAAAAGCCATGTGGAGGGTGCCTTCACGTTCCAGGGCACGGTCGAAGCCTTACCTGGGCTATGGGACCTAGGCACTATGGCCCCTACAACTGACTTTCCAGGTAGCACTTCCCAGCCCCTTTTGATTTTCAGCCCCAAAGCAGCGTTTAAGGGTCTCTTCCTTAGAGGCATAAAAGGTAGTTCAAGGCAGTGGTTATTCAATCTTCCCTGGTGCAAGAGGTGTTTGGCTGTTAAGATGCCACAACAATGGGTTTGCCTCCAGGCATCTGTTTCCCAATCAGACCAGGCCTAGTCTCCAGAGCTCTCTGCTACAGAGCAGACAAGTGGAAAACGCGCTGTGGAGGGTGCCTTCACGTTCCTGGGCACTGTCGAAGCCTTACCTGGGCTTTGGGACCTAGGCACAATGGCCCCTACAACTGACTTTCCAGGTAGCACTTCCCAGCCCCTTGTGATTTTCAGCCAAACGCAACCTGGCAGGGTGTCTTCCTTAGAGTCATATAAGGTAGCCAAAGGGAGTGCTTATTCAACCTTCCCTGGTGCAAGAGGTGTTTGTCTGTGAAGAAGCCAAAACAATGGGTCTGTTCCCAGGGCCTCAGATTCCCAGTCAGAACAGACCTAGTCTCAACAGCTCTCTGCTACAGAGCAAACATGGGGCAATAGCTCTGAGGAGTGTTCCTTGAGGTTCCCTCGCTTGGGGAAGCCCTACCCGGGCGGTGGGGCCTAGGAACTTTGGCCTCATCCACTGACTTTCCGGGTAGCACTTTCCTGCCCCTTGTGATTTTCAGCCAATGGTAGCCTGGCAGGGTCTCTTCCTTAGAGACATAAAAGGTAGCCCAAGGGAGTGCTTAATCAATCATCCCAGGTGCAAGACTTGTTTGGCTGTTAAGACCCCACAACAATGGGTTTGCCTCCAGGTCTCAGTTTCCCAGTCAGACCAGGCCTAGTCTCCAGAGCTCTCTGCTACACAGCAGACATGTTTAAAAAGCGCTGTGGAGGGTGCCTTCACGTTCCAGGGCACTGTCGAAGCCTAACCTGGTCTTTGGGGCCTAGGCACTATGGCCCCTACAACTGACTTTCCAGGTAGCACTTCCAAGCCCCTTGTGATTTTCAGCCCCAAAGCAGCCTGGCAGCAGGGTCTCTTCCTTAGAGTCATAAAAGGTAGCCCAAGGGAGTGCTTATTCAATCTTCCCTGGTGCAAGAGGTGTTTGTCTGTGAAGAAGCCACAACAATGGGTCTGCTCCCAGGGCCTCAGTTTCCCAGTCAGAACAGACCTAGTCTCAAGAGCTCTCTGCTACAGAGCACACATGGGGCAATAGCTCTGAGGAGTGTTCCTTGAGGTTCCCTGGCTTGGGGAAGCCCTACCGGGGCGGTGGGGCCTAGGCACTGTGGCCTCTTCCACTGACTTTCCAGGTAGCACTTTCCAGCCCCTTGTGATTTTCAGCCAAAGGCAGCCTGGGCAGGGTCTCTTCCTTAGAGTCATAAAAGGTAGCCCAAGGGAGTGCTTATTCAATCTTCCCAGGTGCAAGAGGTGTTTGGCTGTTAAGAAACCACAACAATGGATTTGCCTCCAGGGCCTCAGTTTCCCAGTCAGACCAGGCCTAGTCTCCAGAGCTCTCTGCTACAGAGCAGACATGTGGAAAAAGCGCTGTGGTGGGTGCCTTCACGTTCCAGGGCATTGTCGAAGCCTTACCTGGGCTTTGGGACCTAGGCACTATGGCCTCTTACAACTGACTTTCCAGGTAGCACTTCCCAGCCCCTTGTGATTTTCAGCCCCAAAGCAGGGTTTCAGGGTCTCTTCCTTAGAGTCAAAAAAAGGTAGCCCAAGGGAGTGCTTATTCAATCTTCCCTGGTGCAAGAGGTGTTTGGCTGTTAAGACGCCACAACAATGGGTTTGCCTCCAGTTCTCAGTTTCCCAGTCAGAACAGACCTAGTCTCCAGAGCTCTCTGCTACAGAGCAGACATGGGGAAAAAGCGCTGTGGAGGGTGCCTTCATGTTTCCAGGAACCTGTCGAAGCCTTACCTGGGCTTTGGGACCTAGGCACAATGGCCCCTACAACTGACTTTCCAGGTAGCACTTCCCAGCCCCTTGTGATTTTCAGCCCAAACGCAGCCTGGCAGGGTCTCTTCCTTAGAGTCATAAAAGGTAGCCCAAGGGAGTGCTTATTCAATCTTCCCTGGTGCAAAGAGGTGTTTGTCTGTGAAGAAGCCACAACAATGGGTCTGCTCCCAGGGCCTCAGTTTCCCAGTCAGAACAGACCTAGTCTCAAGAGCTCTCTGCTACAGAGCACACATGGGGGGGCAATAGCTCTGAGGAGTGTTCCTTGAGGTTCCCTGGCTTGGTCAAGCCCTACCCAGGCGCTGGGGCCCAGGCACTGTGGCCTCTTCCACTGACTTACCAGGTAGCAATTTCCAGCCCCTTGTGATTTTCAGCCAAAGGCAGTCTGGCAGGGTCTCTTCCTTAGAGTCAAAAAGGTAGCCCAAGGGAGTGCTTATTCAGTCTTCCCAGGTGCAAGAGTTGTTTGGCTGTTAAGACACCACAAAAATGGGTTTGCCTCCAGGCCTCAGTTTTCCCAGTCAGACCAGACCTAGTCTCCAGAGCTCTCTGCTACAGAGCAGACATGGGAAAAAAGCGCTGTGGAGGGTGCCTTCACGTTCCAGGGCACTGTCGAAGCCTTACCTGGGACTTTGGGACCTAGGCACTATGGCCCCTTCAACTGACTTTCCAGGTAGCACTTCCCCGCCCCCTGTGATTTTCAGCCCCAAAGCAGCGTTTCAGGTTCTCTTCCTTAGAGTCATAAAAGGGAGCCCAAGGGAGTGCTTATTCAGTCTCCCCTGGTGCAAGAGTTGTTTGTCTGTGAAGAAGCCACAACAATGGGTCTGTTCCCAGGACCTCAGTTTCCCAGTCAGAACAGACCTAGTCTCTCAGAGCTCTCTGCTACAGAGCACACATGGGGCAATAGCTCTGAGGAGTGTTCCTTGAGGTTCCTTGGCTTGGGGAAGCCCTACCTGGCGCTGGGGCCTAGGCACTGTGGCCTCTTACACTGACTTTCCAGGTAGCACTTCCCAGCCCCTTGTGATTTTCAGCCAAAGGCAGCCTTGCAGGGTCTCTTCCTTAGAGTCATAAAAGGTAGCCCAAGGGAGTGCTTATTCAATCTTCCCTGGTGCAAGAGGTGTTTGGCTGTTAAGACGCCACAACAATGGTTTGGCCTCCAGGGCCTCAGTTTCCCAGTCAGACCAGGCCTAGTCTCCAGAGCTCTCTGCTACAGAGCAGACATGTGTGGAAAAAGCGCTGTGGAGGGTGCCTTCACGTTCCAGGGCTCTGTCGAAGCCTTACCTGGGCTTTGGGACCTAGGCACTATGGCCCCTACAACTGATTTTCCAGGTAGCACTTCCCAGCCCCTTGTGATTTTCAGCCCCAAAGCAGCTTGCAGGGTCTCTTCCTTAGAGTCATAAAAGGTAGCCCAAGGGAGTGCTTATTCAATCTTCCCTGGTGCAAGAGGTGTTTGTCTGTGAAGAAGCCACAACAATGGGTCTGCTCCCAGGGCATCAGTTTCCCAGTCAGAACAGACCTAGTCTCAAGAGCTCTCTGCTACAGAGCACACATGGGGAAATAGCTCTGAGGAGAGTTCCTTGAGGTTCCCTGGCTTGGGGAAGCCCTACCCGGGGCTGGGGCCTAGGCACTGTGGCCTCTTCCACTGACTTTCCAGGTAGCACTTTCCAGCCCCTTTTTGATTTTCAACCAAAGGCAGCCTGGCAGGGTGTCTTCCTTAGAGTCATAAAAGGTAGCCCAAGGGAGTGCTTATTCGATCTTCCCACGTGCAAGAGGTGTTTGGCTGTTAAGACACCTCAACAAATGGTTTTGCCTCCAGGGCCTCAGTTTCCCAGTCAGACCAGGCCTAGTCTCCAGAGCTCTCTGCTACAGAACAGACATGTGGAAAAAAGCGCTGTGGAGGGTGCCTTCACGTTCCAGGGCACTGTCGAAGCCTTACCTGGGCTATGGGACCTAGGCACTATGGCCCCTACAACTGACTTTCCAGGTAGCACTTCCCAGCCCCTTTTGATTTTCAGCCCCAAAGCAGCGTTTAAAGGGTCTCTTCCTTAGAGTCAAAAAAGGTAGCCCAAGGGAGTGCTTATTCAATCTTCCCTGGTGCAAGAGGTGTTTGGCTGTGAAGACGCCACAACAATGGGTTTGCCTCCAGGGCCTCAGTTTCCCAATCAGACCAGGCCTAGTCTCCAGAGCTCTCTGCTACAGAGCAGACATGTGGAAAACGCGCTGTGGAGGGTGCCTTCACGTTCCAGGGCACTGTCGAAGCCTTACCTGGGCTTTGGGACCTAGGCACAATGGCCCCTACAACTGACTTTCCAGGTAGCACTTCCCAGCCCCTTGTGATTTTCAGCCAAAGGCAGCCTGGCAGGGTCTCTTCCTTAGAGTCATAAAAGGTAGCCCAAAGGGAGTGCTTATTCAACCTTCCCTGGTGCAAGAGGTGTTTGTCTGTGAAGAAGCCAAAAACAATGGGTCTGCTCCCAGGGCCTCAGTTTCCCAGTCAGAACAGACCTAGTCTCAAGAGCTCTCTGCTACAGAGAAAACATGGAGCAATAGCTCTGAGGAGTGTTCCTTGAGGTTCCCTGGCTTGGTCAAGCCCTACCCAGGCGCTGGGGCCCAGGCACTGTGGCCTCTTCCACTGACTTACCAGGTAGCACTTTCCCAGCCCCTTGTGATTTTCAGCCAAAATGCAGTCTGGCAGGGTCTCTTCCTTAGAGTCAAAAAAGGTAGCCCAAGGGAGTGCTTATTCAGTCTTCCCAGGTGCAAGAGGTGTTTGGCTGTTAAGACACCACAACAATGGGTTTGCCTCCAGGCCTCAGTTTCCCAGTCAGACCAGACCTAGTCTCCAGAGCTCTCTGCTACAGAGCAGACATGTGGAAAAAGCGCTGTGGAGGGTGCCTTCACGTTCCAGGGCACTGTCGAAGCCTTACCTGGGCTTTGGGACCTAGGCACCATGGCCTCTACAACTGACTTTCCAGGTAGCACTTCCCAGCCCCTTGTGATTTTCAGCCCCAAAGCAGCCTTGCAGGGTCTCTTCCTTAGAGTCATAAAAGGTAGCCCAAGGGAGTGCTTATTCAATCTTCCCTGGTGCAAGAGGTGTTTTGTCTGTGAAGACGCCACAACAATGGCTCTGCTCCCAGGGCCTCAGTTTCCCAGTCAGAACAGACCTAGTCTCCAGAGCTCTCTGCTACAGAGCAGACATGGGGAAATAGCTCTGAGGAGTAGTTCCTTGAGGTTCCCTGGCTTGGGGAAGCCCTACCCGGGGCTTTGGGCCTAGGCACTGTGGCCTCTTCCACTGACTTTCCAGGTAGCACTTTCCAGCCCCTTGTGATTTTCAGCCAAAGGCAGCCTGGCAGGGTCTCTTCCTTAGAGTCATAAAAGGTAGCCCAAGGGAGTGCTTATTCAATCTTCCCTGGTGCAAGAGGTGTTTGGCTGTTAAGAAGCCAGAAACAATGGGTCTGCTCCCAGGGCCTCAGTTTCCCAGTCAGAACAGACCTAGTCTCCAGAGCTCTCTGCTACAGAGCAGACATGGGGAAAATAGCTCTGTGGAGGGTTCCTTCAGGTTCCAGGGCTTGTCGAAGCCCTACCTGGGCGCTGGGGCCTAGGCACTGTGGCCTCTTACACTGACTTTCCAGGTATCACTTTCCCAGCCCCTTGTGATTTTCAGCCCAAATGCAGCCTGGCAGGGTCTCTTCCTTAGAGTCAAAAAAGGTAGCCCAAGGGACTGCTTATTCAGTCTTCCCTGGTGCAAGAGGTGTTTGGCTGTGAAGACGCCACAACAATGGCTCTGCCTCCAGGCCTCAGTTTCCCAGTCAGAACAGGCCTAGTCTCCAGAGCTCTCTGCTACAGAGCAGACATGGGGAAAAAGCGCTGTGGAGGGTGCCTTCACGTTCCAGGGCACTGTCGAAGCCCTTACATGGCTTTGGGACCTAGGCACTATGGCCTCTACAACTGACTTTCCAGGTAGCACTTCCCAGCCCCTTGTGATTTTCAGCCCCAAAGCAGCCTTGCAGGGTCTCTTCCTTAGAGTCAAAAAAGGTAGCCCAAGGGACTGCTTATTCAGTCTTCCCTGGTGCAAGAGGTGTTTGTCTGTGAAGAAGCCACAACAATGGCTCTGCTCCCAGGGCCTCAGTTTCCCAGTCAGAACAGACCTAGTCTCCAGAGCTCTCTGCTACAGAGCACACATGGGGAAAATAGCTCTGAGGAGTGTTCCTTGAGGTTCCCTGGCTTGGGGAAGCCCTACCCTGGGCGCTGGGGCCTAGGCACTGTGGCCTCTTTCACTGACTTTCCAGGTATCACTTTCCAGCCCCTTGTGATTTTCAGCCAAATGCAGCCTGGCAGGGTCTCTTCCTTAGAGTCAAAAAAGGTAGCCCAAGGGACTGCTTATTCAGTCTTCCCTGGTGCAAGAGGTGTTTGGCTGTTAAGACGCCAGAAACAATGGCTCTGTCTCCAGGGCCTCAGTTTCCCAGTCAGAACAGACCTAGTCTCCAGAGCTCTCTGCTACAGAGCAGACATGTGGAAAAAGCGCTGTGGAGGGTGCCTGCACGTTCCAGGGCACTGTCGAAGCCTTACCTGGGCTTTGGGACCTAGGCACTGTGGCCCCTTTCACTGACTTTCCAGGTATCACTTCCCAGCCCCTTGTGATTTTCAGCCAAATGCAGCCTTGCAGGGGTCTCTTCCTTAGAGTCAAAAAAGGTAGCCCAAGGGAGTGCTTATTCAGTCTTCCCTGGTGCAAGAGGTGTTTGGCTGTGAAGAACGCCACAACAATGGGTCTGCTCCCAGGGCCTCAGTTTCCCAGTCAGAACAGACCTAGTCTCCAGAGCTCTCTGCTACAGAGCAGACATGGGAAAAAGCGCTGTGGAGGGTTCCTTCACGTTCCAGGGCTTTGTCGAAGCCTTACCTGGGCTTTGGAGCCTAGGCACTGTGGCCTCTTTCACTGACTTTCCAGGTAGCACTTTCCCAGCCCCTTGTGATTTTCAGCCAGATGCAGCCTTGCAGGGTCTCTTCCTTAGAGTCAAAAAAGGTAGCCCAAGGGACTGCTTATTCAATCTTCCCTGGTGCAAGAGGTGTTTGGCTGTTAAGACGCCAGAACAATGGGTGCTGTCCCAGGGCCTCAGTTTCCCAGTCAGAACAGACCTAGTCTCCAGAGCTCTCTGCTACAGAGCAGACATGTGGAAAAAGCGCTGTGGAGGGTGCCTTCATGTTCCAGGGCACTGTCGAAGCCTTACCTGGGCTTTTGGGGCCTAGGCACTGTGCCCTCTTTCACTGACTTTCCAGGTATCACTTCCCAGCCCCTTGTGATTTTCAGCCAAATGCAGCCTTGCAGGGTCTCTTCCTTAGAGTCAAAAAAGGTAGCCCAAGGGACTGCTTATTCAATCTTCCCTGGTGCAAGAGGTGTTTGTCTGTGAAGAGGCCACAACAGTGGCTCTGCTCCCAGGGCCTCAGTTTCCCAGTCAGAACAGACCTAGTATCCAGAGCTCTCTGCTACAGAGCACACATGGGGAAATAGCTCTGAGGAGTGTTCCTTGAGGTTTCCCTGGCTTGGGGAAGCCCTACCCGGGCTTTGGGGCCTAGGCACTGTGGCCTCTTTCACTGACTTTCCAGGTATCACTTTCCCAGCCCCTTGTGATTTTCAGCCAAATGCAGCCTTGCAGGGTCTCTTCCTTAGAGTCAAAAAAGGTAGCCCAAGGGACTGCTTATTCAATCTTCCCTGGTGCAAGAGGTGTTTTTGGCTGTTAAAGACGCCACAAACAATGGCTCTGCCTCCCAGGGCCTCAGTTTCCCAGTCAGAACAGGCCTAGTCTCCAGAGCTCTCTGCTACAGAGCAGACATGTGGAAAATAGCGCTGTGGAGGGTGCCTTCACGTTCCAGGGCACTGTCGAAGCCTTACCTGGGCTTTGGAGCCTAGGCACTGTGGCCTCTTTCAACTGACTTTCCAGGTATCACTTCCCAGCCCCTTGTGATTTTCAGCCCCAAAGCAGCGTTTGCAGGGTCTCTTCCTTAGAGTCAAAAAAGGTAGCCCAAGGGAGTGCTTATTCAATCTTCCCTGGTGCAAGAGGTGTTTGGCTGTTAAGATGCCACAACAATGGGTCTGCTGCCTCAGGGCCTCAGTTTCCCAGTCAGAACAGACCTAGTCTCCAGAGCTCTCTGCTACAGAGCAGACATGTGGAAAAAGCGCTGTGGAGGGTGCCTTCACGTTCCAGGGCACTGTCGAAGCCTTACCTGGGCTTTGGGCCTAGGCACTGTGGCCTCTTACAACTGACTTTCCAGGTATCACTTCCCAGCCCCTTGTGATTTTCAGCCAGATGCAGCCTTGCAGGGTCTCTTCCTTAGAGTCAAAAAAGGTAGCCCAAGGGACTGCTTATTCAATCTTCCCTGGTGCAAGAGGTGTTTGGCTGTGAAGACGCCAGAACAATGGCTCTGCTCCCAGGGCCTCAGTTTCCCAGTCAGAACAGACCTAGTCTCCAGAGCTCTCTGCTACAGAGCAGACATGGGGAAATAGCTCTGAGGAGTGTGCCTTCACGTTCCAGGGCACTGGGGAAGCCCTTACCCGGGCTTTGGGGCCTAGGCACTGTGGCCTCTTTCACTGACTTTCCAGGTATCACTTCCCAGCCCCTTGTGATTTTCAGCCAGATGCAGCCTTGCAGGGTCTCTTCCTTAGAGTCAAAAAAGGTAGCCCAAGGGACTGCTTATTCAGTCTTCCCTGGTGCAAGAGGTGTTTGGCTGTGAAGACGCCAGAACAATGGCTCTGCTCCCAGGGCCTCAGTTTCCCAGTCAGAACAGACCTAGTCTCCAGAGCTCTCTGCTACAGAGCAGACATGGGGAAAAAGAGCTGTGGAGGGTGCCTTCAGGTTCCAGGGCACTGTCGAAGCCTTACCTGGGCTTTGGGAGCCTAGGCACTGTGGCCTCTTTCACTGACTTTCCAGGTATCACTTCCCAGCCCCTTGTGATTTTCAGCCAGATGCAGCCTTGCAGGGGTCTCTTCCTTAGAGTCAAAAAAGGTAGCCCAAGGGACTGCTTATTCAGTCTTCCCTGGTGCAAGAGGTGTTTGGCTGTGAAGACGCCAGAACAATGGCTCTGCTCCCAGGGCCTCAGTTTCCCAGTCAGAACAGACCTAGTCTCCAGAGCTCTCTGCTACAGAGCAGACATGGGGAAAAAGCGCTGTGGAGGGTGCCTTCACGTTCCAGGGCACTGTCGAAGCCTTACCTGGGCTTTGGAGCCTAGGCACTGTGGCCTCTTTCACTGACTTTCCAGGTATCACTTCCCAGCCCCTTGTGATTTTCAGCCAGATGCAGCCTTGCAGGGGTCTCTTCCTTAGAGTCAAAAAAGGTAGCCCAAGGGACTGCTTATTCAATCTTCCCTGGTGCAAGAGGTGTTTGGCTGTGAAGACGCCAGAACAATGGCTCTGCTCCCAGGGCCTCAGTTTCCCAGTCAGAACAGACCTAGTCTCCAGAGCTCTCTGCTACAGAGCAGACATGGGGAAATAGCTCTGAGGAGGGTTCCTTGAGGTTCCCTGGCACTGGGAAGCCCTACCTGGTGCTGGGGCCTAGGCACTGTGGCCTCTTTCACACTGACTTTCCAGGTATCACTTTCCCAGCCCCTTGTGATTTTCAGCCAGAATGCAGCCTTGCAGGGTCTCTTCCTTAGAGTCAAAAAAGGTAGCCCAAGGGAATGCTTATTCAGTCTTCCCTGGTGCAAAGGGGTGTTTGGCTGTTAAGACGCCAGAACAATGGGGCTCTGCTCCCAGGGCCTCAGTTTCCCAGTTAGAACCAGACCTAGTCTCCAGAGCTCTCTGCTACAGAGCAGACATGTGGGAAAAAGCGCTTTGGAGGGTGCCTTCACGTTCAAGGGCACTGTCGAAGCCCTAACCTGGGCTTTGGGGACCTAGGCACTATGGCCTCTACCACTGACTTTCCAGGTAGCACTTTCCAGCCCCTTGTGATTTTCAGCCCCAAGGCAGCCTGGCAGGGTCTCTTCCTTAGAGTCATAAAAGGTAGCCCTAGGGAGTGCTTATTCAATCCTCCCTGGTGCAACAGTTGTGTTTGGCTGTTAAGAAGCCACAACAATGTGGTTTGCCTCCAGGCCTCAGTTTTTTCCTAGTCAGACACAGGCCTAGTCTCCAGAGCTCTCTGCTACAGAGCAGACATGTGGAAAAAAGCGCTGTGAAGGGTGCCTTGCACGTTCCAGGGCACTGTCGAAGTCTTACACGTGCGGTGGGCCCTACTTCCTATGGCCCCTACAAACATACTTCCCAGGTAGCAGTTCCCTAGCCCCATGTGATTTTCAGCCTGTGGGCGGCTGGCAGGATCTCTTCCATGGAAGGAGCAAAGGCAGCACAAGGTATTGCTTTTTCCATCCTCCCTCAAACAGCAAGTTTTGGGGTGTTCAGAAGCCCCTCCAATTGTTCTGCTCCCAGGGCGTCAGTTTTCCCAGTCAGAACAGACCTAGTCTCAAGAGCTCTCTGCTACAGAGCACACATTGGGAAACAACGGTGTGGAGGGTGTGCCTTGACGTTCCCGGGCACTGGGGAAGCCCTACCCGGGAAGTGGGGCCTAGGCGCTCCAGCCGCTGAAAACTGACTTCCCAGCTATCACTTCCCAGTCCAATGTGATTTTCAGCCCGAATGGGGCCTAGCAGGCCGTCTTCCTTGGAGGGAGAAAAGGCAGCCCAACAGAGTGCTGATTCAATCCTCCTTTCAACAGCAAGTGTGGGGCTGTTCAGAGGCCACAACAATGGGTCTGATTCCAGAGCTTCAGTTTCCAAGTCAGACCAGGCCTAGTCTCGCGAGCTCTCTGCTACAGAGCACACATTGGGAAACAAAGTTGTGGAGGGTGCCTTGACGTTCACGGGCACTGGGAAAGCCCTACCCTGGAAGTGGGGACTAGGCGCTGTAGCCGCTAAAAACTGACTTCCCAGCTAGCACTTTCTCAGCCCCAATGTGATTTTCAGCAGGTCAAATGCGGCCTAGCAGGCTGTCTTCTTTGGAGGGAAAAATGCAGCCCAAGGGAGTGCTGATTCAATCCGCCTTCCCGCATCAAGAGTTGTTGGGCTGTTCAGAAGCCACAAACCAAGGGTTCTTCCCAGGACCTCAGTTTCCTAGTCAGACCAGGCCTAGTCACACGAGCTCTCTGCTACAGAGCACACTTTGGGAAAAAACAGTGTGGAAGGTGCCTTGACGTTCCCGGGCACTGAGGGAAGCCCTACCCGGGAAGTGGAGCCTAGGCGCTCCAGCCACTGAAAACTGACTTCCCAGCAAACACTTCCCAGTCCAATGTGATTTTCAGCCCGAATGCGGCCTAGCAGGGTCGTCTTCCTTGGAGGGAGAAAAGGCAGCCCAACAGAGTGCTGATTCAATCATCCTTTGCACAGCAAGTCTGGGGCTGTTCAGAAGCACCAAAATTGGTCTGATTTCAGAGCCTCAGTTTCCTAGTCAGACCAGGCCTAGTCTTCGCGCGAGCTCTCTGCTACAGAGCACACTTGGAGAAATAGTTGGTGTGGAGAGTGCCTTGACGTTCCCGGGCACTGGGGAAATCCCTCCCCAGGAAGTGGGGCCTGGAGCTCTGGCCGCTAAAAACTGACTTCCCAGCTAGCACTTCCCAGCCCGATGGCACCTGCACCTGGTGCAGGCTCGGCAGGCTCTCTTCCTTGCAGGGAGGAAAGGAAGCCCCAGAGAGTCTTTTTCAGCCTTCCCTCGCGGAGCAAGAGAGAAGCTCTTCAGACACCAAAACACTGGGGCTGTTCCAGGGCTTGACTTCCCAAGTCAGACCAGGCCTAGTCGTGCAAGCTCTCTGCTACAGAGCACACACATTGGGAAACAACGGTGTTGGAGGCTGCCTTGACGTTCCCGGGCCCTGGGAAAGCCCTACCCGGGGAAATGGGGCCTAGGTACTCCAGGCCGCTGAAAACTGACTTCCCTGCTAGCACTTTCCAGTCCAATGTGATTTTCAGGACAAATGCGGCCTAGCAGGCTGTCTTCTTTGGAGGGAGCAAATGCAGTCCAAAGGGGAGTTCTGATTCAATCCCCCTTCCCGCATCAAGTGTTGGGCTGTTCAGAAGCCACAACCAAGGGTTCCTCCCAGGACCGCAGTTTCGTACTTAGAGCAGGCCTAGTCTCGCGAGCCCTCTGCTACAGGGCACACATTGGGAAACATCGGTGTGGAAGGCTGCCTTGACGTTCCCGGGCACTGGGGAAGCCCTACCCTGCAAGTGGTGCCTAGGTGCTCCAGCAACTGAAAACTGACTTCCCAGCTAGCACTTCCCCGTCCAATGTGATTTTCAGCCCGAATCCAGCCTAGGAGGCCGTTTTCCTTGGAGGGAGATAAGGCAGCCCAACAGGGAGTGCTGATTCAATCCTCCTTCGTGCATCAAGTGTTGGGGCTGTTTCAGAAGCCACAATAAGGGTCTGATTCCAGAGCCTTCAGTTTCCTAGTCAGACCAGGCCTAGTCTAGTCTCACAGAGCTCTATGCTACAGAGCACATATTGGGAAACAAAGCTGTGGAGGGGTGCCTTTACCGTTCGCCGGGCACTGGGAAAGCCCTACCCGGGAAGGGGGGCCTTAGGGAGTGCAGGCCGCTAAAACCTGACTTCCCAGCTAGCACTTCCCAGCCCGATGGCACCTGCACCTGGTGCAGCCTCGGCAGGCTCACTTCTTCCTTGGAGGGAGAAAAGGCAGCCCCAGAGAGTCGTTTTCAGCCTTCCCTCGCGGGGCAAGAGAGAAGCTCTTCAGACACCGAAACACTGGGGCTCTTCTAGGGCTTGACCTCCCAAGTCAGAACAGGCCTAGTCGCGCGAGCTCTCTGCTACAGAGCACACTTTGGGAAACAACGGGATGGAGAGTGCCTTGACGTTCCCCGGCCCTGGGGAAGCCCTACCCTGGAAGTGGGGCCGTAGGCGCTCCAGCCGCTGAAAACTCACTTCCCAGCTAGTACTTCCCAGTCCAGTGTGATTTTCAGCCCGAATGCAGGCCTAGCAGGACGTCTTCCTTGGAGGAAGAAGAGGCAGCCCAACAGAGTGCTGATTCAATCCTCCTTCGCACAGCAAGTGTGGGGCTGTTCAGAAGCCACAAAAATGGGTCTGATTCCAGAGGCCTCAGTTTCCTAGTCAGACCAGGCCTAGTCGGGCGAGCTCTCTGTTACAGAGCACACTTGGAGAAACAGAGGTGTGGAGAGTGCCTTGACGTTCCAGGCACTGGGAAAGCCCTACCCGGGAATTGGGCGCCTGTTATCGCTGGCCTGAAAAACTGACTTCCCAGCTAGCACTTCCCAGCCCAATGTGATTTTCAGGTCAAATGCGGCCTAGCAGGCTGTCTTCCTTGGAGGGAGAAAAAGGCAGCCCAAGGGAGTGCTGATTCAATCCGCCTTCCGCACATCAAGTTTTGGGCTGTTCAGGAGCCACAAAAATGGGGTTGTTCCAGGACCTCAGTTTGCCTAGTGTCACAACCAGGTCTAGTCTCGCGAGCTCTCTGCTACAGAGCACACATTGGGAAACAACAGGTGTGGAGGGTGCCTTGACGTTCCCCGGGCACTGGGAAAGCCCTACCCGGGAAGTGGGGCCTGGGAGCTCTGCCGCTAAAAACTGACTTCCCAGCTAGCACTACCCCAGCCCAATGGCACCTGCACCTGGTGCAGGCTCTGCAGGGCTCTCTTCCTTGCAGGGAGGAAAGGAAGCCCACAGAGTCGTTTTTCAGGCTTCCCTCGCGGGGCAAGAGAGAAGCTCTTCAGACACCAAAACACTGGGGTTGTTCCAGGGCTTGACTTCCCAAGTCAGACCAGGCCTAGTCGCGCAAGCTCTCTGCTACAGAGCACACATGGGGGGAAACAATGGTGTGGAGGGTGCCTTGACGTTCCCGGGCACTGGGGAAGCCCTACCCGGGAAGTGGGGCCTAGGCGCTCCAGCCGCTGAAAAAACTGACTTCCCAGCTATCACTCACTTCCCCGTCCAATGTGATTTTCAGCCTGAAATGCGGCCTAGCAGGCCCGTCTTCCTTGGAGGGAGAAAAGGCAGCCCAACAGAGTGCTGATTCAATCCTCCTTCGCACAGCAAGTGTGGGGCTGTTTCAGAGGCCAAAAAATGGGTCTGATTCCAGAGCTTCAGTTTTCCTAGTCAGAACAGGCCTAGTCTCGCAAGCTCTCTGCTACAGAGCACACATTGTGAATCAAGGTTGTGGAGGGTGCCTTGACGTTCCCGGGCACTGGGAAAGCCCTACCCCGGAAAGTGGGGCCTGGGAGCTCTGGCCGCGCTAAAAAAACTGACTTCCCAGCTAGCACTTCCCAGCCCGATGGCACCTGCACCTGCTGCAGGCTTGGCAGGCTCTCTTCCTTGCAGGGAGGAAAGGCAGCCCCAGAGAGTCGTTTTCAGGCTTCCCTCGCCAGGTGCAAGAGAGAAGCTCTTCAGACACCAAAACACTGGGGCTGTTCCAGGGCTTGAGTTTCCCAAGTCAGACCAGGCCTAGTCGCACGAGCTCTCTGCTACAGAGCACACTTGGGGAACCAGTGGTGTGGAGGCTGCCTAGACGTTCCCGGGCACTGGGAAAGCCCTACTCTGGAAGTGGGGACTAGGCGCTCCAGCCGCTGAAAAAACTGACTTCCAGCTAGCTAGCACTCCCATGATTCCAATGTGATTTTCAGGTCAAATGCGGCCTTTGCAGGGCTATCTTCTTTGCAGGGAGCAAATGCAGCCCAAGGGAGTGCTGATTTCAATCCGCCTTCCCGCATCAAGTGTTGGGATGTTTCAGAAGCCACAACCAAGGGTTCCTCCCAGGACCTCAGTTTCCCAGTCAGACCTCCCTAGTGTTGCGAGCTCTCTGCTACATGCTACAGAGCACACACTGGGAAAACAATGGTGTGGAGGGTGCCTTGACGTTCCTGGGCACTGGGGAAGCCCTACCCGGGAAGTGGGACCTAGGCGCTCTAGCCACTGAAAACTGACTTCCCAGCTAGCACTTATGATTCCAATGTGATTTTCAGGTCAAATGCGGCCTAGCTGGCTATCTTCTTTGCAGGGAGCAAATGCAGCCCAAGGGAGTGCTGATTCAATCCGCCTTCCCGCATCAAGTGTTGAGATGTTCAGAAGCCACAACCAAGGGTTCCTCCCAGGACCTCAGTTTCCCAGTCATACCAGGCCTAGTCTCACAAGCTCTCTGCTACAGAGCACACATTGGGAATCAAACTTGTGGAGGGTGCCTTGACCTTCCCGGGCACTGAGAAAGCCCTACTTGGGAAGTGGGGCCTGGGAGCTCTGGCTGCTAAAAACGGACTTCCCAGCTAGCACTTCACAGCCCGATGGCACCCTGCACGTGGTGCAGGCTCGGCAGGCTCTCCTCCTTGCAGGGAGGAAAGGCAACCCCAGAAAGTCGTTTTCAGGCTTCCCTCGCGGGGCAAGAGAGAAGCTCTTTAGACACCAAAACACTGGGGCTGCTCCAGGGCTTGAGTTTCCCAAGTCAGACCAGGCCTAGTCGTGCGAGCTCTCTGCTACAGAGCACACTTGGGAGAACCAGTGGTGTGGAGGCTACCTTAACGTTCCCTGGCACTGTGAAAGCCCTACCCTGGAAATGGGGACTAGGCGCTCCAGCCGCTGAAAACTGACTTCCCAGCTAGCACTTCCCAGTCCAATGTGATTTTCATGTCAAATGCGATCTAGCAGGCTGTCTTCTTTGGAGGGAGTAAATGCAGCCCAAGGGAGTGCTTATTCAATCTTCCCTGGTGCATTAGGTTGTTTGGCTCTTAAGAATTCTCAACAATGGGTTTGCCTCCAGGCCTCAATTTTACTAGTCAGACCAGGACTAGTCTCCAGAGCTCTCTGCCACAGAGCAGATATGTGGAAAATGTGCAGTTGACGGTGCCTTCACGTCCCAGGGCACTTTCTAAGCCTTACCTGGGCAGTGAGTCCTACTCGCTATGGCCCCTACAAACACACCTCCCAGGTAACAATTCCCAGCCCCATGTGATTTTCAGCCCGAGGGCGGCAACGCAGGCTCTCTTCCATGGACGGAGCAAAGGCCGCCCAAGGTATTGCTTTCTCCAACCTCCCGCGAACAGCAAGTTTTGGAGTGTTCAGAAGCCCCTACAATGGTTCTGTTCCCAGGGCCTCAGTTTCCCAGTTAGACCAGACCTAGTCTCGCGAGCTCTCTGCTACAGAGTACACATGGGGCTTTAGCTATGAGGAGGGTGCCTTGACGTTCCCGCGCCCTGTGGAAGCCCTACCCGGGAGGTGGGGACTAGCACTATGGCCCCTTCCACTGACTTTCAAGCTAGAAATTTCCAGCCCCTTGTGATTTTCAGCCCAAGGCAGCATGGCAGGGTCTCTTCCTTAGAGTCATAAAGGATAGCCCAAGGGAGTGCTTAATCAATCCTCCCTGGTTGCAACAGGTGTTTGGCTGTTAAGAATCCACAATAATGGGTTTTCCCTCCAGGTCTTAGTTTCCTAGTCAGAAAAGGCCTAGTCTCCAGAGCTCCCTGCTACAGAACAGACATGTGGAAAAAAGCGCTGTGAAGGGTGCCTGCACGTTCCAGGGCACTGTCGAAGACTTACCCGGGCGGTGGGCCCTAGGCACTATGGGCACATACAAACATATTTCCAGGTAGCAGTTCCTAGCTCCATGTGATTTTTCAGCCTGAATGCAGGCTTGGCAGGATCTCTTTCCATAGAGTAGCAAAGGCAGCCACAAGGTATTGCTTTTTCCATCCTCCCTTGAACAGCAAGTGGTGGTTCTGGCTGTTAAGAAGCCAGAACAATGGGTCTGCACCCCAGGCCTCAGTTTCCCAGTCAGAACAGACCTAGTCTCAAGAGCTCTCTGCTATAGAGCACACATGGGGCATTAGCTCCGATGAGGGTTCCTTGAGATTCCTTGGCTTGGGGAAGCCCTACCCGGGTGGTGGGGCCTAGGCACTGTGGCCTCTACCACTGACTTTCCAGCTAGCACTTTCCAGCCCCTTGTGATTTTCAGCCAAAGGTAGCCTGTCAGGTTCTCTTCCTTAGAGTCATAAAAGGTAGCACAAGGGAGTGCTTATTCAATATTCCCCGGTGCAAGAGGTGTTTGACTGTTAAAAAGCCACAACAATGGGTTTGCCTCCAGGCCTCAGTTTCCTAGTCAGAGACCAGGCCTAGTCTCCAGAGCTCTCTGCTACAGAGCAGACATGTGGAAAAAGCGCTATGGAGGGTGCCTTTCAGGTTCCAGGGCACTGAAAATCCTTTACCTGGCGGTGGGCCCTAGGCAGCTATGGCCCCTACAAACTGACTTCCCAGGTAGCACTTCCCAGCCCCTTGTGATTTTCAGCCCGAGGTAGCGTGACATGCTCTCTTCCATGGAGGGAAAAAAGGCAGCCACAAGGTATTGCTTTTTCCATCCTCCTCCCTCACGTGCAGCAAGTGTTGGGCTGTTCAGAATCCCCTACAATGGTTCTGTTCCCAGGTCCTCAGTCTCCCAGTCAGAACAAACCTAGTCTCAAGAGCTCTCTGCTACAGAGCACACATGGGGCAATAGCTCTGAGGAGAGTGCCTTGATGTTCCTGGGGCTTTGGGAAGCCCTACCCGGGCTGGGGTTCCTAGGCACTATGGCCCCTAAACTGACTTTCCAGGTAGCACTTTCCAGCCACATTTGATTTTCAGCCCCAAAGCAGCCTTTCAGGGTCTCTTTCCTTAGAATCATAAAAGATAGCCCAAGGGAGTGCTTATTCAATCTCCCTCCCTGGCACAACAGATGTTTGGCTGTTAAGAAGCCACAAAAATGGGTTTGCCTCCGGCTTCAGTTTCCTAATCAGATCAGGACTAGTCTCCAGAGCAATCTGCTACAGAGCAGACATGTGGAAAATGTGCAGTGAGGGGGTGCCTTCACGTTCCAGGGCACTTTCTAAGCCTTACCTGGGCAGTGGTCCTAGGCGCTATGGTCCCTACAAACTCACCTCCCAGGTAACATTCCCAGCCCCCATGTGATTTTCAGCCCGAGGGTGGCGTGGCAGGCTATCTTCTTCCTTAGAGGGAGCAAAGGTAGCCCAAGATATTGCTTTTTCATCCTCCCTCGAACAGAAAGTGTTGGACTGTTCAGAAGCCCCTACAATGGTTCTGTTCCCAGGGCCTCAGTTTCCCATTCAGATCAGACCTAGTCTCGCGAGCTCTCTGCTACAGATTACACATGGGGCTTTAATCTGAGGAGGGTGCCTTGCTGTTCAGTGCCTGGGAAAGCCCTATCCCGGGCTGTTGGGTCTAGGCACTATGGTCCCTACCACTGACTTTCCAGGTAGCACTTCACAGCCCCTTGTGTTTTTCAGCCCCAAGGGAGCCTGGCAGTGTCTATTCCTTAGAGTCATAAAAGGTAGCCCAAGGGAGTGCTTATAGAATCCTCCCTTTCGCAAAGGGTGTTTGGCTGTTAAGAATCCACAACAATGGGTTAGCTCCCCTAGGTCTCAGTTTTCCAGGCAGACCAGGCCTAGTCTCCAGAGCTCTCTGCTACAGAGCAGACATGTGGAAAAAGCGCTGTGGAGGGTGCCTTCACGTTCCAGGGCACTGTCGAAGCCTTACCTAGGGCTTTGGGGGCCTAAGCACTATGGCCCGTACAACTGACATTTCCAGGTAGCACTTTCCAGCCCCTTGTGATTTTCAGCCAAAGGCAGCCTTGCAGGGTCTCTTCCTTACAGTCATAAAAGGTAGCCCAAGGGAGTGCTTATTCAATATTCCCAGGTGCAAGAGGTGTTTGGCTGTTAAGACGCCACAACAATGGGTTTGCCTCCAGGCCTCAGTTTCCCAGTCAGACCAGGCCTAGTCTCCAGAGCTCTCTCTGCTACAGAGCAGACATGGGGAAAAAGCGCTGTGGAGGGTGCCTTCACGTTCCAGGGCACTGTCGAAAGCTTACCTGGGCTTTGGGACCTAGGCACTATGGGCCTCTTACAACTGACTTTCCAGGTAGCACTTTCCCAGCCCTTTTGATTTTCAGGCCAAAGTAGCGTTTCAGGGTCTCTTCCTTAGAGTCATAAAAGGTAGCCCAAGGGAGTGCTTATCAATCTTTCCTGGTGCAAGAGGTGTTTGTCTGTTAAGAAGCCACAACAATGGGTTTGCCTCCAGGGCCTCAGTTTCCCATTCAGACCAGTCCTAGTCTCCAGGGCTCTCTGCTACAGAGCAGACATGTGGGAAAAAGCGCTGTGGGAGGTTCCTTCACGTTCCAGGGCACTGTCGAAGCCTTACCTGGGCTTTGGGACCTAGGCACTATGGCCCCTACAACTGACATTCCAGGTAGCACTTCCCAGCCCCTTTTGATTTTTTCACAAAGCCAAAGCAGCCGTTTCAGTGTCTCTTCGTTAGAGTTATAAAAGGTAGCCCAAGGGAGTGCTTATTCAATCTTCCTTGGTGCAAGAGTTGTTTGGCTGTTAAGACTCCACAACAATGGGTTTGCCTCCCAGGGCCTCAGTTTTCCCAGTCAGAACCAGGCCTAGTCTCCAGAGCTCTCTGCTACAGAGAGCAGACATGTGGAAAAAGCGCTGTGGATGGTGCCTTTCAAGTTCCAGGGCACTGTCGAAGACTTACCTGGGGCTTTGGGACCTAGGCACTATGGCCCCTACAACTGACTTTCCAGGTAGCACTTCCCAGCCCCTTGTGATTTTTCAGCGCCAAAGCAGCCTTTTCAGGGTCTCTTCCTTAGAGTCATAAAAGGTAGCCCAAGGGAATGCTTATTCAGTCTTCCCTGGTGCAAGAGGTGTTTGTCTGTTAAGAAAACCACAACAATGGGTCTGCTCCCACGGCCTCAGTTTCCCAGTCAGAACAGACCTAGTCTCCAGAGCTCTCTGCTAGAGAGCACACATAGGACAATAGCTCTGAGGAGTGTTACCTTGAGGTTCCCTGGCTTGGGGAATCCCTACTCGGGGGCGCTGGGCGATTAGGCAATGTGGCCTCTTCCACTGACTTTCCAGTTAGCACTTTCCAGCCACTTGTGATTTTCAGCAAAAGGCAGCCTGGCAGGGTCTCTTCCTTAGAGTCATAAAAGGTATCCCAAGGGAGTGCTTATTCAATACTTCCCTGGTGCAAAAGGTGTTTGGCTGTTAAGACGCCACAACAATGGGTTTGCCTCCCAGGGCCTCAGTTTCCCATTCAGACAGACAGGCCTATTCTCAAGAGCTCTCTGCTACAGAGCAGACATGTGGAAAAAGCGCTGGGGAGGGTGCCTTCACGTTCCAGGGCATTGTCGAAGCCTTACCTGGGCTTTGGGATATAGGCACACTATGGCCCCTACAACTGACTTTCCAGGTAGCACTTTCCAGCCCCTTGTGAATTTCAGCCAAAGGCAGCCTGGCAGGGTCTCTTCCTTAGAGTCATAAAAGGTAGCCCAAGGGAGTGCTTATTCAGTCTTCCCTGGTACAAGACGTGTTTGTCTGTGAAAGATGCCAAAACAATGGGTCTGCTCCCAGGGCCTCAGTTTCCCAGTCAGTACAGACCTAGTCTCAAGAGCTCTCTGCTACAGAGCACACATGGGGAAATAGCTCTGAGGAGTGTTCCTTGAGGTTCCTTGGCACTTGGGAAGCCTTACCCGGGCGCTGGGGCCTAGGCACTGGGGCCTCTTACACTGACTTTCCAGGTAGCACTTTCCCAGCCCCTTGTGATTTTCAGCCAAAGGCAGCCTGGCGCGGTCTCTTCCTTAGAGTCATAAGAGATTGCCCAAGAGAGTGCTTATTCAATCTTCCCTGGTGCAAGAGGTGTTTGGCTGTGAAGACGCCACAACAATGGGTTTGCCTCCAGGCCTCATTTTCCCAGTCAGACCAGGCCTAGTCTCCAGAGCTCTCTGCTACAGAGCAGACCTGTGGAAAAAGCGCTGTGAAGCGTGCCTTTTACGTTCTAGGGCACTTTCAAAGTGTTATGTGGGCTTTGGAGCCTAGGCACTATGGCCTCTAACCACTGACTTTCCAGGTAGCACTTCCCAGCCCCTTTTTGATTTTCAGCCCAAAAGCAGCGTTGCAGTGTCTCTTCCTTAGAGTCATAAAAGGTAGCCCAAGAGAGTGCTTATTCAATACTCCCTGGTGCAAGAGGTGTTTGTCTGTTAGAAGAAGACACAACAATGGGTCTGCTCCCAGGGCCTCAGTTTCCCAGTCAGAACAGACCTAGTCTCAAGAGCTCTCTGCTACAGAGCACACATGGGGCAGTAGTTCTGAGGAGTGTTCCTTGAGGTTCCCTTGCTTGGGGAAGCCCTACCCGGGCGGTGGGGGGCCTAGGCACTGTGGCCTCTTCCACTGACTTTCCAGGTAGCAATTTCCAGCCCCTTTTGATTTTCAGCCCCAAAAGCAGCCTTTCAGGGTCTCTTCCTTAGAGTCATAAAAGGTATCCCAAGGGAGTGCTTATTCAAACTTCCCTGGTGCAAAAGGTGTTTGGCTGTTAAGACGCCAAAACAATGGGTTTGCCTCCAGGCCTCAGTTTCCCAGTCAGACCAGGAAGAGTCACCTGAGCTCTCTGCTACAGAGTAGATATGTGGAAAAAGCGCTGTGGTGGGTGCCTTCACATTCCAGGGCACTTTCGAAGCCATACCTGGTCTTTGGGACCTAGGCATTATGGCCCCTTCAACTGACTTTCCAGGGAGCACTTTCCAGGCCCTTGTGATTTTCAGCCAATGGCCGCCTGGCAGGATGTCTTCCTTAGCATCATAAAAGTAGCCCAAGGGAGTGCTTATTCAGTCTTCCCTGGTTCAAGTGGTGTTTGTCTCTGAGGAAACCACAACAATGGGTCTGCTCCCAGGGCCTCAGTTTCCAAGTCAGAACAGACCTAGTCTCCAGAGCTCTCTGCTACAGAGAAGACATGTGGAAAAACTGCTGTGGAGGGTGCCTTCACGTTCCAGGGCACTGTCGAAGCCTTACCTAGGCTTTGGTACCTAGACACTATGGCCCCTACAACTGACTTTCCAGGTAGCACTTCCCAGCCCCTTGTGATTTTCAGGCCCAAATAAGCAGCGTTTCTGGGTCTCTTGCGTAGAGCCACAAAAAGGTAGCCCAAGGGAGTCCTTATTGCGTCTTCCCTGGTGCAAGAGGTGTGTGTCTGTGAAGAAGTCACAACAATGGGTCTGCTCCCAGGGCCTCAGTTTCCCAGTCAGACCAGGCCTACTCTCGCAAGCTCTCTGCTACAGAGCACACATTGGGAAACAAAGCGCTGTGGAGGGTGCCTTGACATTCCCGGGCAATGGGAAAGCCCTACCCAGGAAGTGGGGCCTGGGTGCTCTCTGCCCGCTAAAAACTGACTTCCCAACTAGCACTTCCCAGCCCGATGGCACCTGCACCTTGTGCAAGCTCGGCAGGCTCTCTTCCATGCAGGGAGGAAAGGCAGCCCCAGAGAGTCGTTTTCAGGCTTCCCTCGCGGGGCAAGAGAGAAGCTCTTCAGACAACAAAACACTGGGGTATTCCAGGGCTTGACTTCCCAAGTCATACCAGGCCTAGTCACTCGAGCTCTCTGCTACGGAGTACACTTGGGAAAACAGTGGTGTGGAGGCTGCCTTGACGTTCCCGGAACTGGGAAAGCCCTACCCTGGAAGTGGGGACTAGGCACTCCAGCCATTGAAAATTGACTTCCCAGCTAGCACTTCCCAGTCCATTGTGAATTTCAGGTCAAATGCGGCCTAGCAGGCTGTCTGTTTTGAGGGAGCAAATGCAGTCCAAGGGAGTGCTGATTCTATCCGCATTCCCGCATCAAGTGTTAGGCTGTTCAGAAGCCATAAACAAGGGTTCCTCCCAGGACCTCAGTTTTTCCTACTTAGAGCAGGCCTAGTCTCTCGCGAGCCCTGTGCTACAGGGCACACATTGGGAAACATCGGTGTGGAGGCTGCCTTGACGTTCCGGGGCACTGGGGAATCCCTACCCGGGGAATTGGTGCCTAGGCGCTCCAGCCTCTGAAAACTGACTTCCCAGCTAGCACTTCCCAGTCCAATGTGATTTTCAGGTCAAATGCGGCCTAGCAGGCTATCTTCTTTTGGAGGGAGTAAATGCAGCCCAAGGGAGTGCTGATTCAATCCACCTTCCGGCATCAAGTGTTGGGCTGTTCAGAAGGCACAACCAAGGGTTCCTCCCACGACCTCACTTTCCTAGTCAGACAAGGCCTAGTCGCGCGAGCTCTCTGCAACAGAGCACAGTGTGGGAAAACAACAGCGTGGAGGGTGCCTTGATGTTCTCGGGCCCTGAGGAAGCCCTGGCCGGTAATTGGAGCCAAGGCGCTCCAGCCGCTGAAAACTGACTTCCCAGCTAGCACTTCCCAGTCCACTGTGATTTTCAGCCCGGATGCGGCCTAGCAGGACGTCTTCCTTGGAGGAAGAAAAGGCAGCCCAACAGAGGGCTGATTCAATCCTCCTTCGCAAAGCAAATGTGTGGCTATTCAGAAGCCCCAAAAATGGATCTGATTCCAGAGCCCTCAGTTTCCTAGGCAGACCACGCCTAGTTGCGTGAGCTCTCCGCTACAGAGCACACTTGGAGAAACAGTGGTGTGGAGAGTGCCTTGACGTTCCCCGGCACTGGGAAAACCCTACCCGGGAAGTGAGGCCTGGGAGCTCTGGTCGCTAAAAACTGACTTTCCCAGTTAGCACTTCCCAGCCCGATGGCACCTGCACCAGGTACCGGTTCGGCAGGCTCACTTCCTTGCAGGGAGGAAAGGCAGCCCCAGAGAGTCGTTTTTTCAGCCTTCCCTCGAGGGGCAAGAGAGAAGCTCTTCAGACACCCAAACACTGGGGCTGTTCCAGGGCTTGACTTCCCAAGTCAGACCAGGACTAGTCGCGTGAGCTCTCTGCTACAGAGCACACATTGGCAAACAATGGAGTGAAGGGTGCCTTGACGTTCCCGGGCCCTGGGGAAGCCCTACCCAGAAAGTGGGGCCTAGGCGCTCCAGGCTCTGAAAACTGACTTCCCAGGTAGCACTTCCCAGTCCAATGTCATTTTTCAGCCCGAATGGGGACTAGCAGGACGTCTTCCTTGGAGGGAGAAAAGGCAGCCCAACAGAGTGCTGAATCAATCCTCCTTGGCACAGCAAGTGTGGGGCTGTTCAGAAGCCACAAAACGGGTCTGATTCCAGAGCTTCAGTTTCCTAGTCAGACCAGGCCTAGTCGCGCGAGCTCTCTGTTAGACAGCACACTTAGAGAAACAGTGGTGTGGAGAGTGCCTTGAGGTTCCCGGGCACTGGGAAAGCCCTACCAGGGACGTGGGGCCTGGGAGCTCTGGCCGCTAAAAACTGACTTCCAAACTGGCACTTCCCAGCCCGATGGCACCTGTACTTGTGTGTAGGCTCAGCAGGCTCTCCTCCTTGCAGGGAGGAAAGGCAACCCCCAGAGAGTCGTTTTTCAGGCTTCCCTCGAGGGGCAAGAGAGAAGCTCTTCAGACACCAAAACACTGGGGCTGTTCCAGGGCTTGACTTCCCAAGTCAGACCAGGCCTAGTCGCATGCGCTCTATGCTACAGAGCACACTTGGGGAAACAGTCGTGTCGAGCCTGCCTTGACGTTCCCGGGCCCTGTGGAAGCCCTACATGAGAAGTGGGGCTTAGGCGCTCTCCAGCCGCTGAAAACTGACTTCCCTGCTGTCACTTCCCATTCCAATGTGATTTTCAGCCCGAATGCGGCCTAGCAGGACGTCTTCCTTGGAGGGAGAATAGGCAGTGCAATGGAGTGCTGATTCAATCCCTCCTTCTCACAGCAAGTGTGGGGCTGTTCAGAAGCCACAAAATGGGTCTGATTCCAGAGCCTCAGTTTCCTAGTCAGACCAGGCCTAGTCGCGCGAGCTCTCTGCTACAGAGCACACATTGGGAAACAATGGGTGTGGAGAGTGCCTTGACCTTCCCTCGCACTGGGAAGCCCTACCCGGGAAGTGGGGCCTAGGAGCTCCAGCTGCTGAAAACTACTAAACCCAGCTAGCACTTCCGTGTCCAATGTGATTTTTGAGCCCGAATACAGCCTAGTAGGCCGTCTTCTTTGGAGGGAGAAAAGGCAGCCCAACAGAGTGCTGACTCAATCCTCCTTCGCACAGCAAGTGTGGGGCTGTTCAGAAGCCACAAAATGGGTTTGATTCCAGAGCTTCAGTTTCCTAGTCAGACCTGGCCTAGTCTCGCGAGCTCTCTGCTACAGAGCACACATTGGGAATCAAAGTTGTGGAGGGTGCCTTGACGTTCCCGGGAACTGGGAAAGCCCTACCCGGGAAGTTGGGCCTGGGAGCTCTGGCTGCTAAAAACGGACTTCCCAGGAGCACTTCCCAGCTTGATGGCACCTGCAGCTGGTGCAGGCTCGGCAGGGCTCTCTTCCTTGCAGGGAGGAAAGGCAGTCCCAGAGAGTCGTTCTCAGGCTTCCCTCGCTGGGCCAGAGAGAAGCTCTTCAGACCCCAAAACACTAGGGCTGATCCAGGGCTTGACTTCCCAAGTCAGACCAGGTCTAGTCGCGCGACCCTCTCTCTGCTACAGAGCACACTTGGGGAAACAGTGGTGTTGAGGCTGCCTTGACGTGCCCGGGCACTGGGAAAGCCCTACCCTGGAAGTGGGGACTAGGCGCTCCAGCCACTGAAAACTGACTTACCAGCTAGCACTTCCCAGTCTAATGTGATTTCCAGGTCACATGCGGCCTAGCAGGCTGTCTTCTTTGGAGAGAGTAAAATGTAGCCCAAGGGAGAGCTGATTCAATCCGCCTTCCCGCATCAAGTGTTGGGCTGTTCAGAAGCCACAAACAAGGGTTCCTCCCAGGACCTCAGTTTTCGTACTTAGAGCAGGCCTAGTCTCGAAAGCTCTCAGCTACAGAGCAAACTCATTGGGAAAACATAGTTGTGGAGGGTGCCTTGATGTTCCCAGGCACTGTGAAAGCCCTACCCTGGAAGTGGGGACTAGGCGCTCCAGCCGCTGAAAACTGACTTCCCAGCTAGCACTTCCCAGTCCAATGTGATTTTCAGGTCAAATGCGATCTAGAATGCTGACTTCTTTGGAGGAAGTAAAATGCAGCCCAAGGGAGTGCTTATTCAATCTTCCCTGGTGCAACAGGTGTTTGGCTGTTAAGCATCCACAACAATGGGTTTTCCTCCAGGCCTCAATTTAGTAGTCAGACCAGGCCTAGTCTCCAGAGCTCTCTGCTACAGAGCAGACATGTGGAAAAAGCGCTGTGGAGGGTGCCTTCAGGTTCCAGGGCACTGACAATCCTTACCTGGGTGGTGGGCCCTAATCGCTATGGACCCTACAAACAGACTTCCCAGGTAGCACTTCCCAGCCCCATGTGATATTCAGCCCGAGGGTAGCGTGACATGCTCTCTTCCATGGAGGGACCAAAGGCAGCACAAGGTATTGCTTTTTCCATCCTCCCTCGAACAGCAAGTGTTGGGCAGTTCAGAATCCCCTACAATGGTTCTGTTCCCAGGGCCTCAGTCTACCAGTCAGAACAGACCTAGTCTCAAGAACTCTCTGCTACTGAGCACACATGGGGCAATAGCTGTGAGGATGGTGCCTTGATGTTTCCGGGCTTTGGGAAGCCCTACCCGACCTGTGGTTCATAGGCACTATGGCCCCTAAACTGACATTCCACGTAGCACTTTCCAGCCCCTTTTGATTTTCAGCCCCAAAGCAGACTTTCAGGGTCTCTTCCTTAGAATCATAAATGATAGCCCAAGGGAGTGCTTATTCAATCCTCCCTGGCACAACAGGTGTTTGGCTGTGAAGAAGACACAACAATGGGTTTGCCTTCAGGCTTCAGTTTTCCTAATCAGAACAAGACTAGTCTCCAGAGATCTCTGGTACAGAGGAGACATGTGGAAAATGTGCACTGGAGAGTGCCTTCACGTTCCAGGGCACTGTTGAAGCCCTTACCTGGGCTTTGGGACCTAGGCACTATGGCCCCAACAACTGACTTTCCAGGTAGCACTTCCCAGCCACTTGTCATTTTCAGCCCCAAACCAGCGCGTTTCACGGTCTCTTCCTTAGAGTCATAAAACGTAGCCCAAGGGAGTGCTTATTCAATCTTCCCTAATGCAAGAGGTGTTTGGCTGTTAAGACGCCACAAAAACGGGCAGGCCTCCAGGCCTCAGTTTCCCAGTCAGACCAGGCCTAGTCTACAGAGCTCTCTGCTACAGAGCAGACATGTGGAAAAAAGCGCTGTGGAGAGGGTGCCTTTCACGTTACAGGTCACTATCAAAGCCTTACCTGGTCTTTGGGTCCTAGGCACTATGGCCCCTACAACTGACTTTCCAGGTAGCACATCCCAGCCCCTTGTGACTTTCAGCCCCAAAGCAGCATTTCAGGGTGTCTTCCTTAGAGACATAAAAGTTAGCCCAAGGTAGAGGTTATTCAATCTTCCCTGGTGCAAGAGGGGAACTGGACTCGCTTGCCGATGGGGGTTCCTCGGGGACCTTTGGTCTTGCGGCCGGAACTGGCCCCTTGGGGCCTCTTCTCGAACCTCAGGAGAGGCGAGAGTCCCGCTCTGGAGGTGCGAGGGAATGTAGGGATTGCGATGGCATTCAGGAAGGGGATTGGACCCCCCTTTCGAGAGGAGGGGCCGACGGCGACGGGGGGCCCCTCGCGAGCGGCCTCTGGAGACTCAGGGTTCCGCTCGCCTGTGGACACGGGTATCCCAGGGAACCTCTGGGGGCGCCCTAGAGGGAGTCCAGCCTCCGTTGCAGCGCCAGAGAGAGAAGGCAGGACGGCTCTCGAGTCGCTGCAGATCCCAAGGGCCCCGTCTCGCAAGGAGGGGGGCCCGGGGGACGCCCTCGCGGTGTGGCGGGAAGCCCCGCTTTCTTGGCAGGTTGGCCCGGGGATCTCGGGGGACACCTGGAGTCGCCCGCAAGGAGTCAAGCCCCGTTCGGAGCCGGAACAGGTTGACGGGGCTATGCTCTCCATAAACCCTGCAAAGGGAAAAAGCGCTCCTCCTACCATCTATGGGGCGTGGCCTCTCGGGGGTGTTCTCGACCTGACTGGCGGTGCATTTGAGTTGCGGGGGTACCCCGGCCCGTCTCCCCGTTAGACCAGCGGGGTCGCCATGCCTCCTTTCGAGCGGAACAGGGGGCCCGAGCAGCCTCGGGAATTGCCAAGGAGGGCTGCAGCGCCCTGGGTCCGCTGTCAGGCCATAGGAGCTTGGACCATCGGGGGTCCCCGGTAGGGAGGGGAGGGGGGGGAAAAGAGTATAATCTGGCACTCATGTGGGGTGGCCTCCAGGGGTAGTCGAGAGGGACTCAGCCTTTCCTTCCGGTCACAGCCAAGGGCAATCGGGCTTCCCTCGAAAAATGCAGGGGCGAAGGTCGTGCTTTTTTTTGCCGCGCGCGCAGGGAGGAAGCGGGGGTGGCCTCTCTGAATCGGGGGCGTGAGATAGCATCGGGGAGCCTCTCTGGTTGCCTATGAGTTGTCCCAGGCCTCCTTTGACATCGCAGTGGCTGCTGGGCTTCCCATCCCCTCACGTCCAGTGAACTGGATCGCTTGGGATGGGGGTTCCTCGGGGTCCCTTTGGATCTTGTGGCCGGAAACTGGCCCTTGGCGCCTCTTCTCGAACCTCAGGAGAGGCGAGAAGGAGTCCCGCTCTGGAGGTGCGTGGGAATGTAGGGATTGCGATGGCATTCAGGAAGGGGATTGGACCCACCTTTCGGAGAGGAGGGGCCGACGGCGACGGGGGGCCCCTCAGCGAGGGCCTTGGAGACTCAGGGTTCCGCTCGCCTGTGGACACGGGTATCCCAGGGAACCTTGGGGGCGCCTAGAGGGGAGTCCAGCCTCCCGCTTTAAGCAGCGCCAGAGAGAAGGCAGGACGGCTCTCGACGTCGTCGCTGCAGATCCCAGGGCCCCGTCTCGCAAGGAGGGGGGGCCCGGGGGACGCCCTCGCGGTGTGGGCGGGAAGCCCCGCTTTCTTGGCATAGGTTGGCCCGGGGATCTCGGGGGGACACTGGAGTCGCACACACCCCCGCCCCGCAAGGAGTCAAGCCCCGTTCGGAGCCGGAGACAGGTGCCGGGGCATGCTCTCATGCCCTGCAAGGGAAAAAGCGCCTCCTCCCTCTATGGGCGTGGCCTCACGGGGGTGTTTCTCGACTTGCGGCGGTGCATTCTCGAGTTGCTGGCGGGTACCCCGGCCCGTCTCCCCCCGTTGCCCAGCGGGGTCGCCATGCCTCCTTTCGAGCGGAAGGGGCCCGAGCAGCCCTCGGGATTCGCCAGGGAGGCGCTGCAGGCGCCCTGGGTCCGCGTTCAGGCATGGAGCTAGGACCCTCGGGTGGTCCCCGGAGGAGGGGGGGAGGGGACAGGTATAACTGGCACCTGTGGGGTGGCCTCCAGGGAGTCGAGGGGACTCAGCCTTTCTCTCCGAGTCACAGCCAAGGGGCAATCGGGCTTCCCCTCGAATGCAGGGGCGGAAGGTCGTGCTTTTCCGCGCGGCGCAGGGGGAAGCGGGGGTGGACTCTTTTGAATCGGGGCGTGGCGCCTCGGGGAGCCTCTCTTGTTGCCTCTGAGAAGTCCAGGCTCCTTTGACATCGCCAGGGGCTGCTGGGCTTCCCCTCGCTCACGTCCAGGGAACTGGACTCGCTTGCCGATGGGGGTTACTCGGGGACCTTTGGTCTTGCGGACGGAATGGCCCCTTGGGGCCTCTTCTCGAAACTCAGGTGAGGCTGAGAGTAGTCCGCTCATTTTGGAGGTGCGAGGGAATGTAGGGATTGCGATGGCATTCAGGAAGGGGATTGGACCCCCCTTTCGAGAGGAGGGGCCGACGGCGACGGGGGGCCCTCGCGAGCGGCCTCTGGAGACTCAGGGTGGATCCGCTCGTCTGTGGACATCGTAGGGATCCCAGGGAACCTCTGGGGGCGCCCTAGAGGGTGTCCAGCCGGACCGTGTTGCAGCGCCAGAGAGAAGGCAGGACGGCTCTCGAGTCGCTGCAGATCCCAAGGGCCCCGTCTCGCAAGGGAGGGGGGGCCCGGTGGACGCCCTCGCGGGGTGTGGCGGGCTAGCCCCGCTTTCTTGGCAGGTTGGCCCGGGGATATCTCGGGGGACACCTGGAGTCGCCCGCAAGGAGTCAAGCCCCGTTCGGAGCCGGAACAGGTGACGGGGCATGCTCTCCATTGCCCTGCAAGGGAAAAGCGCCTCCTGCCTCTATGGGCGTTGGCCTCACGGGGGTGTTCTCGACTTGCGGCTGTGCATTCTCGAGTTGCGGCGGGTACCCCGGACCGTCTCCCCCGTTAGCACCAGCGGGGTAGCCATGCCTCCTTTCGAGCGGGACAGGGGCCCGAGCAGCCTCGGGATTCGCCAGGAGGCGCTGCAGCGCCTGGGTCCGCGTCATGGCATGGAGCTAGGACCTCGGGGGTTCCCCGGAGGGGGGGAGGGGACAAGTATAACTGGCACCTGTGGGGTGGCCTCCAGGGGAGTCGAGGGGACTCAGCCTTTCTCTCCGGTCACAGTCAAGGGCAATCGGGCTGTGCTTTTCCGCGCGGCGCAGGGGGAAGGGGGGGTGGCCTCTCTGAATCGGGGGCGTGGCGCCTCGGGGAGCCTCTCTTGTTGCCTCTGAGAAGTCCAGGCCTCCTTTGACATCGCCAGGGGCTGCTGGGCTTCCCCTCGCCTCACGTCCAGGGAACTGGACTCGCTTGCCGATGGGGGTTCCTCGGGGACCTTTGGTCTTGCGGCCGGAACTGGCCCCTTGGGGCCTCTTCTCGAACCTCAGGAGAGGCGAGAGTCCCGCTCTGGAGGTGCGAGGGAATGTAGGGATTGCGATGGCATTCAGGAAGGGGATTGGACCCCCCTTTCGAGAGGAGGGGCCGACGGCGACGGGGGGCCCCTCGCGAGCGGCCTCTGGAGACTCAGGGTTCCGCTCGCCTGTGGACACGGGTATCCCAGGGAACCTCTGGGGGGCGCCTAGAGGGAGTCCAGCCTCCGTTGCAGCGCCAGAGAGAAGGCAGGACGGCTCTCGAGTCGCTGCAGATCCCAAGGGCCCCGTCTCGCAAGGAGGGGGGCCCGGGGGACGCCCTCGCGGTGTGGCGGGAAGCCCCGCTTTCTTGGCAGGTTGGCCCGGGGATCTCGGGGGACACCTGGAGTCGCCCGCAAGGAGTCAAGCCCCGTTCGGAGCCGGAACAGGTGCCGGGGCATGCTCTCCATGCCCTGCAAGGGAAAAGCGCCTCCTCCCTCTATGGGCGTGGCCTCACGGGGGTGTTCTCGACTTGCGGCGGTGCATTCTCGAGTTGCGGCGGGTACCCCGGCCCGTCTCCCCCGTTAGCCCAGCGGGGTCGCCATGCCTCCTTTCGAGCGGACAGGGGCCCGAGCAGCCTCGGGATTCGCCAGGAGGCGCTGCAGCGCCCTGGGTCCGCGTCAGGCATGGAGCTAGGACCCTCGGGGGTCCCCGGAGGGGGGGAGGGGACAGGTATAACTGGCACCTGTGGGGTGGCCTCCAGGGAGTCGAGGGGACTCAGCCTTTCTCTCCGGTCACAGCCAAGGGCAATCGGGCTTCCCCTCGAATGCAGGGGCGAAGGTCGTGCTTTTTCCGCGCGCGCGCAGGGGGAAGCGGGGGTGGCCTCTCTGAATCGGGGGGCGTGGCGCCTCGGGGAGCCTCTCTTGTTGCCTCTGAGAAGTCCAGGCCTCCTTTGACATCGCCAGGGGCTGCTGGGCTTCCCCTCGCCTCACGTCCAGGGAACTGGACTCGCTTGCCGATGGGGGTTCCTCGGGGACCTTTGGTCTTGCGGCCGGAACTGGCCCCTTGGGGCCTCTTCTCGAACCTCAGGAGAGGCGAGAGTCCCGCTCTGGAGGTGCGAGGGAATGTAGGGATTGCGATGGCATTCAGGAAGGGGATTGGACCCCCCTTTCGAGAGGAGGGGCCGACGGCGACGGGGGGCCCCTCGCGAGCGGCCTCTGGAGACTCAGGGTTCCGCTCGCCTGTGGACACGGGTATCCCAGGGAACCTCTGGGGGGCGCCTAGAGGGAGTCCAGCCTCCGTTGCAGCGCCAGAGAGAAGGCAGGACGGCTCTCGAGTCGCTGCAGATCCCAAGGGCCCCGTCTCGCAAGGAGGGGGGCCCGGGGGACGCCCTCGCGGTGTGGCGGGAAGCCCCGCTTTCTTGGCAGGTTGGCCCGGGGATCTCGGGGGACACCTGGAGTCGCCCGCAAGGAGTCAAGCCCCGTTCGGAGCCGGAACAGGTGCCGGGGCATGCTCTCCATGCCCTGCAAGGGAAAAGCGCCTCCTCCCTCTATGGGCGTGGCCTCACGGGGGTGTTCTCGACTTGCGGCGGTGCATTCTCGAGTTGCGGCGGGTACCCCGGCCCGTCTCCCCCGTTAGCCCAGCGGGGTCGCCATGCCTCCTTTCGAGCGGACAGGGGCCCGAGCAGCCTCGGGATTCGCCAGGAGGCGCTGCAGCGCCCTGGGTCCGCGTCAGGCATGGAGCTAGGACCCTCGGGGGTCCCCGGAGGGGGGGAGGGGACAGGTATAACTGGCACCTGTGGGGTGGCCTCCAGGGAGTCGAGGGGACTCAGCCTTTCTCTCCGGTCACAGCCAAGGGCAATCGGGCTTCCCCTCGAATGCAGGGGCGAAGGTCGTGCTTTTCCGCGCGGCGCAGGGGGAAGCGGGGGTGGCCTCTCTGAATCGGGGGCGTGGCGCCTCGGGGAGCCTCTCTTGTTGCCTCTGAGAAGTCCAGGCCTCCTTTGACATCGCCAGGGGCTGCTGGGCTTCCCCTCGCCTCACGTCCAGGGAACTGGACTCGCTTGCCGATGGGGTTCCTCGGGGACCTTTGGTCTTGCGGCCGGAACTGGCCCCTTGGGGCCTCTTCTCGAACCTCAGGAGAGGCGAGAGTCCCGCTCTGGAGGTGCGAGGGAATGTAGGGATTGCGATGGCATTCAGGAAGGGGATTGGACCCCCCTTTCGAGAGGAGGGGCCGACGGCGACGGGGGGGCCCCTCGCGAGCGGCCTCTGGAGACTCAGGGTTCCGCTCGCCTGTGGACACGGGTATCCCAGGGAACCTCTGGGGGCGCCTAGAGGGAGTCCAGCCTCCGTTGCAGCGCCAGAGAGAAGGCAGGACGGCTCTCGCGTCGCTGCAGATCCCAAGGGCCCCGTCTCGCAAGGAGGGGGGCCCGGGGGACGCCCTCGCGGTGTGGCGGGAAGCCCCGCTTTCTTGGCAGGTTGGCCCGGGGATCTCGGGGGACACCTGGAGTCGCCCGCAAGGAGTCAAGCCCCGTTCGGAGCGGGAACAGGTGCCGGGGCATGCTCTCCATGCCCTGCAAGGGAAAAGCGCCTCCTCCCTCTATGGGCGTGGCCTCACGGGGGTGTTCTCGACTTGCGGCGGTGCATTCTCGAGTTGCGGCGGGTACCCCGGCCCGTCTCCCCCGTTAGCCCAGCGGGGTCGCCATGCCTCCTTTCGAGCGGACAGGGGCCCGAGCAGCCTCGGGATTCGCCAGGAGGCGCTGCAGCGCCCTGGGTCCGCGTCAGGCATGGAGCTAGGACCCTCGGGGGTCCCCGGAGGGGGGGAGGGGACAGGTATAACTGGCACCTGTGGGGTGGCCTCCAGGGAGTCGAGGGGACTCAGCCTTTCTCTCCGGTCACAGCCAAGGGCAATCGGGCTTCCCCTCGAATGCAGGGGCGAAGGTCGTGCTTTTCCGCGCGGCGCAGGGGGAAGCGGGGGTGGCCTCTCTGAATCGGGGGCGTGGCGCCTCGGGGAGCCTCTCTCTTGTTGCCTCTGAGAAGTCCAGGCCTCCTTTGACATCGCCAGGGGCTGCTGGGCTTCCCCTCGCCTCACGTCCAGGGAACTGGACTCGCTTGCCGATGGGGGTTCCTCGGGGACCTTTGGTCTTGCGGCCGGAACTGGCCCCTTGGGGCCTCTTCTCGAACCTCAGGAGAGGCGAGAGTCCCGCTCTGGAGGTGCGAGGGAATGTAGGGATTGCGATGGCATTCAGGAAGGGGATTGGACCCCCCTTTCGAGAGGAGGGGCCGACGGCGACGGGGGGCCCCTCGCGAGCGGCCTCTGGAGACTCAGGGTTCCGCTCGCCTGTGGACACGGGTATCCCAGGGAACCTCTGGGGGCGCCTAGAGGGAGTCCAGCCTCCGTTGCAGCGCCAGAGAGAAGGCAGGACGGCTCTCGCGTCGCTGCAGATCCCAAGGGCCCCGTCTCGCAAGGAGGGCGTCCCCCGGGGGACGCCCTCGCGGTGTGGCGGGAAGCCCCGCTTTCTTGGCAGGTTGGCCCGGGGATCTCGGGGGACACCTGGAGTCGCCCGCAAGGAGTCAAGCCCCGTTCGGAGCCGGAACAGGTGCCGGGGCATGCTCTCCATGCCCTGCAAGGGAAAAGCGCGCCTCCTCCCTCTATGGGCGTGGCCTCACGGGGGTGTTCTCGACTTGCGGCGGTGCATTCTCGAGTTGCGGCGGGTACCCCGGCCCGTCTCCCCCGTTAGCCCAGCGGGGTCGCCATGCCTCCTTTCGAGCGGACAGGGGCCCGAGCAGCCTCGGGATTCGCCAGGAGGCGCTGCAGCGCCCTGGGTCCGCGTCAGGCATGGAGCTAGGACCCTCGGGGGTCCCCGGAGGGGGGGAGGGGACAGGTATAACTGGCACCTGTGGGGTGGCCTCCAGGGAGTCGAGGGGACTCAGCCTTTCTCTCCGGTCACAGCCAAGGGCAATCGGGCTTCCCCTCGAATGCAGGGGCGAAGGTCGTGCTTTTCCGCGCGGCGCAGGGGGAAGCGGGGGGTGGCCTCTCTGAATCGGGGGCGTGGCGCCTCGGGGAGCCTCTCTTGTTGCCTCTGAGAAGTCCAGGCCTCCTTTGACATCGCCAGGGGCTGCTGGGCTTCCCCTCGCCTCACGTCCAGGGAACTGGACTCGCTTGCCGATGGGGGTTCCTCGGGGACCTTTGGTCTTGCGGCCGGAACTGGCCCCTTGGGGCCTCTTCTCGAACCTCAGGAGAGGCGAGAGTCCCGCTCTGGAGGTGCGAGGGAATGTAGGGATTGCGATGGCATTCAGGAAGGGGATTGGACCCCCCTTTCGAGAGGAGGGGCCGACGGCGACGGGGGGCCCCTCGCGAGCGGCCTCTGGAGACTCAGGGTTCCGCTCGCCTGTGGAAACGGGTATCCCAGGGAACCTCTGGGGGCGCCTAGAGGGAGTCCAGCCTCCGTTGCAGCGCCAGAGAGAAGGCAGGACGGCTCTCGCGTCGCTGCAGATCCCAAGGGCCCCGTCTCGCAAGGAGGGGGGCCCGGGGGACGCCCTCGCGGTGTGGCGGGAAGCCCCGCTTTCTTGGCAGGTTGGCCCGGGGATCTCGGGGGACACCTGGAGTCGCCCGCAAGGAGTCAAGCCCCGTTCGGAGCCGGAACAGGTGCCGGGGCATGCTCTCCATGCCCTGCAAGGGAAAAGCGCCTCCTCCCCCTCTATGGGCGTGGCCTCACGGGGGTGTTCTCGACTTGCGGCGGTGCATTCTCGAGTTGCGGCGGGTACCCCGGCCCGTCTCCCCCGTTAGCCCAGCGGGGTCGCCATGCCTCCTTTCGAGCGGACAGGGGCCCGAGCAGCCTCGGGATTCGCCAGGAGGCGCTGCAGCGCCCTGGGTCCGCGTCAGGCATGGAGCTAGGACCCTCGGGGGTCCCCGGAGGGGGGGAGGGGACAGGTATAACTGGCACCTGTGGGGTGGCCTCCAGGGAGTCGAGGGGACTCAGCCTTTCTCTCCGGTCACAGCCAAGGGCAATCGGGCTTCCCCTCGAATGCAGGGGGGCGAAGGTCGTGCTTTTCCGCGCGGCGCAGGGGGAAGCGGGGGTGGCCTCTCTGAATCGGGGGCGTGGCGCCTCGGGGAGCCTCTCTTGTTGCCTCTGAGAAGTCCAGGCCTCCTTTGACATCGCCAGGGGCTGCTGGGCTTCCCCTCGCCTCACGTCCAGGGAACTGGACTCGCTTGCCGATGGGGGTTCCTCGGGGACCTTTGGTCTTGCGGCCGGAACTGGCCCCTTGGGGCCTCTTCTCGAACCTCAGGAGAGGCGAGAGTCCCGCTCTGGAGGTGCGAGGGAATGTAGGGATTGCGATGGCATTCAGGAAGGGGATTGGACCCCCCTTTCGAGAGGAGGGGCCGACGGCGACGGGGGGCCCCTCGCGAGCGGCCTCTGGAGACTCAGGGTTCCGCTCGCCTGTGGACACGGGTATCCCAGGGAACCTCTGGGGGCGCCTAGAGGGAGTCCAGCCTCCGTTGCAGCGCCAGAGAGAAGGCAGGACGGCTCTCGAGTCGCTGCAGATCCCAAGGGCCCCGTCTCGCAAGGAGGGGGGCCCGGGGGACGCCCTCGCGGTGTGGCGGGAAGCCCCCGCTTTCTTGGCAGGTTGGCCCGGGGATCTCGGGGGACACCTGGAGTCGCCCGCAAGGAGTCAAGCCCCGTTCGAGCCGGAACAGGTGCCGGGGCATGCTCTCCATGCCCTGCAAGGGAAAAGCGCCTCCTCCCTCTATGGGCGTGGCCTCACGGGGGTGTTCTCGACTTGCGGCGGTGCATTCTCGAGTTGCGGCGGGTACCCCGGCCCGTCTCCCCCGTTAGCCCAGCGGGGTCGCCATGCCTCCTTTCGAGCGGACAGGGGCCCGAGCAGCCTCGGGATTCGCCAGGAGGCGCTGCAGCGCCCTGGGTCCGCGTCAGGCATGGAGCTAGGACCCTCGGGGGTCCCCGGAGGGGGGGAGGGGACAGGTATAACTGGCACCTGTGGGGTGGCCTCCAGGGAGTCGAGGGGACTCAGCCTTTCTCTCCGGTCACAGCCAAGGGCAATCGGGCTTCCCCTCGAATGCAGGGGGCGAAGGTCGTGCTTTTCCCGCGCGGCGCAGGGGGAAGCGGGGGGTGGCCCTCTCTGAATCGGGGGCGTGGCGCCTCGGGGAGCCTCTCTTGTTGCCTCTGAGAAGTCCAGGCCTCCTTTGACATCGCCAGGGGCTGCTGGGCTTCCCCTCGCCTCACGTCCAGGGAACTGGACTCGCTTGCCGATGGGGGTTCCTCGGGGACCTTTGGTCTTGCGGCCGGGAACTGGCCCCTTGGGGCCTCTTCTCGAACCTCAGGAGAGGCGAGAGTCCCGCTCTGGAGGTGCGAGGGAATGTAGGGATTGCGATGGCATTCAGGAAGGGGATTGGACCCCCCTTTCGAGAGGAGGGGCCGACGGCGACGGGGGGGCCCCTCGCGAGCGGCCTCTGGAGACTCAGGGTTCCGCTCGCCTGTGGACACGGGTATCCCAGGGAACCTCTGGGGGCGCCTAGAGGGAGTCCAGCCTCCGTTGCAGCGCCAGAGAGAAGGCAGGACGGCTCTCGAGTCGCTGCAGATCCCAAGGGCCCCGTCTCGCAAGGAGGGGGGCCCGGGGGACGCCCTCGCGGTGTGGCGGGAAGCCCCGCTTTCTTGGCAGGTTGGCCCGGGGATCTCGGGGGACACCTGGAGTCGCCCGCAAGGAGTCAAGCCCCGTTCGGAGCCGGAAAACAGGTGCCGGGGCATGCTCTCCATGCCCTGCAAGGGAAAAGCGCCTCCTCCCTCTATGGGCGTGGCCTCACGGGGGGTGTTCTCGACTTGCGGCGGTGCATTCTCGAGTTGCGGCGGGTACCCCGGCCCGTCTCCCCCGTTAGCCCAGCGGGGTCGCCATGCCTCCTTTCGAGCGGACAGGGGCCCGAGCAGCCTCGGGATTCGCCAGGAGGCGCTGCAGCGCCCTGGGTCCGCGTCAGGCATGGAGCTAGGACCCTCGGGGGTCCCCGGAGGGGGGGAGGGGACAGGTATAACTGGCACCTGTGGGGTGGCCTCCAGGGAGTCGAGGGGACTCAGCCTTTCTCTCCGGTGGTCACAGCCAAGGGCAATCGGGCTTCCCCTCGAATGCAGGGGTGGCGAAGGTCGAAGGTCGTGCCTTTTTCCGCGCGGCGCAGGGGGAAGCGGGGGTGGCCTCTCTGAATCGGGGGCGTGGCGCCTCGGGGAGCCTCTCTTGTTGCCTCTGAGAAGTCCAGGCCTCCTTTGACATCGCCAGGGGCTGCTGGGCTTCCCCTCGCCTCTCACGTCCAGGGAACTGGACTCGCTTGCCGATGGGGGTTCCTCGGGGACCTTTGGTCTTGCGGCCGGAACTGGCCCCTTGGGGCCTCTTCTCGAACCTCAGGAGAGGCGAGAGTCCCCGCCCCGCTCTGGAGGTGCGAGGGAATGTAGGGATTGCGATGGCATTCAGGAAGGGGATTGGACCCCCCTTTCGAGAGGAGGGGCCGACGGCGACGGGGGGGGCCCCTCGCGAGCGGGCCTCTGGAGACTCAGGGTTCCGCTCGCCTGTGGACACGGGTATCCCAGGGAACCTCTGGGGGCGCCTAGAGGGAGTCCAGCCTCCGTTTGCAGCGCCAGAGAGAAGGCAGGACGGCTCTCGCGTCGCTGCAGATCCCAAAGGGCCCCGTATCTCGCAAGGAGGGGGGGCCCGGGGGACGCCCTCGCGGTGTGGCGGGAAGCCCCGCTTTCTTGGCAGGTTGGCGCGGGGGATCTCGGGGTCACACCTGGGACTCAGCCTTTCTCTCTCGGTCACAGCCAAGGGCAATCGGGGCTTATCCCCTCGAATGGGCACGGGGCCGAAGGGTCGCTGCTTGTTACCGACGCGGCGCAGGGGGGAAGCGGGGGTGGCCTCTCTGAATCGGGGGAGCTGGCGGCCTCGGGGAGCCTCTCGTTTGTTGGCCTCTGAGGAAGACCATGGGCCACCTTTGACATCGCCAGGGGCTGCTGGGCTTCCCCTCGCCTCAACTTCCAGGGAACTGGGACTCGCTTAGTCCGATGTGGGTGGTTCCTCGGGGACCTTTCGGTCTTGCAGGCACGGAACTGGCCCCTTGGGGCCTCTTCTCGAACCCTCAGGAGAGGCGAGAGTTCACGCTCTGGAGGTGCGAGGGAATGTATGGGAATTTTTTGCGATGGAATCACAGGAAGTGGGGATTGGACCCGCCCCTTTCGAGGAGGAGGGGCCCACGGCGGACGGGGCGGCCCCTCGCGAAGGCGGCCTCTGGAGGACTCCGCGTTTCCGACTCGCTCTGTGGAACACGGGTATCCCAGGGAAGCTCTGGGGGCGCCTAGTGGGAGTCCAGCCTTTGCAGCGCCAGGAGAAGGCAGGACGGCATCTCGAGTCGCTGCAGATCCCAAGGGCCCCGTCTCGCAAGGGGGGGGCCCGGGGGAGCGGCCTCGCGGATGTGGCAGGAAGCCCCGCTTTCTCTCGCTGGTTGGCCCGGGATCTCGGGGGAACCTGGATGTCGCCCCGCAAGGAGGTTCAAGCCCCGTTCGGAGCCGGAACATGTTGCCGGGCATGGTTCTCCATGCCCTGCATGGGAAAATAGCGCCTCCTACATCTATGGGGTGGGCTCACGGGGGAGTTCTCGACTTGCGGCGGTGGGCATTCTCGAGTTGCGGCGGGTACCCCAGCCCTCTCCCCCGTTACCCCTGCGGAGGGGTCGCCATGCCTCCTTTACGAGCGGACCGTGGGGCCGAGCAGACTCGGGGATTCGGCTGTGGCGCTGCAGTCCCCCTGGGTCCGCGTAAGGCATGGAGCTAGACCCTCGGGGGTTCCGGAGGGGGGGAGGGGGACCAGGTATAAACTGGCACACTGGGGGGTGGCTGCGGAAGTCGAGGGGATCTCAGCCTTTCTCTCCGGTCACAGCCAAGGGCCAATCGGCATTCCCCTCGAATGCAGGGAGCGAAGGTCGTGCTTTTTCCGCGCGGCGCAGGGGGAAGCGGGGGTGGCCTCCCTGAACCGGGGGCGTGGCGCCTCGGGGATGCCTCTCTTCGTTGCGGCTGAGAGTCAGCCTCCTTTGACTCGCCAGGGTTGCGGATTCACCTCGCCTCCGTCCAGGGAACTGGACTCGCGTGCCGATTAGGGTTCCTCGGGACCTTTGGTCTTGCCGGCCCGAACTGGCCCCTTGGGTCCTTTCTCGAATCTCAGAGAGGAGAGAGTCCCGCTCAGGTGGTGCGAGGGAATGTAGGATTGCAGATGCTCATTCAGGAAGGGATTGGACCCCCCTGCGAGAGGAGGGGCCGACGAGTGACGGGGGGGCCCCTCGCGAGCGGGCCTCTAGGATCAGGGTTCCGCTCGCCGGTGGATTCCCCAGGGGAAACATTGGGGGCGCCTAGAGGGAGTCGCAGCCTTTTAGCGTTGCTCACAGCGACAGAGAGAGAAGGCAGGGACGGCTCTCGCGTCGCCTTGCAGATTCCAAAGGGCCCGTCTCGCAAGGAGGGGGGCACGGAGGGATGCACATCGCGGGGCTACTTGAGGAAGTAATCTTGTATCGGCGGGATAGGCCCAGCTTTGTCTTGGCATGGGTTGCCCATGGGATCTCGGGGGGACACCTGGAGTCGCCCGCAAAGGAGTCAAGCCACGTGTCGGCGGCCGGAAAAGGTGCTGGGGGCATGCTCTTCATGACCTGCAGGGGGAAAAAGAACGCCCTCCCTCCCTCTATGCGTGGCCTTCATGGGGGTGTGTTTCACACGACTTTGCGGCGGTGCATTTTCGTGTTGCGGCGGGTACCGCGGGCACGTCTCCCCGTTAGTCCAAGCAGAGGATGGTCGCATGCCTTTTTTCCCTTTCGGGGAACGGACAGGGGCGCACAGGAGCCGAGACAGACATCGGGATTCGCCAGGAGGCGCTGCAAGCGCCCTGGGTCCGCGTCTGGCATGGAGCTTGGACCTTCGGGGGTGCCCGGAGGGGGGGGGGATGGGGACAGTGGATAACTGGCCCCCACCATAAGGGCCAGGCCTCCACGGAGTCGAGGGGACTCTCAGCCTTTCCTTTCTCTCCGGTCACAGCCAAGGGCAATATCGGGCCATTTCCCCTCGACAAGCAAATGGAGCTGAAGGACGTGGCTTTACTTCCGCAACGGGGCGCTGGGGGATGATAGGCGGGTGTCGGTGAAGGCCACTACTGAATCGGACTGGGGCGTGGCTCCTCCGGGGAGCCTCTCGATTGTTGGCCCTCTGAAGAAAAGTCCAGGCCTCCTTCTGACGATTCGCCAGATGTGCTAGCTGGGCTTATCCCCTCACGACGAGCCTCACGTCCGAGGTAAACTGGCCCTCTCGTGCTTGGCGCGCCGATAGAGGGGCGTTGTCTTCGGGGGAACCATTGGTCTTGGCGCGGGCCGGAAGTTGAGGACACCACTTAGGGGACCTGACTTTCTAACGAAACCTCATGTGAGAGGCGAGGGTCACCACGACTCTGGAGGGTGACGATCGTGTGGAATGTAGGGATTGTGCGTTGGCAATTCAGGAAACAGGGGGTATTTGGTACCCCCCACTTTTTTGATGGAAGAGGGCCGACGGGCCGACGGGGGGACCCCCTCGCTTGACGACGCGGGTCCTCTGGAGCCCTCAAGGGTTCCGGCTTGCCCTTGGGACAAAACGGGTAATGCCCCCAGAGGAACACTCCTTGGGGCTGCGCCTAAGGGGAAGGTCCCCACCCCCCTCCGTATTGTTGACTCCAACGCACCAAGAGTGTAAGGCCAAAAGGCTACAGGCTTCAGACGCAGTTTCAGCCTGCAGATAATCCGCCAAGGGCCCTGTATGTTACTCAGCGATGGAGTATGTTTAAGGTGGGGCAGTCCGAGGGGCCCGGGGGACGTACTGTGTGGTTTTGTATCGCGGAAAAGCCCGGCTCCCCTCACTTTGGCCAGGTTTTTGGGCCCCGGGGATTCCCTCGGGCCCGGACACAGCCTGGATGTCCGCCCGCAAATAGGGAGTTCACAAGCCCTGGCTTCGGAGCGGGAACACCGGGTTGCCGGGGCTATGCCTCTCCATGGCACATTGCAAGGAGTCAAAAATCGCCTTGTCTCCTCCCTCTTATGGGCGTGTTCGGGCCTTGCACGGGGCGTGGTTCTCACGTCGACCGTTCGGGCTGTGTCGGGCAACAAGTTCCCCCACTCGAGTCCTGGCTGTGCGGCGTTGTAGCTCCCAGGCCCCTCCTGCTCCCCCCCATTGACGCCGCCCCAGTGCGCGTGGTCCGTGAGATGGCCATGAACAGCTTTTCGACTGGCGAACAGGGGAGTCCGAGCTATGCCATCGGTGTTGAGGTTCGAAGCTCTCCAGGATAACGGCCGTGCTGCAAGCGCCTTGGTGTCAAGTGTGTTTCTCGTACGTCAAGCAATGGAGCTTTGGAACCCTCGGGGGGGCCCCGGATGGGGGGGGAGGGGACAGGTCTTACTCCGTGGCCCACCAGAATGTGGGTGGAGTGGCCCTCCATGGATTACCGAGGGGACTCAGAGCCTATCATTACTTCCCTCCGGTCCACAGCCAAAGGCAAATCGGGCTTCCCAACCGAATGCAGGGGTCGTAGGGTACGGGCTTTTTTTTTTTATTTTTTTTTTTTATTTTTTCCTTTTCCTGCTTTTCTCCTATTGCGCTGTAGTCAGCCGCAGTGGGCGAAGGAATGGTGCTCACCTACTCTGAAAATCGGGGGGGGGCGCTCGGGGAGCAGGGGAGCCTCCTCGTTGGTTGCTGGTCTGAGAAGTTCCAAGGCCCTCCTTTGACAAGACCAAAAACCAATCCGCCAGGTGCCTGCTGCGGCTTTCCCCTCGCCTCGCACGTCCCAGGAAGCTTGGACTCGCTTGGCCCGATGGGGGGTTCCCTCGGGGAACCTGTTTGGGTTCTCCTGCGGCCGGGAAGCAGCTGGCCATCCACTTGTTCGGGGCCTGCTTTTTCCGGACGCGCTGTCACGAGAGGGCAAATAGTATACACGCTCCCTAGTTGGTGAGGGAAAAGTTGGAGATTAACGTATGGCATGCAGGAAGGAGCATGGTCTCACCTTTCGTCCGGTGGGCGCGACAAACACGTGGACAGAAAAGCGAGCGCCTCATTAGACTCGAGGGTTCCGTCGCATATGGACACTGGTTATCCCAGAGAAACCGTGCTGAAGGCAACATAGAAGGAGAGGCGCTCCATTACGTGTTGTCGGTTGTCCGCGAGGGAGAGAAGGGCTGGGTACGGGCTTTAGTTGATGATCAGCTGCGATTGGTGCGAAACCCCCCTGTGGTTGGTCAAGGTGAGGGGGCGCTAGTTACGCACCCGGTTCCGCGGAGGGTCCCGATTGCCTCGCTTTACTGTGGCAGGCGGTTGGCCCGGCTACAACAGGGGGCACCTGGAGTCGACCCTCAGGAATCAAGCGCCGTTGTGGTAGGCGGGAACACAGGTGCCGCGCCCTGCTCATCCATGACGTCCAGGCGATGTCGGAGTCCTCCTAGAAGGACGTGTCGTCTCGGGGTGTCTGGAGTGTTCTCGACATTGCGGGCGAGTGCATTGTCGAGTTGCAAGCGCGGTACTCGGCCAAATCATCCTCTCCCCTTTAGGCCCAGTGGTGTGGCACATGCGCTCGCGCGCGAATGCCGGACAGAGGGCTCTGGGGATAAGAGCGTCAGGATTTCGCCAGGAGCGCGGTCCACTAGCCCTAGGGCAATCGGAGCTTACCCCTCGAATGTCAGTGGGCGAAAGATCGTTTCGCATCTTTGTCCGCAGCGGCCGACTCAGGGGGAAGTCGCGGGAGTGGGCCCAACAAAAGACCCCTCATCTGAATCTTCTTCATGAACTGAACTCTAGAATCTTGATCTACTGAGTCTGGGGTCTACTACTCTGGGCGTGGCGCCTCGGGGGAGACCTCTTCTTGTTGCCCTGTCTGAGAAGTCCAGGCCTTTCCTTTCTGTGACTTCGCCCAGGGGCTGCTGGCTTCCCCTTCGCCTCACTTCCAGGGAACTGACTCGCTTGCCGATGGGGGTTTCCTTCGGGACCTTTGGTCTTTTGGCGGCCGGAACTGGCCCCTTGGGGCCTCTTCTCGAACCTCAGGAGAGGCGAGAGTCCCGCTCTGGAGGTGCGAGGGAATGTAGGGATTGCGATGGCATTCAGGAAGGGGATTGGACCCCCCTTTCGAGAGGAGGGGCCGACGGCGACGGGGGGCCCCTCGCGAGCGGCCTCTGGAGACTCAGGGTTCCGCTCGCCTGTGGACACGGGTATCCCAGGGAACCTCTGGGGGCGCCTAGAGGGAGTCCAGCCTCCGTTGCAGCGCCAGAGAGAAGGCAGGACGGCTCTCGCGTCGCTGCAGATCCCAAGGGCCCCGTCTCGCAAGGAGGGGGGGGCCCGGGGGACGCCCTCGCGGTGTGGCGGGAAGCCCCGCTTTCTTGGCAGGTTGGCCCGGGGATCTCGGGGGACACCTGGAGTCGCCCGCAAGGAGTCAAGCCCCGTTCGGAGCCGGAACAGGTGCCGGGGCATGCTCTCCATCCATGCCCTGCAAGGGAAAAGCGCGCCTCCTCCCTCTATGGGCGTGGCCTCGGGGGGGTGTTCTCGACTTGCGGCGGTGCATTCTCGAGTTGCGGCGGGTACCCCGGCCCGTCTCCCCCGTTAGCCCAGCGGGGTCGCCATGCCTCCTTTCGAGCGGACAGGGGCCCGAGCAGCCTCGGGATTCGCCAGGAGGCGCTGCAGCGCCCTGGGTCCGCGTCAGGCATGGAGCTAGGACCCTCGGGGGTCCCCGGAGGGGGGGAGGGGACAGGTATAACTGGCACCTGTGGGGTGGCCTCCAGGGAGTCGAGGGGACTCAGCCTTTCTCTCCGGTCACAGCCAAGGGCAATCGGGCTTCCCCTCGAATGCAGGGGCGAAGGTCGTGCTTTTCCGCGCGCGGCGCAGGGGGAAGCGGGGGTGGCCTCTCTGAATCGGGGGCGTGGCGCCTCGGGGAGCCTCTCTTGTTGCCTCTGAGAAGTCCAGGCCTCCTTTGACATCGCCAGGGGCTGCTGGGCTTCCCCTCGCCTCACGTCCAGGGAACTGGACTCGCTTGCCGATGGGGGTTCCTCGGGGACCTTTGGTCTTGCGGCCGGAACTGGCCCCTTGGGGCCTCTTCTCGAACCTCAGGAGAGGCGAGAGTCCCGCTCTGGAGGTGCGAGGGAATGTAGGGATTGCGATGGCATTCAGGAAGGGGATTGGACCCCCCTTTCGAGAGGAGGGGCCGACGGCGACGGGGGGGCCCCTCGCGAGCGGCCTCTGGAGACTCAGGGTTCCGCTCGCCTGTGGACACGGGTATCCCAGGGAACCTCTGGGGGCGCCTAGAGGGAGTCCAGCCTCCGTTGCAGAGCCAGAGAGAAGGCAGGACGGCTCTCGCGTCGCTGCAGATCCCAAGGGCCCCGTCTCGCAAGGAGGGGGGCCCGGGGGACGCCCTCGCGGTGTGGCGGGAAGCCCCGCTTTCTTGGCAGGTTGGCCCGGGGATCTCGGGGGACACCTGGAGTCGCCCGCAAGGAGGAGTCAAGCCCCGTTCGGAGCCGGAACAGGTGCCGGGGCATGCTCTCCATGCCCTGCAAGGGAAAAGCGCCTCCTCCCTCTATGGGCGTGGCCTCACGGGGGTGTTCTCGACTTGCGGCGGTGCATTCTCGAGTTGCGGCGGGTACCCCGGCCCGTCTCCCCCGTTAGCCCAGCGGGGTCGCCATGCCTCCTTTCGAGCGGACAGGGGCCCGAGCAGCCTCGGGATTCGCCAGGAGGCGCTGCAGCGCCCTGGGTCCGCGTCAGGCATGGAGCTAGGACCCTCGGGGGGTCCCCGGAGGGGGGGAGGGGACAGGTATAACTGGCACCTGTGGGGTGGCCTCCAGGGAGTCGAGGGGACTCAGCCTTTCTCTCCGGTCACAGCCAAGGGCAATCGGGCTTCCCCTCGAATGCAGGGGCGAAGGTCGTGCTTTTCCGCGCGGCGCAGGGGGAAGCGGGGGTGGCCTCTCTGAATCGGGGGCGTGGCGCCTCGGGGAGCCTCTCTTGTTGCCTCTGAGAAGTCCAGGCCTCCTTTGACATCGCCAGGGGCTGCTGGGCTTCCCCTCGCCTCACGTCCAGGGAACTGGACTCGCTTGCCGATGGGGGTTCCTCGGGGACCTTTGGTCTTGCGGCCGGAACTGGCCCCTTGGGGCCTCTTCTCGAACCTCAGGAGAGGCGAGAGTCCCGCTCTGGAGGTGCGAGGGAATGTAGGGATTGCGATGGCATTCAGGAAGGGGATTGGACCCCCCTTTCGAGAGGAGGGGCCGACGGCGACGGGGGGCCCCTCGCGAGCGGCCTCTGGAGACTCAGGGTTCCGCTCGCCTGTGGACACGGGTATCCCAGGGAACCTCTGGGGGCGCCTAGAGGGAGTCCAGCCTCCGTTGCAGCGCCAGAGAGAAGGCAGGACGGCTCTCGCGTCGCTGCAGATCCCAAGGGCCCCGTCTCGCAAGGAGGGGGGCCCGGGGGACGCCCTCGCGGTGTGGCGGGAAGCCCCGCTTTCTTGGCAGGTTGGCCCGGGGATCTCGGGGGACACCTGGAGTCGCCCGCAAGGAGTCAAGCCCCGTTCGGAGCCGGAACAGGTGCCGGGGCATGCTCTCCATGCCCTGCAAGGGAAAAGCGCCTCCTCCCTCTATGGGCGTGGCCTCACGGGGGTGTTCTCGACTTGCGGCGGTGCATTCTCGAGTTGCGGCGGGTACCCCGGCCCGTCTCCCCCGTTAGCCCAGCGGGGTCGCCATGCCTCCTTTCGAGCGGACAGGGGCCCGAGCAGCCTCGGGATTCGCCAGGAGGCGCTGCAGCGCCCTGGGTCCGCGTCAGGCATGGAGCTAGGACCCTCGGGGGTCCCCGGAGGGGGGGAGGGGACAGGTATAACTGGCACCTGTGGGGTGGCCTCCAGGGAGTCGAGGGGACTCAGCCTTTCTCTCCGGTCACAGCCAAGGGCAATCGGGCTTCCCCTCGAATGCAGGGGCGAAGGTCGTGCTTTTCCGCGCGGCGCAGGGGGAAGCGGGGGGGCCTCTCTGAATCGGGGGGGGCGTGGCGCCTCGGGGAGCCTCTCTTGTTGCCTCTGAGAAGTCCAGGCCTCCTTTGACATCGCCAGGGGCTGCTGGGCTTCCCCTCGCCTCACGTCCAGGGAACTGGACTCGCTTGCCGATGGGGGTTCCTCGGGGACCTTTGGTCTTGCGGCCGGAACTGGCCCCTTGGGGCCTCTTCTCGAACCTCAGGAGAGGCGAGAGTCCCGCTCTGGAGGTGCGAGGGAATGTAGGGATTGCGATGGCATTCAGGAAGGGGATTGGACCCCCCTTTCGAGAGGAGGGGCCGACGGCGACGGGGGGCCCCTCGCGAGCGGCCTCTGGAGACTCAGGGTTCCGCTCGCCTGTGGACACGGGTATCCCAGGGAACCTCTGGGGGCGCCTAGAGGGAGTCCAGCCTCCGTTGCAGCGCCAGAGAGAAGGCAGGACGGCTCTCGCGTCGCTGCAGATCCCAAGGGCCCCGTCTCGCAAGGAGGGGGGCCCGGGGGACGCCCTCGCGGTGTGGCGGGAAGCCCCGCTTTCTTGGCAGGTTGGCCCGGGGATCTCGGGGGACACCTGGAGTCGCCCGCAAGGAGTCAAGCCCCGTTCGGAGCCGGAACAGGTGCCGGGGCATGCTCTCCATGCCCTGCAAGGGAAAAGCGCCTCCTCCCTCTATGGGCGTGGCCTCACGGGGGTGTTCTCGACTTGCGGCGGTGCATTCTCGAGTTGCGGCGGGTACCCCGGCCCGTCTCCCCCGTTAGCCCAGCGGGGTCGCCATGCCTCCTTTCGAGCGGACAGGGGCCCGAGCAGCCTCGGGATTCGCCAGGAGGCGCTGCAGCGCCCTGGGTCCGCGTCAGGCATGGAGCTAGGACCCTCGGGGGTCCCCGGAGGGGGGGGAGGGGACAGGTATAACTGGCACCTGTGGGGTGGCCTCCAGGGAGTCGAGGGGACTCAGCCTTTCTCTCCGGTCTCAGCCAAGGGCAATCGGGCTTCCCCTCGAATGCAGGGGCGAAGCTCATGCTTTTCCGCGCGGCGCAGGGGGAAGAGCGGGTGGCCTCTCTGAATCGGGGCGTGGCGCCTCGGGTAGCCTCTCTTGTTGCCTCTGAGAAGTCTAGGCCTCCTTTGACATCGCCAGGGGCTGCTGGGCTTCCCCTCGCCTCACGTCCAGGGAACTGGACTCGCTTGCCGATGGGGGTTCCTCGGGGACCTTTGGTCTTGCGGCCGGAACTGGCCCCTTGGGGCCTCTTCTCGAACCTCAGGAGAGGCGAGAGTCCCGCTCTGGAGGTGCGAGGGAATGTAGGGATTGCGATGGCATTCAGGAAGGGGATTGGACCCCCCTTTCGAGAGGAGGGGCCGACGGCGACGGGGGCCCCCCCTCGCGAGCGGCCTCTGGAGACTCAGGGTTCCGCTCGCCTGTGGACACGGGTATCCCAGGGAACCTCTGGGGGCGCCTAGAGGGAGTCCAGCCTCCGTTGCAGCGCCAGAGAGAAGGCAGGACGGCTCTCGCGTCGCTGCAGATCCCAAGGGCCCCGTCTCGCAAGGAGGGGGGCCCGGGGGACGCCCTCGCGGTGTGGCGGGAAGCCCCGCTTTCTTGGCAGGTTGGCCCGGGGATCTCGGGGGACACCTGGAGTCGCCCGCAAGGAGTCAAGCCCCGTTCGGAGCCGGAACAGGTGCCGGGGCATGCTCTCCATGCCCTGCAAGGGAAAAGCGCCTCCTCCCTCTATGGGCGTGGCCTCACGGGGGGGTGTTCTCGACTTGCGGCGGTGCATTCTCGAGTTGCGGCGGGTACCCCGGCCCGTCTCCCCCGTTAGCCCAGCGGGGTCGCCATGCCTCCTTTCGAGCGGACAGGGGCCCGAGCAGCCTCGGGATTCGCCAGGAGGCGCTGCAGCGCCCTGGGTCCGCGTCAGGCATGGAGCTAGGACCCTCGGGGGTCCCCGGAGGGGGGGAGGGGACAGGTATAACTGGCACCTGTGGGGTGGCCTCCAGGGAGTCGAGGGGACTCAGCCTTTCTCTCCGGTCACAGCCAAGGGCAATCGGGCTTCCCCTCGAATGCAGGGGCGAAGGTCGTCGTGCTTTTCCGCGCGGCGCAGGGGGAAGCGGGGGTGGCCTCTCTGAATCGGGGGCGTGGCGCCTCGGGGAGCCTCTCTTGTTGCCTCTGAGAAGTCCAGGCCTCCTTTGACATCGCCAGGGGCTGCTGGGCTTCCCCTCGCCTCACGTCCAGGGAACTGGACTCGCTTGCCGATGGGGGTTCCTCGGGGACCTTTGGTCTTGCGGCCGGAACTGGCCCCTTGGGGCCTCTTCTCGAACCTCAGGAGAGGCGAGAGTCCCGCTCTGGAGGTGCGAGGGAATGTAGGGATTGCGATGGCATTCAGGAAGGGGATTGGACCCCCCCTTTCGAGAGGAGGGGCCGACGGCGACGGGGGGGCCCCTCGCGAGCGGCCTCTGGAGACTCAGGGTTCCGCTCGCCTGTGGACACGGGTATATCCCAGGGAACCTCTGGGGGCGCCTAGAGGGAGTCCAGCCTCCGTTGCAGCGCCAGAGAGAAGGCAGGACGGCTCTCGCGTCGCTGCAGATCCCAAGGGCCCCGTCTCGCAAGGAGGGGGGCCCGGGGGACGCCCTCGCGGTGTGGCGGGAAGCCCCGCTTTCTTGGCAGGTTGGCCCGGGGATCTCGGGGGACACCTGGAGTCGCCCGCAAGGAGTCAAGCCCCGTTCGGAGCCGGAACAGGTGCCGGGGCATGCTCTCCATGCCCTGCAAGGGAAAAGCGCCTCCTCCCTCTATGGGCGTGGCCTCACGGGGGTGTTCTCGACTTGCGGCGGTGCATTCTCGAGTTGCGGCGGGTACCCCCCCGCCCCGTCCCCCGTTAGCCCAGCGGGGTCGCCATGCCTCCTTTCGAGCGGACAGGGGCCCGAGCAGCCTCGGGATTCGCCAGGAGGCGCTGCAGCGCCCTGGGTCCGCGTCAGGCATGGAGCTAGGACCCTCGGGGGTCCCCGGAGGGGGGGAGGGGACAGGTATAACTGGCACCTGTGGGGTGGCCTCCAGGGAGTCGAGGGGACTCAGCCTTTCTCTCCGGTCACAGCCAAGGGCAATCGGGCTTCCCCTCGAATGCAGGGGCGAAGGTCGTGCTTTTCCGCGCGGCGCAGGGGGAAGCGGGGGTGGCCTCTCTGAATCGGGGGCGTGGCGCCTCGGGGAGCCTCTCTTGTTGCCTCTGAGAAGTCCAGGCCTCCTTTGACATCGCCAGGGGCTGCTGGGCTTCCCCTCGCCTCACGTCCAGGGAACTGGACTCGCTTGCCGATGGGGGTTCCTCGGGGACCTTTGGTCTTGCGGCCGGAACTGGCCCCTTGGGGCCTCTTCTCGAACCTCAGGAGAGGCGAGAGTCCCGCTCTGGAGGTGCGAGGGAATGTAGGGATTGCGATGGCATTCAGGAAGGGGATTGGACCCCCCTTTCGAGAGGAGGGGCCGACGGCGACGGGGGGCCCCTCGCGAGCGGCCTCTGGAGACTCAGGGTTCCGCTCGCCTGTGGACACGGGTATCCCAGGGAACCTCTGGGGGCGCCTAGAGGGAGTCCAGCCTCCGTTGCAGCGCCAGAGAGAAGGCAGGACGGCTCTCGCGTCGCTGCAGATCCCAAGGGCCCCGTCTCGCAAGGAGGGGGGCCCGGGGGACGCCCTCGCGGTGTGGCGGGAAGCCCCGCTTTCTTGGCAGGTTGGCCCGGGGATCTCGGGGGACACCTGGAGTCGCCCGCAAGGAGTCAAGCCCCGTTCGGAGCCGGAACAGGTGCCGGGGCATGCTCTCCATGCCCTGCAAGGGAAAAAGCGCCTCCTCCCTCTATGGGCGTGGCCTCACGGGGGTGTTCTCGACTTGCGGCGGTGCATTCTCGAGTTGCGGCGGGTACCCCGGCCCGTCTCCCCCGTTAGCCCAGCGGGGTCGCCATGCCTCCTTTCGAGCGGACAGGGGCCCGAGCAGCCTCGGGATTCGCCAGGAGGCGCTGCAGCGCCCTGGGTCCGCGTCAGGCATGGAGCTAGGACCCTCGGGGGTCCCCGGAGGGGGGGAGGGGACAGGTATAACTGGCACCTGTGGGGTGGCCTCCAGGGAGTCGAGGGGACTCAGCCTTTCTCTCCGGTCACAGCCAAGGGCAATCGGGCTTCCCCTCGAATGCAGGGGCGAAGGTCGTGCTTTTCCGCGCGGCGCAGGGGGAAGGGGGGGGTGGCCTCTCTGAATCGGGGGCGTGGCGCCTCGGGGAGCCTCTCTTGTTGCCTCTGAGAAGTCCAGGCCTCCTTTGACATCGCCAGGGGCTGCTGGGCTTCCCCTCGCCTCACGTCCAGGGAACTGGACTCGCTTGCCGATGGGGGTTCCTCGGGGACCTTTGGTCTTGCGGCCGGAACTGGCCCCTTGGGGCCTCTTCTCGAACCTCAGGAGAGGCGAGAGTCCCGCTCTGGAGGTGCGAGGGAATGTAGGGATTGCGATGGCATTCAGGAAGGGGATTGGACCCCCCTTTCGAGAGGAGGGGCCGACGGCGACGGGGGGCCCCTCGCGAGCGGCCTCTGGAGACTCAGGGTTCCGCTCGCCTGTGGACACGGGTATCCCAGGGAACCTCTGGGGGCGCCTAGAGGGAGTCCAGCCTCCGTTGCAGCGCCAGAGAGAAGGCAGGACGGCTCTCGCGTCGCTGCAGATCCCAAGGGCCCCGTCTCGCAAGGAGGGGGGCCCGGGGGACGCCCTCGCGGTGTGGCGGGAAGCCCCGCTTTCTTGGCAGGTTGGCCCCGGGGATCTCGGGGGACACCTGGAGTCGCCCGCAAGGAGTCAAGCCCCGTTCGGAGCCGGAACAGGTGCCGGGGCATGCTCTCCATGCCCTGCAAGGGAAAAGCGCCTCCTCCCTCTATGGGCGTGGCCTCACGGGGGTGTTCTCGACTTGCGGCGGTGCATTCTCGAGTTGCGGCGGGTACCCCGGCCCGTCTCCCCCGTTAGCCCAGCGGGGTCGCCATGCCTCCTTTCGAGCGGACAGGGGCCCGAGCAGCCTCGGGATTCGCCAGGAGGCGCTGCAGCGCCCTGGGTCCGCGTCAGGCATGGAGCTAGGACCCTCGGGGGTCCCCGGAGGGGGGGAGGGGACAGGTATAACTGGCACCTGTGGGGTGGCCTCCAGGGAGTCGAGGGGACTCAGCCTTTCTCTCCGGTCACAGCCAAGGGCAATCGGGCTTCCCCTCGAATGCAGGGGCGAAGGTCGTGCTTTTCCGCGCGGCGCAGGGGGAAGCGGGGGTGGCCTCTCTGAATCGGGGGCGTGGCGCCTCGGGGAGCCTCTCTTGTTGCCTCTGAGAAGTCCAGGCCTCCTTTGACATCGCCAGGGGCTGCTGGGCTTCCCCTCGCCTCACGTCCAGGGAACTGGACTCGCTTGCCGATGGGGGTTCCTCGGGGACCTTTGGTCTTGCGGCCGGAACTGGCCCCTTGGGGCCTCTTCTCGAACCTCAGGAGAGGCGAGAGTCCCGCTCTGGAGGTGCGAGGGAATGTAGGGATTGCGATGGCATTCAGGAAGGGGATTGGACCCCCCTTTCGAGAGGAGGGGCCGACGGCGACGGGGGGCCCCTCGCGAGCGGCCTCTGGAGACTCAGGGTTCCGCTCGCCTGTGGACACGGGTATCCCAGGGAACCTCTGGGGGCGCCTAGAGGGAGTCCAGCCTCCGTTGCAGCGCCAGAGAGAAGGCAGGACGGCTCTCGCGTCGCTGCAGATCCCAAGGGCCCCGTCTCGCAAGGAGGGGGCCCGGGGGGACGCCCTCGCGGTGTGGCGGGAAGCCCCGCTTTCTTGGCAGGTTGGCCCGGGGATCTCGGGGGACACCTGGAGTCGCCCGCAAGGAGTCAAGCCCCGTTCGGAGCCGGAACAGGTGCCGGGGCATGCTCTCCATGCCCTGCAAGGGAAAAGCGCCTCCTCCCTCTATGGGCGTGGCCTCACGGGGGTGTTCTCGACTTGCGGCGGTGCATTCTCGAGTTGCGGCGGGTACCCCGGCCCGTCTCCCCCGTTAGCCCAGCGGGGTCGCCATGCCTCCTTTCGAGCGGACAGGGGCCCGAGCAGCCTCGGGATTCGCCAGGAGGCGCTGCAGCGCCCTGGGTCCGCGTCAGGCATGGAGCTAGGACCCCTCGGGGGTCCCCGGAGGGGGGGAGGGGACAGGTATAACTGGCACCTGTGGGGTGGCCTCCAGGGAGTCGAGGGGACTCAGCCTTTCTCTCCGGTCACAGCCAAGGGCAATCGGGCTTCCCCTCGAATGCAGGGGCGAAGGTCGTGCTTTTCCGCGCGGCGCAGGGGGAAGCGGGGGTGGCCTCTCTGAATCGGGGGCGTGGCGCCTCGGGGAGCCTCTCTTGTTGCCTCTGAGAAGTCCAGGCCTCCTTTGACATCGCCAGGGGCTGCTGGGCTTCCCCTCGCCTCACGTCCAGGGAACTGGACTCGCTTGCCGATGGGGGTTCCTCGGGGACCTTTGGTCTTGCGGCCGGAACTGGCCCCTTGGGGCCTCTTCTCGAACCTCAGGGGAGGCGAGAGTCCCGCTCTGGAGGTGCGAGGGAATGTAGGGATTGCGATGGCATTCAGGAAGGGGATTGGACCCCCCTTTCGAGAGGAGGGGCCGACGGCGACGGGGGGCCCCTCGCGAGCGGCCTCTGGAGACTCAGGGTTCCGCTCGCCTGTGGACACGGGTATCCCAGGGAACCTCTGGGGGCGCCTAGAGGGAGTCCAGCCTCCGTTGCAGCGCCAGAGAGAAGGCAGGACGGCTCTCGCGTCGCTGCAGATCCCAAGGGCCCCGTCTCGCAAGGAGGGGGGCCCGGGGGACGCCCTCGCGGTGTGGCGGGAAGCCCCGCTTTCTTGGCAGGTTGGCCCGGGGATCTCGGGGGACACCTGGAGTCGCCCGCAAGGAGTCAAGCCCCGTTCGGAGCCGGAACAGGTGCCGGGGCATGCTCTCCATGCCCTGCAAGGGAAAAGCGCCTCCTCCCTCTATGGGCGTGGCCTCACGGGGGTGTTCTCGACTTGCGGCGGTTGCATTCGAGTTGTTGCGGCGGGTACCCCGGGCCCGGTCTCCCCCGTTAGCCCAGCGGGGTCGCCATGCCTCCTTTCGAGCGGACAGGGGCCCGTGCAGCCCTCGGGATTCGCCTGGGGCGCTTGAGGCGCCTGGGTCCGCGGCAGGCATGGAGCTAGGACATCGGGGGTCCCGGGACAGGGGGGGGTGGGGACAGGTATAAATGGACTGTGGGGTGGCTCCAGGGAGTCGAGGGGACTCAGCCTTTCACTCTACCGGTCACAGCAAGGGCAAATCGGGATTCCTCGAATGCATGGGCGAATGTCGTGCTTTTCTAGCGCGGACATAGGGAAGCGGGGTGGCCCTCTCTGATTTCGGGGCGTGTGCGCCTCGTGGAGCCTCTTTTGTTGCCTCTGAAGAAAGTCCAGGCCTCCTTTGACATCGCCAGGGGCTGCTGGGCTTTCCCCTCGCCTCATGGACCAGGGAACTGGAACTCGCTTGCGATGTGGGTTCCTCGGGGAACTTTTTCTTGCGGCCGGGGAAAACTGGCCCCTTGGGGCCTCTTCTCGAACCTCAGGAGAGGCGAGAGTCCCGCTCTGGAGGTGCGAGGGAATGTAGGGATTGCGATGGCATTCAGGAAGGGGATTGGACCCCCCTTTCGAGAGGAGGGGCCGACGGCGACGGGGGGCCCCTCGCGAGCGGCCTCTGGAGACTCAGGGTTCCGCTCGCCTGTGGACACGGGTATCCCAGGGAACCTCTGGGGGCGCCTAGAGGGAGTCCAGCCTCCGTTGCAGCGCCAGAGAGAAGGCAGGACGGCTCTCGCGTCGCTGCAGATCCCAAGGGCCCCCCGTCTCGCAAGGAGGGGGGCCCGGGGGACGCCCTCGCGGTGTGGCGGGAAGCCCCGCTTTCTTGGCAGGTTGGCCCGGGGATCTCGGGGGACACCTGGAGTCGCCCGCAAGGAGTCAAGCCCCGTTCGGAGCCGGAACAGGTGCCGGGGCATGCTCTCCATGCCCTGCAAGGGAAAAGCGCCTCCTCCCTCTATGGGCGTGGCCTCACGGGGGTGTTCTCGACTTGCGGCGGTGCATTCTCGAGTTGCGGCGGGTACCCCGGCCCGTCTCCCCCGTTAGCCCAGCGGGGTCGCCATGCCTCCTTTCGAGCGGACAGGGGCCCGAGCAGCCTCGGGATTCGCCAGGAGGCGCTGCAGCGCCCTGGGTCCGCGTCAGGCATGGAGCTAGGACCCTCGGGGGTCCCCGGAGGGGGGGAGGGGACAGGTATAACTGGCACCTGTGGGGTGGCCTCCAGGGAGTCGAGGGGACTCAGCCCTTTCTCTCCGGTCACAGCCAAGGGCAATCGGGCTTCCCCTCGAATGCAGGGGCGAAGGTCGTGCTTTTCCGCGCGGCAGGGGGAAGCGGGGGTGGCCTCTCTCTGAATCGGGGGCGTGGCGCCTCGGGGAGCCTCTCTTGTTGCCTCTGAGAAGTCCAGGCCTCCTTTGACATCGCCAGGGGCTGCTGGGCTTCCCCTCGCCTCACGTCCAGGGAACTGGACTCGCTTGCCGATGGGGGTTCCTCGGGGACCTTTGGTCTTGCGGCCGGAACTGGCCCCTTGGGGCCTCTTCTCGAACCTCAGGAGAGGCGAGAGTCCCGCTCTGGAGGTGCGAGGGAATGTAGGGATTGCGATGGCATTCAGGAAGGGGATTGGACCCCCCTTTCGAGAGGAGGGGCCGACGGCGACGGGGGGCCCCTCGCGAGCGGCCTCTGGAGACTCAGGGTTCCGCTCGCCTGTGGACACGGGTATCCCAGGGAACCTCTGGGGGCGCCTAGAGGGAGTCCAGCCTCCGTTGCAGCGCCAGAGAGAAGGCAGGACGGCTCTCGCGTCGCTGCAGATCCCAAGGGCCCCGTCTCGCAAGGGGGGGCCCGGGGGACGCCCTCGCGGTGTGGCGGGAAGCCCCGCTTTCTTGGCAGGTTGGCCCGGGGATCTCGGGGGACACCTGGAGTCGCCCGCAAGGAGTCAAGCCCCGTTCGGAGCCGGAACAGGTGCCGCGGCATGCTCTCCATGCCCTGCAAGGGAAAAGCGCCTCCTCCCTCTATGGGCGTGGCCTCACGGGGGTGTTCTCGACTTGCGGCGGTGCATTCTCGAGTTGCGGCGGGTACCCCGGCCCGTCTCCCCCGTTAGCCCAGCGGGGTCGCCATGCCTCCTTTCGAGCGGACAGGGGCCCGAGCAGCCTCGGGATTCGCCAGGAGGCGCTGCAGCGCCCTGGGTCCGCGTCAGGCATGGAGCTAGGACCCTCGGGGGTCCCCGGAGGGGGGGAGGGGACAGGTATAACTGGCACCTGTGGGGTGGCCTCCAGGGAGTCGAGGGGACTCAGCCTTTCTCTCCGGTCACAGCCAAGGGCAATCGGGCTTCCCCTCGAATGCAGGGGCGAAGGTCGTGCTTTTTCCGCGCGGCGCAGGGGGAAGCGGGGGTGGCCTCTCTGAATCGGGGGCGTGGCGCCTCGGGGAGCCTCTCTTGTTGCCTCTGAGAAGTCCAGGCCTCCTTTGACATCGCCAGGGGCTGCTGGGCTTCCCCTCGCCTCACGTCCAGGGAACTGGACTCGCTTGCCGATGGGGGTTCCTCGGGGACCTTTGGTCTTGCGGCCGGAACTGGCCCCTTGGGGCCTCTTCTCGAACCTCAGGAGAGGCGAGAGTCCCGCTCTGGAGGTGCGAGGGAATGTAGGGATTGCGATGGCATTCAGGAAGGGGATTGGACCCCCCTTTCGAGAAGAGGGGCCGACGGCGACGGGGGGCCCCTCGCGAGCGGCCTCTGGAGACTCAGGGTTCCGCTCGCCTGTGGACACGGGTATCCCAGGGAACCTCTGGGGGCGCCTAGAGGGAGTCCAGCCTCCGTTGCAGCGCCAGAGAGAAGGCAGGACGGCTCTCGCGTCGCTGCAGATCCCAAGGGCCCCGTCTCGCAAGGAGGGGGGCCCGGGGGACGCCCTCGCGGTGTGGCGGGAAGCCCCGCTTTCTTGGCAGGTTGGCCCGGGGATCTCGGGGGACACCTGGAGTCGCCCGCAAGGAGTCAAGCCCCGTTCGGAGCCGGAACAGGTGCCGGGGCATGCTCTCCATGCCCTGCAAGGGAAAAGCGCCTCCTCCCTCTATGGGCGTGGCCTCACGGGGGTGTTCTCGACTTGCGGCGGTGCATTCTCGAGTTGCGGCGGGTACCCCGGCCCGTCTCCCCCGTTAGCCCAGCGGGGTCGCCATGCCTCCTTTCGAGCGGACAGGGCCCGAGCAGCCTCGGGATTCGCCAGGAGGCGCTGCAGCGCCCTGGGTCCGCGTCAGGCATGGAGCTAGGACCCTCGGGGGTCCCCGGAAGGGGGGAGGGGACAGGTATAACTGGCACCTGTGGGGTGGCCTCCAGGGAGTCGAGGGGACTCAGCCTTTCTCTCCGGTCACAGCCAAGGGCAATCGGGCTTCCCCTCGAATGCAGGGGCGAAGGTCGTGCTTTTCCGCGCGGCGCAGGGGGAAGCGGGGGTGGCCTCTCTGAATCGGGGGCGTGGCGCCTCGGGGAGCCTCTCTTGTTGCCTCTGAGAAGTCCAGGCCTCCTTTGACATCGCCAGGGGCTGCTGGGCTTCCCCTCGCCTCACGTCCAGGGAACTGGACTCGCTTGCCGATGGGGGTTCCTCGGGGACCTTTGGTCTTGCGGCCGGAACTGGCCCCTTGGGGCCTCTTCTCGAACCTCAGGAGAGGCGAGAGAGTCCCGCTCTGGAGGTGCGAGGGAATGTAGGGATTGCGATGGCATTCAGGAAGGGGATTGGACCCCCCTTTCGAGAGGAGGGGCCGACGGCGACGGGGGCCCCTCGCGAGCGGCCTCTGGAGACTCAGGGTTCCGCTCGCCTGTGGACACGGGTATCCCAGGGAACCTCTGGGGGCGCCTAGAGGGAGTCCAGCCTCCGTTGCAGCGCCAGAGAGAAGGCAGGACGGCTCTCGCGTCGCTGCAGATCCCAAGGGCCCCGTCTCGCAAGGAGGGGGGCCCGGGGGACGCCCTCGCGGTGTGGCGGGAAGCCCCGCTTTCTTGGCAGGTTGGCCCGGGGATCTCGGGGGACACCTGGAGTCGCCCGCAAGGAGTCAAGCCCCGTTCGGAGCCGGAACAGGTGCCGGGGCATGCTCTCCATGCCCTGCAAGGGAAAAGCGCCTCCTCCCTCTATGGGCGTGGCCTCACGGGGGTGTTCTCGACTTGCGGCGGTGCATTCTCGAGTTGCGGCGGGTACCCCGGCCCGTCTCCCCCGTTAGCCCAGCGGGGTCGCCATGCCTCCTTTCGAGCGGACAGGGGCCCGAGCAGCCTCGGGATTCGCCAGGAGGCGCTGCAGCGCCCTGGGTCCGCGTCAGGCATGGAGCTAGGACCCTCGGGGGTCCCCGGAGGGGGGGAGGGGACAGGTATAACTGGCACCTGTGGGGTGGCCTCCAGGGAGTCGAGGGGACTCAGCCTTTCTCTCCGGTCACAGCCAAGGGCAATCGGGCTTCCCCTCGAATGCAGGGGCGAAGGTCGTGCTTTTCCGCGCGGCGCAGGGGGAAGCGGGGGTGGCCTCTCTGAATCGGGGGCGTGGCGCCTCGGGGAGCCTCTCTTGTTGCCTCTGAGAAGTCCAGGCCTCCTTTGACATCGCCAGGGGCTGCTGGGCTTCCCCTCGCCTCACGTCCAGGGAACTGGACTCGCTTGCCGATGGGGGTTCCTCGGGGACCTTTGGTCTTGCGGCCGGAACTGGCCCCTTGGGGCCTCTTCTCGAACCTCAGGAGAGGCGAGAGTCCCGCTCTGGAGGTGCGAGGGAATGTAGGGATTGCGATGGCATTCAGGAAGGGGATTGGACCCCCCTTTCGAGAGGAGGGGGCCGACGGCGACGGGGGGCCCCTCGCGAGCGGCCTCTGGAGACTCAGGGTTCCGCTCGCCTGTGGACACGGGTATCCCAGGGAACCTCTGGGGGCGCCTAGAGGGAGTCCAGCCTCCGTTGCAGCGCCAGAGAGAAGGCAGGACGGCTCTCGCGTCGCTGCAGATCCCAAGGGCCCCGTCTCGCAAGGAGGGGGGCCCGGGGGACGCCCTCGCGGTGTGGCGGGAAGCCCCCGCTTTCTTGGCAGGTTGGCCCGGGGATCTCGGGGGACACCTGGAGTCGCCCGCAAGGAGTCAAGCCCCGTTCGGAGCCGGAACAGGTGCCGGGGCATGCTCTCCATGCCCTGCAAGGGAAAAAAGCGCCTCCTCCCTCTATGGGCGTGGCCTCACGGGGGTGTTCTCGACTTGCGGCGGTGCATTCTCGAGTTGCGGCGGGTACCCCGGCCCGTCTCCCCCGTTAGCCCAGCGGGGTCGCCATGCCTCCTTTCGAGCGGACAGGGGCCCGAGCAGCCTCGGGATTCGCCAGGAGGCGCTGCAGCGCCCTGGGTCCGCGTCAGGCATGGAGCTAGGACCCGGGGGTCCCCCGAGGGGGGGAGGGGACAGGTATAACTGGCACCTGTGGGGTGGCCTCCAGGGAGTCGAGGGGACTCAGCCTTTCTCTCCGGTCACAGCCAAGGGCAATCGGGCTTCCCCTCGAATGCAGGGGCGAAGGTCGTGCTTTTTTCCGCGCGGCGCAGGGGGAAGCGGGGGTGGCCTCTCTGAATCGGGGGCGTGGCGCCTCGGGGAGCCTCTCTTGTTGCCTCTGAGAAGTCCAGGCCTCCTTTGACATCGCCAGGGGCTGCTGGGCTTCCCCTCGCCTCACGTCCAGGGAACTGGACTCGCTTGCCGATGGGGGTTCCTCGGGGACCTTTGGTCTTGCGGCCGGAACTGGCCCCTTGGGGCCTCTTCTCGAACCTCAGGAGAGGCGAGAGTCCCGCTCTGGAGGTGCGAGGGAATGTAGGGATTGCGATGGCATTCAGGAAGGGGATTGGACCCCCCTTTCGAGAGGAGGGGCCGACGGCGACGGGGGGCCCCTCGCGAGCGGCCTCTGGAGACTCAGGGTTCCGCTCGCCTGTGGACACGGGTATCCCAGGGAACCTCTGGGGGCGCCTAGAGGGAGTCCAGCCTCCGTTGCAGCGCCAGAGAGAAGGCAGGACGGCTCTCGCGTCGCTGCAGATCCCAAGGGCCCCGTCTCGCAAGGAGGGGGGCCCGGGGGACGCCCTCGCGGTGTGGCGGGAAGCCCCGCTTTCTTGGCAGGTTGGCCCGGGGATCTCGGGGGGGACACCTGGAGTCGCCCGCAAGGAGTCAAGCCCCGTTCGGAGCCGGAACAGGTGCCGGGGCATGCTCTCCATGCCCTGCAAGGGAAAAGCGCCTCCTCCCTCTATGGGCGTGGCCTCACGGGGGTGTTCTCGACTTGCGGCGGTGCATTCTCGAGTTGCGGCGGGGTACCCCGCCCCGTCTCCCCCGTTAGCCCAGCGGGGTCGCCATGCCTCCTTTCGAGCGGACAGGGGCCCGAGCAGCCTCGGGATTCGCCAGGAGGCGCTGCAGCGCCCTGGGTCCGCGTCAGGCATGGAGCTAGGACCCTCGGGGGTCCCCGGAGGGGGGGAGGGGACAGGTATAACTGGCACCTGTGGGGGTGGCCTCCAGGGAGTCGAGGGGACTCAGCCTTTCTCTCCGGTCACAGCCAAGGGCAATCGGGCTTCCCCTCGAATGCAGGGGCGAAGGTCGTGCTTTTCCGCGCGGCGCAGGGGAAGCGGGGGTGGCCTCTCTGAATCGGGGGCGTGGCGCCTCGGGGAGCCTCTCTTGTTGCCTCTGAGAAGTCCAGGCCTCCTTTGACATCGCCAGGGGCTGCTGGGCTTCCCCTCGCCTCACGTCAGGGAACTGGACTCGCTTGCCGATGGGGGTTCCTCGGGGACCTTTGGTCTTGCGGCCGGAACTGGCCCCTTGGGGCCTCTTCTCGAACCTCAGGAGAGGCGAGAGTCCCGCTCTGGAGGTGCGAGGGAATGTAGGGATTGCGATGGCATTCAGGAAGGGGATTGGACCCCCCTTTCGAGAGGAGGGGCCGACGGCGACGGGGGGCCCCTCGCGAGCGGCCTCTGGAGACTCAGGGTTCCGCTCGCCTGTGGACACGGGTATCCCAGGGAACCTCTGGGGGCGCCTAGAGGGAGTCCAGCCTCCGTTGCAGCGCCAGAGAGAAGGCAGGACGGCTCTCGAGTCGCTGCAGATCCCAAGGGCCCCGTCTCGCAAGGAGGGGGGGCCCGGGGGACGCCCTCGCGGTGTGGCGGGAAGCCCCGCTTTCTTGGCAGGTTGGCCCGGGGATCTCGGGGGACACCTGGAGTCGCCCGCAAGGAGTCAAGCCCCGTTCGGAGCCGGAACAGGTGCCGGGGCATGCTCTCCATGCCCTGCAAGGGAAAAGCGCCTCCTCCCTCTATGGGCGTGGCCTCACGGGGGTGTTCTCGACTTGCGGCGGTGCATTCTCGAGTTGCGGCGGGTACCCCGGCCCGTCTCCCCCGTTAGCCCAGCGGGGTCGCCATGCCTCCTTTCGAGCGGACAGGGGCCCGAGCAGCCTCGGGATTCGCCAGGAGGCGCTGCAGCGCCCTGGGTCCGCGTCAGGCATGGAGCTAGGACCCTCGGGGGTCCCCCGGGGGGGGAGGGGACAGGTATAACTGGCACCTGTGGGGTGGCCTCCAGGGAGTCGAGGGGACTCAGCTTTTTCTCTCCGGTCACAGCCAAGGGCAATCGGGCTTCCCCTCGAATGCAGGGGCGAAGGTCGTGCTTTTCCGCGCGGCGCAGGGGGAAGCGGGGGTGGCCTCTCTGAATCGGGGGCGTGGCGCCTCGGGGAGCCTCTCTTGTTGCCTCTGAGAAGTCCAGGCCTCCTTTGACATCGCCAGGGGCTGCTGGGCTTCCCCTCGCCTCACGTCCAGGGAACTGGACTCGCTTGCCGATGGGGGTTCCTCGGGGACCTTTGGTCTTGCGGCCGGAACTGGCCCCTTGGGGCCTCTTCTCGAACCTCAGGAGAGGCGAGAGTCCCGCTCTGGAGGTGCGAGGGAATGTAGGGATTGCGATGGCATTCAGGAAGGGGATTGGACCCCCCTTTCGAGAGGAGGGGCCGACGGCGACGGGGGCCCCTCGCGAGCGGCCTCTGGAGACTCAGGGTTCCGCTCGCCTGTGGACACGGGTATCCCAGGGAACCTCTGGGGGCGCCTAGAGGGAGTCCAGCCTCCGTTGCAGCGCCAGAGAGAAGGCAGGACGGCTCTCGAGTCGCTGCAGATCCCAAGGGCCCCGTCTCGCAAGGAGGGGGGCCCGGGGGACGCCCTCGCGGTGTGGCGGGAAGCCCCGCTTTCTTGGCAGGTTGGCCCGGGGATCTCGGGGGACACCTGGAGTCGCCCGCAAGGAGTCAAGCCCCGTTCGGAGCCGGAACAGGTGCCGGGGCATGCTCTCCATGCCCTGCAAGGGAAAAGCGCCTCCTCCCTCTATGGGCGTGGCCTCACGGGGGTGTTCTCGACTTGCGGCGGTGCATTCTCGAGTTGCGGCGGGTACCCCGGCCCGTCTCCCCCGTTAGCCCAGCGGGGTCGCCATGCCTCCTTTCGAGCGGACAGGGGCCCGAGCAGCCTCGGGATTCGCCAGGAGGCGCTGCTGCAGCGCCCTGGGTCCGCGTCAGGCATGGAGCTAGGACCCTCGGGGGTCCCCGGGAGGGGGGGAGGGGACAGGTATAACTGGCACCTGTGGGGTGGCCTCCAGGGAGTCGAGGGGACTCAGCCTTTCTCTCCGGTCACAGCCAAGGGCAATCGGGCTTCCCCTCGAATGCAGGGGCGAAGGTCGTGCTTTTCCGCGCGGCGCAGGGGGGAAGCGGGGGTGGCCTCTCTGAATCGGGGGCGTGGCGCCTCGGGGAGCCTCTCTTGTTGCCTCTGAGAAGTCCAGGCCTCCTTTGACATCGCCAGGGGCTGCTGGGCTTCCCCTCGCCTCACGTCCAGGGAACTGGACTCGCTTGCCGATGGGGGTTCCTCGGGGACCTTTGGTCTTGCGGCCGGAACTGGCCCCTTGGGGCCTCTTCTCGAACCTCAGGAGAGGCGAGAGTCCCGCTCTGGAGGTGCGAGGGAATGTAGGGATTGCGATGGCATTCAGGAAGGGGATTGGACCCCCCTTTCGAGAGGAGGGGCCGACGGCGACGGGGGGCCCCTCGCGAGCGGCCTCTGGAGACTCAGGGTTCCGCTCGCCTGTGGACACGGGTATCCCAGGGAACCTCTGGGGGCGCCTAGAGGGAGTCCAGCCTCCGTTGCAGCGCCAGAGAGAAGGCAGGACGGCTCTCGCGTCGCTGCAGATCCCAAGGGCCCCGTCTCGCAAGGAGGGGGGCCCGGGGGACGCCCTCGCGGTGTGGCGGGAAGCCCCGCTTTCTTGGCAGGTTGGCCCGGGGATCTCGGGGGACACCTGGAGTCGCCCGCAAGGAGTCAAGCCCCGTTCGGAGCCGGAACAGGTGCCCGGGGCATGCTCTCCATGCCCTGCAAGGGAAAAGCGCCTCCTCCCTCTATGGGCGTGGCCTCACGGGGGTGTTCTCGACTTGCGGCGGTGCATTCTCGAGTTGCGGCGGGTACCCCGGCCCGTCTCCCCCGTTAGCCCAGCGGGGTCGCCATGCCTCTTTTTCGAGCGGACAGGGGCCCGAGCAGCCTCGGGATTCGCCAGGAGCGCTGCAGCGCCCTGGGTCCGCGTCAGGCATGGAGCTAGGACCCTCGGGGGTCCCCGGAGGGGGGGAGGGGACAGGTATAACTGGCACCTGTGGGGTGGCCTCCAGGGAGTCGAGGGGACTCAGCCTTTCTCTCCGGTCACAGCCAAGGGCAATCGGGCTTCCCCTCGAATGCAGGGGCGAAGGTCGTGCTTTTCCGCGCGGCGCAGGGGAAGCGGGGGTGGCCTCTCTGAATCGGGGGCGTGGCGCCTCGGGGAGCCTCTCTTGTTGCCTCTGACTGAATGGACAACTGAGACCTCGAGGCAAAACCATTGTTGTTGTGTCTTAACAGCCAAACACCTCGTGCACCTGGGAATATTGAATAAGCACTCCCTTGGGCTACCTTTTATGACTCAAAGGAAGAGACCGTGTCAGGCTGCCTTTGGCTGAAAATCACAAGGGGCTGGAAAGTGCTACCTGGAAAGTCAGTGGAAGAGGCCACAGTGCCTAGGCCCCACCGCCCGGGTAGCGCTTCCCCAAACCAGGAAACTTCAAGGAACACTCCTCAGAGCTATTGCCCCATATGTGCTCTGTAGCAGAGAGCTTTTAAGACTAGGTCTGTTCTGACTGGGAAACTGAGGCCCTGGGAGCAGAACATTGTTGACACTTCTTCACAGAAAAACACCTCTTGCACCAGGGAAGATTGAATAAGCAATCCCTTGGCCTACCTTTTATGACTCTAAGGAAGACACCTACCAGGCTGCCTTTGGCTGAAAATCACAAGGTTCCTGCAAAGTGCTACCTGGAAAGTCAGTTATAGGGGCCATAGTGTCTAGGTCCCAAAGCCCAGGTAAGGCTTCGACAGTGCCCTGGATCGTGAAGGCACCCTCCACAGCGCTTTTTCCACATGTCTGCTCTGTAGCAGAGAGCTCTGGAGACTAGGCCTGGTCTGATTAGGAAACTGAAGCCTGGAGGCAAACCCATTGTTCTGCCTTCTTCACAGCCAAACACCTGTTGTGCCAGGAAGGATTGAATAAGCACTCCCTTGGGCTATCTTTTATGATTTTAAGGAAGAGACCCTGAAAGGCTGCTTTGGGGCTGAAAATCAAAAAGGGGCTGAAAAGTGCTAACTGGAAAGTCAGTTTAGGGCCATAGTGCCTAGGAAACCACAGCCCGTGTAGGGCTTCCCAAAGCCCGGGAACGTCAAGGCACTCTCCTCAAAGCTATTACCCAATGTGTGCTAGCTGGAAATTCAGTGGTAGAGGCCACAGTGCCTAGGCCCCACCCCGCCCGGGTAGGGCTTTCCCCAAGACAAGGAATCTCAAGGAACCCTCCTCAGAGCTATTGCCCCATGTGTGCTCTATAGCAGAGAGCTCTTGAGATCAGGTCTGTTCTGACTGGGATACTGAGGCCCTGGGCGCCGAACCATTGTAGGGGCTTCTGAACAGCCCAACA
>JAGTYA010000046.1:0-94700 GCA_024291935.2 Okapia johnstoni
AGAGAGGCTCCCCGAGGCGCCATGCCCCCGATTCAGAGAGGCCACCACCGCTTCCTGCTGTGCCACGCAGAAAAGCACGACCTTCGCCCCTGCATTCGAGGGAAGCCCGATTGCCCTTGGCTTTGAAACGAGAGAAAGGCTGAGTCCCCTCGACTCCCTGGAGGCCACCCCACAGGTGCCAGTTATACCTGTCCCCTCCCCCCATGCCTGACGCGGACCCAGGGCGCTGCAGCGCCTCCTGGCGAATCCCGAGGCTGCTCGGGCCCCTGTCCGCTCGAAAGGAGGCATGGCGACCCCGCTGGGCTAACGGGGGAGACGGGCCGGGGTACCCGCCGCAACTCGAGAATGCACCGCCGCAAGTCGAGAACACCCCCGTGAGGCCACGCCCATAGAGGGAGGAGGCGCTTTTCCCTTGCAGGGCATGGAGAGCATGCCCCGGCACCTGTCCCGGCTCCGAACGGGGCTTGACTCCTTGCGGGCGACTCCAGGTGTCCCCCGAGATCCCCGGGCCAACCTGCCAAGAAAGCGGGGCTTCCCGCCACACCGCGAGGGCGTCCCCCGGGCCCCCCTCCTTGCGAGACGGGGCCCTTGGGATCTGCAGCGACTCGAGAGCCGTCCTGCCTTCTCTCTGGCGCTGCAACGGAGGCTGGACTCCCTCTAGGCGCCCCCAGAGGTTCCCTGGGATACCCGTGTCCACAGGCGAGCGGAACCCTGAGTCTCCAGAGGCCGCTCGCGAGGGGCCCCCCGTCGCCGTCGGCCCCCCTCCTCTCGAAAGGGGGGTCCAATCCCCTTCCTGAATGCCATCGCAATCCCTACATTCCCTCGCACCTCCAGAGCGGGACTCTCGCCTCTCCTGAGGTTCGAGAAGAGGCCCCAAGGGGCCAGTTCCGGCCGCAAGACCAAAGGTCCCCGAGGAACCCCCATCGGCAAGCGAGTCCAGTTCCCTGGACGTGAGGCGAGGGGAAGCCCAGCAGCCCCTGGCGATGTCAAAGGAGGCCTGGACTTCTCAGAGGCAACAAGAGAGGCTCCCCGAGGCGCCACGCCCCCGATTCAGAGAGGCCACCCCCGCTTCCCCCTGCGCCGCGCGGAAAAGCACGACCTTCGCCCCTGCATTCGAGGGGAAGCCCGATTGCCCTTGGCTGTGACCGGAGAGAAAGGCTGAGTCCCCTCGACTCCCTGGAGGCCACCCCACAGGTGCCAGTTATACCTGTCCCCCCCCCCCCCTCCGGGGACCCCCGAGGGTCCTAGCTCCATGCCTGACGCGGACCCAGGGCGCTGCAGCGCCTCCTGGCGAATCCCGAGGCTGCTCGGGCCCCTGTCCGCTCGAAAGGAGGCATGGCGACCCCGCTGGGCTAACGGGGGAGACGGGCCGGGGTACCCGCCGCAACTCGAGAATGCACCGCCGCAAGTCGAGAACACCCCCGTGAGGCCACGCCCATAGAGGGAGGAGGCGCTTTTCCCTTGCAGGGCATGGAGAGCATGCCCCGGCACCTGTTCCGGCTCCGAACGGGGCTTGACTCCTTGCGGGCGACTCCAGGTGTCCCCCGAGATCCCCGGGCCAACCTGCCAAGAAAGCGGGGCTTCCCGCCACACCGCGAGGGCGTCCCCCGGGCCCCCCTCCTTGCGAGACGGGGCCCTTGGGATCTGCAGCGACGCGAGAGCCGTCCTGCCTTCTCTCTGGCGCTGCAACGGAGGCTGGACTCCCTCTAGGCGCCCCCAGAGGTTCCCTGGGATACCCGTGTCCACAGGCGAGCGGAACCCTGAGTCTCCAGAGGCCGCTCGCGAGGGGCCCCCCGTCGCCGTCGGCCCCTCCTCTCGAAAGGGGGGTCCAATCCCCTTCCTGAATGCCATCGCAATCCCTACATTCCCTCGCACCTCCAGAGCGGGACTCTCGCCTCTCCTGAGGTTCGAGAAGAGGCCCCAAGGGGCCAGTTCCGGCCGCAAGACCAAAGGTCCCCCGAGGAACCCCCATCGGCAAGCGAGTCCAGTTCCCTGGACGTGAGGCGAGGGGAAGCCCAGCAGCCCCTGGCGATGTCAAAGGAGGCCTGGACTTCTCAGAGGCAACAAGAGAGGCTCCCCGAGGCGCCACGCCCCCGATTCAGAGAGGCCACCCCCCGCGTCCCCCTGCGCCGCGCGGAAAAGCACGACCTTCGCCCCTGCATTCGAGGGGAAGCCCGATTGCCCTTGGCTGTGACCGGAGAGAAAGGCTGAGTCCCCTCGACTCCCTGGAGGCCACCCCACAGGTGCCAGTTATACCTGTCCCCTCCCCCCCTCCGGGGACCCCCGAGGGTCCTAGCTCCATGCCTGACGCGGACCCAGGGCGCTGCAGCGCCTCCTGGCGAATCCCGAGGCTGCTCGGGCCCCTGTCCGCTCGAAAGGAGGCATGGCGACCCCGCTGGGCTAACGGGGGAGACGGGCCGGGGTACCCGCCGCAACTCGAGAATGCACCGCCGCAAGTCGAGAACACCCCCGTGAGGCCACGCCCATAGAGGGAGGAGGCGCTTTTCCCTTGCAGGGCATGGAGAGCATGCCCCGGCACCTGTTCCGGCTCCGAACGGGGCTTGACTCCTTGCGGGCGACTCCAGGTGTCCCCCGAGATCCCCGGGCCAACCTGCCAAGAAAGCGGGGCTTCCCGCCACACCGCGAGGGCGTCCCCCGGGCCCCCCTCCTTGCGAGACGGGGCCCTTGGGATCTGCAGCGACGCGAGAGCCGTCCTGCCTTCTCTCTGGCGCTGCAACGGAGGCTGGACTCCCTCTAGGCGCCCCCAGAGGTTCCCTGGGATACCCGTGTCCACAGGCGAGCGGAACCCTGAGTCTCCAGAGGCCGCTCGCGAGGGGCCCCCCGTCGCCGTCGGCCCCTCCTCTCGAAAGGGGGGTCCAATCCCCTTCCTGAATGCCATCGCAATCCCTACATTCCCTCGCACCTCCAGAGCGGGACTCTCGCCTCTCCTGAGGTTCGAGAAGAGGCCCCAAGGGGCCAGTTCCGGCCGCAAGACCAAAGGTCCCCGAGGAACCCCCATCGGCAAGCGAGTCCAGTTCCCTGGACGTGAGGCGAGGGGAAGGCCAGCAGCCCCTGGCGATGTCAAAGGAGGCCTGGACTTCTCAGAGGCAACAAGAGAGGCTCCCCGAGGCGCCACGCCCCCGATTCAGAGAGGCCACCCCCGCTTCCCCCTGCGCCGCGCGGAAAAGCACGACCTTCGCCCCTGCATTCGAGGGGAAGCCCGATTGCCCTTGGCTGTGACCGGAGAGAAAGGCTGAGTCCCCTCGACTCCCTGGAGGCCACCCCACAGGTGCCAGTTATACCTGTCCCCTCCCCCCCTCCGGGGACCCCCGAGGGTCCTAGCTCCATGCCTGACGCGGACCCAGGGCGCTGCAGCGCCTCCTGGCGAATCCCGAGGCTGCTCGGGCCCCTGTCCGCTCGAAAGGAGGCATGGCGACCCCGCTGGGCTAACGGGGGAGACGGGCCGGGGTACCCGCCGCAACTCGAGAATGCACCGCCGCAAGTCGAGAACACCCCCGTGAGGCCACGCCCATAGAGGGAGGAGGCGCTTTTCCCTTGCAGGGCATGGAGAGCATGCCCCGGCACCTGTTCCGGCTCCGAACGGGGCTTGACTCCTTGCGGGCGACTCCAGGTGTCCCCCGAGATCCCCGGGCCAACCTGCCAAGAAAGCGGGGCTTCCCGCCACACCGCGAGGGCGTCCCCCGGGCCCCCCTCCTTGCGAGACGGGGCCCTTGGGATCTGCAGCGACGCGAGAGCCGTCCTGCCTTCTCTCTGGCGCTGCAACGGAGGCTGGACTCCCTCTAGGCGCCCCCAGAGGTTCCCTGGGATACCCGTGTCCACAGGCGAGCGGAACCCTGAGTCTCCAGAGGCCGCTCGCGAGGGGCCCCCCGTCGCCGTCGGCCCCTCCTCTCGAAAGGGGGGTCCAATCCCCTTCCTGAATGCCATCGCAATCCCTACATTCCCTCGCACCTCCAGAGCGGGACTCTCGCCTCTCCTGAGGTTCGAGAAGAGGCCCCAAGGGGCCAGTTCCGGCCGCAAGACCAAAGGTCCCCGAGGAACCCCCATCGGCAAGCGAGTCCAGTTCCCTGGACGTGAGGCGAGGGGAAGCCCAGCAGCCCCTGGCGATGTCAAAGGAGGCCTGGACTTCTCAGAGGCAACAAGAGAGGCTCCCCGAGGCGCCACGCCCCCGATTCAGAGAGGCCACCCCCGCTTCCCCCTGCGCCGCGCGGAAAAGCACGACCTTCGCCCCTGCATTCGAGGGGAAGCCCGATTGCCCTTGGCTGTGACCGGAGAGAAAGGCTGAGTCCCCTCGACTCCCTGGAGGCCACCCCACAGGTGCCAGTTATACCTGTCCCCTCCCCCCCTCCGGGGACCCCCGAGGGTCCTAGCTCCATGCCTGACGCGGACCCAGGGCGCTGCAGCGCCTCCTGGCGAATCCCGAGGCTGCTCGGGCCCCCTGTCCGCTCGAAAGGAGGCATGGCGACCCCGCTGGGCTAACGGGGGGAGACGGGCCGGGGTACCCGCCGCAACTCGAGAATGCACCGCCGCAAGTCGAGAACACCCCCGTGAGGCCACGCCCATAGAGGGAGGAGGCGCTTTTCCCTTGCAGGGCATGGAGAGCATGCCCCGGCACCTGTTCCGGCTCCGAACGGGGCTTGACTCCTTGCGGGCGACTCCAGGTGTCCCCCGAGATCCCCGGGCCAACCTGCCAAGAAAGCGGGGCTTCCCGCCACACACCGCGAGGGCGTCCCCCGGGCCCCCCTCCTTGCGAGACGGGGCCCTTGGGATCTGCAGCGACGCGAGAGCCGTCCTGCCTTCTCTCTGGCGCTGCAACGGAGGCTGGACTCCCTCTAGGCGCGCCCCCAGAGGTTCCCTGGGATACCCGTGTCCACAGGCGAGCGGAACCCTGAGTCTCCAGAGGCCGCTCGCGAGGGGCCCCCCGTCGCCGTCGGCCCCTCCTCTCGAAAGGGGGGTCCAATCCCCTTCCTGAATGCCATCGCAATCCCTACATTCCCTCGCACCTCCAGAGCGGGACTCTCGCCTCTCCTGAGGTTCGAGAAGAGGCCCCAAGGGGCCAGTTCCGGCCGCAAGACCAAAGGTCCCCGAGGAACCCCCATCGGCAAGCGAGTCCAGTTCCCTGGACGTGAGGCGAGGGGAAGCCAGCAGCCCCTGGCGATGTCAAAGGAGGCCTGGACTTTCTCAGAGGCAACAAGAGAGGCTCCCCGAGGCGCCACGCCCCCGATTCAGAGAGGCCACCCCCGCTTCCCCCTGCGCCGCGCGGAAAAGCACGACCTTCGCCCCTGCATTCGAGGGGAAGCCCGATTGCCCTTGGCTGTGACCGGAGAGAAAGGCTGAGTCCCCTCGACTCCCTGGAGGCCACCCCACAGGTGCCAGTTATACCTGTCCCCTCCCCCCCTCCGGGGACCCCCGAGGGTCCTAGCTCCATGCCTGACGCGGACCCAGGGCGCTGCAGCGCCTCCTGGCGAATCCCGAGGCTGCTCGGGCCCCTGTCCGCTCGAAAGGAGGCATGGCGACCCCGCTGGGCTAACGGGGGAGACGGGCCGGGGTACCCGCCGCAACTCGAGAATGCACCGCCGCAAGTCGAGAACCCCCGTGAGGCCACGCCCATAGAGGGAGGAGGCGCTTTTCCCTTGCAGGGCATGGAGAGCATGCCCCGGCACCTGTTCCGGCTCCGAACGGGGCTTGACTCCTTGCGGGCGACTCCAGGTGTCCCCCGAGATCCCCGGGCCAACCTGCCAAGAAAGCGGGGCTTCCCGCCACACCGCGAGGGCGTCCCCCGGGCCCCCCTCCTTGCGAGACGGGGCCCTTGGGATCTGCAGCGACGCGAGAGCCGTCCTGCCTTCTCTCTGGCGCTGCAACGGAGGCTGGACTCCCTCTAGGGCGCCCCCAGAGGTTCCCTGGGATACCCGTGTCCACAGGCGAGCGGAACCCTGAGTCTCCAGAGGCCGCTCGCGAGGGGCCCCCCGTCGCCGTCGGCCCCTCCTCTCGAAAGGGGGGTCCAATCCCCTTCCTGAATGCCATCGCAATCCCTACATTCCCTCGCACCTCCAGAGCGGGACTCTCGCCTCTCCTGAGGTTCGAGAAGAGGCCCCAAGGGGCCAGTTCCGGCCGCAAGACCAAAGGTCCCCGAGGAACCCCCATCGGCAAGCGAGTCCAGTTCCCTGGACGTGAGGCGAGGGGAAGCCCAGCAGCCCCTGGCGATGTCAAAGGAGGCCTGGACTTCTCAGAGGCAACAAGAGAGGCTCCCCGAGGCGCCACGCCCCCGATTCAGAGAGGCCACCCCCGCTTCCCCCTGCGCCGCGCGGAAAAGCACGACCTTCGCCCCTGCATTCGAGGGGAAGCCCGATTGCCCTTGGCTGTGACCGGAGAGAAAGGCTGAGTCCCCTCGACTCCCTGGAGGCCACCCCACAGGTGCCAGTTATACCTGTCCCCCCCCCCCCTCCGGGGACCCCCGAGGGTCCTAGCTCCATGCCTGACGCGGACCCAGGGCGCTGCAGCGCCTCCTGGCGAATCCCGAGGCTGCTCGGGCCCTGTCCGCTCGAAAGGAGGCATGGCGACCCCGCTGGGCTAACGGGGGGGAGACGGGCCGGGGTACCCGCCGCAACTCGAGAATGCACCGCCGCAAGTCGAGAACACCCCCGTGAGGCCACGCCCATAGAGGGAGGAGGCGCTTTTCCCTTGCAGGGCATGGAGAGCATGCCCCGGCACCTGTTCCGGCTCCGAACGGGGCTTGACTCCTTGCGGGCGACTCCAGGTGTCCCCCGAGATCCCCGGGCCAACCTGCCAAGAAAGCGGGGCTTCCCGCCACACCGCGAGGGCGTCCCCCGGGCCCCCCTCCTTGCGAGACGGGGCCCTTGGGATCTGCAGCGACGCGAGAGCCGTCCTGCCTTCTCTCTGGCGCTGCAACGGAGGCTGGACTCCCTCTAGGCGCCCCCAGAGGTTCCCTGGGATACCCGTGTCCACAGGCGAGCGGAACCCTGAGTCTCCAGAGGCCGCTCGCGAGGGGCCCCCCGTCGCCGTCGGCCCCTCCTCTCGAAAGGGGGGTCCAATCCCCTTCCTGAATGCCATCGCAATCCCTACATTCCCTCGCACCTCCAGAGCGGGACTCTCGCCTCTCCTGAGGTTCGAGAAGAGGCCCCAAGGGGCCAGTTCCGGCCGCAAGACCAAAGGTCCCCGAGGAACCCCCATCGGCAAGCGAGTCCAGTTCCCTGGACGTGAGGCGAGGGGAAGCCCAGCAGCCCCTGGCGATGTCAAAGGAGGCCTGGACTTCTCAGAGGCAACAAGAGAGGCTCCCCGAGGCGCCACGCCCCCGATTCAGAGAGGCCACCCCCGCTCCCCCTGCGCCGCGCGGAAAAGCACGACCTTCGCCCCTGCATTCGAGGGGAAGCCCGATTGCCCTTGGCTGTGACCGGAGAGAAAGGCTGAGTCCCCTCGACTCCCTGGAGGCCACCCCACAGGTGCCAGTTATACCTGTCCCCTCCCCCCCTCCGGGGACCCCCGAGGGTCCTAGCTCCATGCCTGACGCGGACCCAGGGCGCTGCAGCGCCTCCTGGCGAATCCCGAGGCTGCTCGGGCCCCTGTCCGCTCGAAAGGAGGCATGGCGACCCCGCTGGGCTAACGGGGGAGACGGGCCGGGGTACCCGCCGCAACTCGAGAATGCACCGCCGCAAGTCGAGAACACCCCCGTGAGGCCACGCCCATAGAGGGAGGAGGCGCTTTTCCCTTGCAGGGCATGGAGAGCATGCCCCGGCACCTGTTCCGGCTCCGAACGGGGGCTTGACTCCTTGCGGGCGACTCCAGGTGTCCCCCGAGATCCCCGGGCCAACCTGCCAAGAAAGCGGGGCTCCCCCGCCACACCGCGAGGGCGTCCCCCCGGGCCCCCCTCCTTGCGAGACGGGGCCCTTGGGATCTGCAGCGACGCGAGAGCCGTCCTGCCTTCTCTCTGGCGCTGCAACGGAGGCTGGACTCCCTCTAGGCGCCCCCAGAGGTTCCCTGGGATACCCGTGTCCACAGGCGAGCGGAACCCTGAGTCTCCAGAGGCCGCTCGCGAGGGGCCCCCCGTCGCCGTCGGCCCCTCCTCTCGAAAGGGGGGTCCAATCCCCTTCCTGAATGCCATCGCAATCCCTACATTCCCTCGCACCTCCAGAGCGGGACTCTCGCCTCTCCTGAGGTTCGAGAAGAGGCCCCAAGGGGCCAGTTCCGGCCGCAAGACCAAAGGTCCCCGAGGAACCCCCATCGGCAAGCGAGTCCAGTTCCCTGGACGTGAGGCGAGGGGAAGCCCAGCAGCCCCTGGCGATGTCAAAGGAGGCCTGGACTTCTCAGAGGCAACAAGAGAGGCTCCCCGAGGCGCCACGCCCCCCCCGATTCAGAGAGGCCACCCCCGCTTCCCCCTGCGCCGCGCGGAAAAGCACGACCTTCGCCCCTGCATTCGAGGGGAAGCCCGATTGCCCTTGGCTGTGACCGGAGAGAAAGGCTGAGTCCCCTCGACTCCCTGGAGGCCACCCCACAGGTGCCAGTTATACCTGTCCCCCCCCCCCCTCCGGGGACCCCCGAGGGTCCTAGCTCCATGCCTGACGCGGACCCAGGGCGCTGCAGCGCCTCCTGGCGAATCCCGAGGCTGCTCGGGCCCCTGTCCGCTCGAAAGGAGGCATGGCGACCCCGCTGGGCTAACGGGGGAGACGGGCCGGGGTACCCGCCGCAACTCGAGAATGCACCGCCGCAAGTCGAGAACACCCCCGTGAGGCCACGCCCATAGAGGGAGGAGGCGCTTTTCCCTTGCAGGGCATGGAGAGCATGCCCCGGCACCTGTTCCGGCTCCGAACGGGGCTTGACTCCTTGCGGGCGACTCCAGGTGTCCCCCGAGATCCCCGGGCCAACCTGCCAAGAAAGCGGGGCTTCCCGCCACACCGCGAGGGCGTCCCCCGGGGCCCCCCTCCTTGCGAGACGGGGCCCTTGGGATCTGCAGCGACGCGAGAGCCGTCCTGCCTTCTCTCTGGCGCTGCAACGGAGGCTGGACTCCCTCTAGGCGCCCCCAGAGGTTCCCTGGGATACCCGTGTCCACAGGCGAGCGGAACCCTGAGTCTCCAGAGGCCGCTCGCGAGGGCCCCCCGTCGCCGTCGGCCCCTCCTCTCGAAAGGGGGGTCCAATCCCCTTCCTGAATGCCATCGCAATCCCTACATTCCCTCGCACCTCCAGAGCGGGACTCTCGCCTCTCCTGAGGTTCGAGAAGAGGCCCCAAGGGGCCAGTTCCGGCCGCAAGACCAAAGGTCCCCGAGGAACCCCCATCGGCAAGCGAGTCCAGTTCCCTGGACGTGAGGCGAGGGGAAGCCCAGCAGCCCCTGGCGATGTCAAAGGAGGCCTGGACTTCTCAGAGGCAAACAGAGAGGCTCCCTCCCCGAGGCGCCACGCCCCGATTTCAGAGAGCCACCCCCGCTTCCCCCTGCGCCGCGCGCGGAAAAAAGCACGACCTTCGCCCCTGCATTCGAGGGGAAGCCCGATTGCCCTTGGCTGTGACGGAGAGAAAGGCTGAGTCCCCTCGACTCCCTGGAGGCCACCCCACCACGTGCCAGTTATACCTGTCCCCTCCCCCCCTCCGGGGACCCCCGAGGGTCCTAGCTCCATGCCTGACGCGGACCCAGGGCGCTGCAGCGCCTCCTGGCGAATCCCGAGGCTGCTCGGGCCCCTGTCCGCTCGAAAGGAGGCATGGCGACCCCGCTGGGCTAACGGGGGAGACGGGCCGGGGTACCCGCCGCAACTCGAGAATGCACCGCCGCAAGTCGAGAACACCCCCGTGAGGCCACGCCCATAGAGGGAGGAGGCGCTTTTCCCTTGCAGGGCATGGAGAGCATGCCCCGGCACCTGTTCCGGCTCCGAACGGGGCTTGACTCCTTGCGGGCGACTCCAGGTGTCCCCCGAGATCCCCGGGCCAACCTGCCAAGAAAGCGGGGCTTCCCGCCACACCGCGAGGGCGTCCCCCGGGCCCCCCTCCTTGCGAGACGGGGCCCTTGGGATCTGCAGCGACTCGAGAGCCGTCCTGCCTTCTCTCTGGCGCTGCAACGGAGGCTGGACTCCCTCTAGGCGCCCCCAGAGGTTCCCTGGGATACCCGTGTCCACAGGCGAGCGGAACCCTGAGTCTCCAGAGGCCGCTCGCGAGGCCCCCCCCGTCGCCGTCGGCCCCTCCTCTCGAAAGGGGGGTCCAATCCCCTTCCTGAATGCCATCGCAATCCCTACATTCCCTCGCACCTCCAGAGCGGGACTCTCGCCTCTCCTGAGGTTCGAGAAGAGGCCCCAAGGGGCCAGTTCCGGCCGCAAGACCAAAGGTCCCCGAGGAACCCCCATCGGCAAGCGAGTCCAGTTCCCTGGACGTGAGGCGAGGGGAAGCCCAGCAGCCCCTGGCGATGTCAAAGGAGGCCTGGACTTCTCAGAGGCAACAAGAGAGGCTCCCCGAGGCGCCACGCCCCCGATTCAGAGAGAGGCCCCCCGCTTCCCCCTGCGCCGCGCGGAAAAGCACGACCTTCGCCCCTGCATTCGAGGGGAAGCCCGATTGCCCTTGGCTGTGACCGGAGAGAAAGGCTGAGTCCCCTCGACTCCCTGGAGCCACCCCACAGGTGCCAGTTATACTGTCCCCCCCCCCCCCTCCGGGGACCCCCGAGGGTCCTAGCTCCATGCCTGACGCGGACCCAGGGCGCTGCAGCGCCTCCTGGCGAATCCCGAGGCTGCTCGGGCCCCTGTCCGCTCGAAAGGAGGCATGGCGACCCCGCTGGGCTAACGGGGGAGACGGGCCGGGGTACCCGCCGCAACTCGAGAATGCACCGCCGCAAGTCGAGAACACCCCCGTGAGGCCACGCCCATAGAGGGAGGAGGCGCTTTTCCCTTGCAGGGCATGGAGAGCATGCCCCGGCACCTGTTCCGGCTCCGAACGGGGCTTGACTCCTTGCGGGCGACTCCAGGTGTCCCCCGAGATCCCCGGGCCAACCTGCCAAGAAAGCGGGGCTTCCCGCCACACCGCGAGGGCGTCCCCCGGGCCCCCCTCCTTGCGAGACGGGGCCCTTGGGATCTGCAGCGACGCGAGAGCCGTCCTGCCTTCTCTCTGGCGCTGCAACGGAGGCTGGACTCCCTCTAGGCGCCCCCAGAGGTTCCCTGGGATACCCCCCCGTGTCCACAGGCGAGCGGAACCCTGAGTCTCCAGAGGGCCGCTCGCGAGGGGCCCCCCGTCGCCGTCGGCCCCTCCTCTCGAAAGGGGGGTCCAATCCCCTTCCTGAATGCCATCGCAATCCCTACATTCCCTCGCACCTCCAGAGCGGGACTCTCGCCTCTCCTGAGGTTCGAGAAGAGGCCCCAAGGGGCCAGTTCCGGCCGCAAGACCAAAGGTCCCCGAGGAACCCCCATCGGCAAGCGAGTCCAGTTCCCTGGACGTGAGGCGAGGGGAAGCCCAGCAGCCCCTGGCGATGTCAAAGGAGGCCTGGACTTCTCAGAGGCAACAAGAGAGGCTCCCCGAGGCGCCACGCCCCCGATTCAGAGAGGCCACCCCCGCTTCCCCCTGCGCCGCGCGGAAAAGCACGACCTTCGCCCCTGCATTCGAGGGGAAGCCCGATTGCCCTTGGCTGTGACCGGAGAGAAAGGCTGAGTCCCCTCGACTCCCTGGAGGCCACCCCACAGGTGCCAGTTATACCTGTCCCCTCCCCCCCTCCGGGGACCCCCGAGGGTCCTAGCTCCATGCCTGACGCGGACCCAGGGCGCTGCAGCGCCTCCTGGCGAATCCCGAGGCTGCTCGGGCCCCTGTCCGCTCGAAAGGAGGCATGGCGACCCCGCTGGGCTAACGGGGGAGACGGGCCGGGGTACCCGCCGCAACTCGAGAATGCACCGCCGCAAGTCGAGAACACCCCCGTGAGGCCACGCCCATAGAGGGAGGAGGCGCTTTTCCCTTGCAGGGCATGGAGAGCATGCCCCGGCACCTGTTCCGGCTCCGAACGGGGCTTGACTCCTTGCGGGCGACTCCAGGTGTCCCCCGAGATCCCCGGGCCAACCTGCCAAGAAAGCGGGGCTTCCCGCCACACCGCGAGGGCGTCCCCCGGGCCCCCCTCCTTGCGAGACGGGGCCCTTGGGATCTGCAGCGACGCGAGAGCCGTCCTGCCTTCTCTCTGGCGCTGCAACGGAGGCTGGACTCCCTCTAGGCGCCCCCAGAGGTTCCCTGGGATACCCGTGTCCACAGGCGAGCGGAACCCTGAGTCTCCAGAGGCCGCTCGCGAGGGCCCCCCGTCGCCGTCGGCCCCTCCTCTCGAAAGGGGGGTCCAATCCCCTTCCTGAATGCCATCGCAATCCCTACATTCCCTCGCACCTCCAGAGCGGGACTCTCGCCTCTCCTGAGGTTCGAGAAGAGGCCCCAAGGGGCCAGTTCCGGCCGCAAGACCAAAGGTCCCCGAGGAACCCCCATCGGCAAGCGAGTCCAGTTCCCTGGACGTGAGGCGAGGGGAAGCCCAGCAGCCCCTGGCGATGTCAAAGGAGGCCTGGACTTCTCAGAGGCAACAAGAGAGGCTCCCCGAGGCGCCACGCCCCCGATTCAGAGAGGCCACCCCCGCTTCCCCCTGCGCCGCGCGGAAAAGCACGACCTTCGCCCCTGCATTCGAGGGGAAGCCCGATTGCCCTTGGCTGTGACCGGAGAGAAAGGCTGAGTCCCCTCGACTCCCTGGAGGCCACCCCACAGGTGCCAGTTATACCTGTCCCCTCCCCCCCTCCGGGGACCCCCGAGGGTCCTAGCTCCATGCCTGACGCGGACCCCAGGCGCTGCAGCGCCTCCTGGCGAATCCCGAGGCTGCTCGGGCCCCTGTCCGCTCGAAAGGAGGCATGGCGACCCCGCTGGGCTAACGGGGGAGACGGGCCGGGGTACCCGCCGCAACTCGAGAATGCACCGCCGCAAGTCGAGAAGAACACCCCGTGAGGCCACGCCCATAGAGGGAGGAGGCGCTTTTCCCTTGCAGGGCATGGAGAGCATGCCCCGGCACCTGTTCCGGCTCCGAACGGGGCTTGACTCCTTGCGGGCGACTCCAGGTGTCCCCCGAGATCCCCGGGCCAACCTGCCAAGAAAGCGGGGCTTCCCGCCACACCGCGAGGGCGTCCCCCGGGCCCCCCTCCTTGCGAGACGGGGCCCTTGGGATCTGCAGCGACGCGAGAGCCGTCCTGCCTTCTCTCTGGCGCTGCAACGGAGGCTGGACTCCCTCTAGGCGCCCCCAGAGGTTCCCTGGGATACCCGTGTCCACAGGCGAGCGGAACCCTGAGTCTCCAGAGGCCGCTCGCGAGGGGCCCCCCGTCGCCGTCGGCCCCTCCTCTCGAAAGGGGGGTCCAATCCCCTTCCTGAATGCCATCGCAATCCCTACATTCCCTCGCACCTCCAGAGCGGGACTCTCGCCTCTCCTGAGGTTCGAGAAGAGGCCCCAAGGGGCCAGTTCCGGCCGCAAGACCAAAGGTCCCCGAGGAACCCCCATCGGCAAGCGAGTCCAGTTCCCTGGACGTGAGGCGAGGGGAAGCCCAGCAGCCCCTGGCGATGTCAAAGGAGGCCTGGACTTCTCAGAGGCAACAAGAGAGGCTCCCCGAGGCGCCACGCCCCCGATTCAGAGAGGCCACCCCCGCTTCCCCCTGCGCCGCGCGGAAAAGCACGACCTTCGCCCCTGCATTCGAGGGGAAGCCCGATTGCCCTTGGCTGTGACCGGAGAGAAAGGCTGAGTCCCCTCGACTCCCTGGAGGCCACCCCACAGGTGCCAGTTATACCTGTCCCCCCCCCCTCCGGGGACCCCCGAGGGTCCTAGCTCCATGCCTGACGCGGACCCAGGGCGCTGCAGCGCCTCCTGGCGAATCCGAGGCTGCTCGGGCCCCTGTCCGCTCGAAAGGAGGCATGGCGACCCCGCTGGGCTAACGGGGGGAGACGGGCCGGGGTACCCGCCGCAACTCGAGAATGCACCGCCGCAAGTCGAGAACACCCCCGTGAGGCCACGCCCATAGAGGGAGGAGGCGCTTTTCCCTTGCAGGGCATGGAGAGCATGCCCCGGCACCTGTTCCGGCTCCGAACGGGGCTTGACTCCTTGCGGGCGACTCCAGGTGTCCCCCGAGATCCCCGGGCCAACCTGCCAAGAAAGCGGGGCTTCCCGCCACCCGCGAGGGCGTCCCCCGGGCCCCCCTCCTTGCGAGACGGGGCCCTTGGGATCTGCAGCGACGCGAGAGCCGTCCTGCCTTCTCTCTGGCGCTGCAACGGAGGCTGGACTCCCTCTAGGCGCCCCCAGAGGTTCCCTGGGATACCCGTGTCCACAGGCGAGCGGAACCCTGAGTCTCCAGAGGCCGCTCGCGAGGGGCCCCCCGTCGCCGTCGGCCCCTCCTCTCGAAAGGGGGGTCCAATCCCCTTCCTGAATGCCATCGCAATCCCTACATTCCCTCGCACCTCCAGAGCGGGACTCTCGCCTCTCCTGAGGTTCGAGAAGAGGCCCCAAGGGGCCAGTTCCGGCCGCAAGACCAAAGGTCCCCGAGGAACCCCCATCGGCAAGCGAGTCCAGTTCCCTGGACGTGAGGCGAGGGGAAGCCCAGCAGCCCCTGGCGATGTCAAAGGAGGCCTGGACTTCTCAGAGGCAACAAGAGAGGCTCCCCGAGGCGCCACGCCCCCGATTCAGAGAGGCCACCCCCGCTTCCCCCTGCGCCGCGCGGAAAAGCACGACCTTCGCCCCCTGCATTCGAGGGGAAGCCCGATTGCCCTTGGCTGTGACCGGAGAGAAAGGCTGAGTCCCCTCGACTCCCTGGAGGCCACCCCACAGGTGCCAGTTATACCTGTCCCCTCCCCCCCCTCCGGGGACCCCGAGGGTCCTAGCTCCATGCCTGACGCGGACCCAGGGCGCTGCAGCGCCTCCTGGCGAATCCCGAGGCTGCTCGGGCCCCTGTCCGCTCGAAAGGAGGCATGGCGACCCCGCTGGGCTAACGGGGGAGACGGGCCGGGGTACCCGCCGCAACTCGAGAATGCACCGCCGCAAGTCGAGAACACCCCCGTGAGGCCACGCCCATAGAGGGAGGAGGCGCTTTTCCCTTGCAGGGCATGGAGAGCATGCCCCGGCACCTGTTCCGGCTCCGAACGGGGCTTGACTCCTTGCGGGCGACTCCAGGTGTCCCCCGAGATCCCCGGGCCAACCTGCCAAGAAAGCGGGGCTTCCCGCCACACCGCGAGGGCGTCCCCCCCGGGCCCCCCTCCTTGCGAGACGGGGCCCTTGGGATCTGCAGCGACTCGAGAGCCGTCCTGCCTTCTCTCTGGCGCTGCAACGGAGGCTGGACTCCCTCTAGGCGCCCCCAGAGGTTCCCTGGGATACCCGTGTCCACAGGCGAGCGGAACCCTGAGTCTCCAGAGGCCGCTCGCGAGGGCCCCCCCCGTCGCCGTCGGCCCTCCTCTCGAAAGGGGGGTCCAATCCCCTTCCTGAATGCCATCGCAATCCCTACATTCCCTCGCACCTCCAGAGCGGGACTCTCGCCTCTCCTGAGGTTCGAGAAGAGGCCCCAAGGGGCCAGTTCCGGCCGCAAGACCAAAGGTCCCCGAGGAACCCCCATCGGCAAGCGAGTCCAGTTCCCTGGACGTGAGGCGAGGGGAAGCCCAGCAGCCCCTGGCGATGTCAAAGGAGGCCTGGACTTCTCAGAGGCAACAAGAGAGGCTCCCCGAGGCGCCACGCCCCCGATTCAGAGAGGCCACCCCCGCTTTCCCCCCCTGCGCCGCGCGGAAAAGCACGACCTTCGCCCCTGCATTCGAGGGGAAGCCCGATTGCCCTTGGCTGTGACCGGAGAGAAAGGCTGAGTCCCCTCGACTCCCTGGAGGCCACCCCACAGGTGCCAGTTATACCTGTCCCCTCCCCCCCTCGGGGACCCCCGAGGGTCCTAGCTCCATGCCTGACGCGGACCCAGGGCGCTGCAGCGCCTCCTGGCGAATCCCGAGGCTGCTCGGGCCCCTGTCCGCTCGAAAGGAGGCATGGCGACCCCGCTGGGCTAACGGGGGAGACGGGCCGGGGTACCCGCCGCAACTCGAGAATGCACCGCCGCAAGTCGAGAACACCCCCGTGAGGCCACGCCCATAGAGGGAGGAGGCGCTTTTCCCTTGCAGGGCATGGAGAGCATGCCCCGGCACCTGTTCCGGGCTCCGAACGGGGCTTGACTCCTTGCGGGCGACTCCAGGTGTCCCCCGAGATCCCCGGGCCAACCTGCCAAGAAAGCGGGGCTTCCCGCCACACCGCGAGGGCGTCCCCCGGGCCCCCCTCCTTGCGAGACGGGGCCCTTGGGATCTGCAGCGACGCGAGAGCCGTCCTGCCTTCTCTCTGGCGCTGCAACGGAGGCTGGACTCCCTCTAGGCGCCCCCAGAGGTTCCCTGGGATACCCGTGTCCACAGGCGAGCGGAACCCTGAGTCTCCAGAGGCCGCTCGCGAGGGGCCCCCCGTCGCCGTCGGCCCCTCCTCTCGAAAGGGGGGTCCAATCCCCTTCCTGAATGCCATCGCAATCCCTACATTCCCTCGCACCTCCAGAGCGGGACTCTCGCCTCTCCTGAGGTTCGAGAAGAGGCCCCAAGGGGCCAGTTCCGGCCGCAAGACCAAAGGTCCCCGAGGAACCCCCATCGGCAAGCGAGTCCAGTTCCCTGGACGTGTGAGGCGAGGGGAAGCCCAGCAGCCCCTGGCGATGTCAAAGGAGGCCTGGACTTCTCAGAGGCAACAAGAGAGGCTCCCCGAGGCGCCACGCCCCCGATTCAGAGAGGCCACCCCCGCTTCCCCCTGCGCCGCGCGGAAAAGCACGACCTTCGCCCCTGCATTCGAGGGGAAGCCCGATTGCCCTTGGCTGTGACCGGAGAGAAAGGCTGAGTCCCCTCGACTCCCTGGAGGCCACCCCACAGGTGCCAGTTATACCTGTCCCCCCCTCCCCCCCTCCGGGGACCCCCGAGGGTCCTAGCTCCATGCCTGACGCGGACCCAGGGCGCTGCAGCGCCTCCTGGCGAATCCCGAGGCTGCTCGGGCCCCTGTCCGCTCGAAAGGAGGCATGGCGACCCCGCTGGGCTAACGGGGGGGAGACGGGCGGGGGTACCCGCCGCAACTCGAGAATGCACCGCCGCAAGTCGAGAGAACACCCCCGTGAGGCCACGCCCATAGAGGGAGGAGGCGCTTTTCCCTTGCAGGGCATGGAGAGCATGCCCCGGCACCTGTTCCGGCTCCGAACGGGGCTTGACTCCTTGCGGGCGACTCCAGGTGTCCCCCGAGATCCCCGGGCCAACCTGCCAAGAAAGCGGGGCTTCCCGCCACACCGCGAGGGCGTCCCCCGGGCCCCCCTCCTTGCGAGACGGGGCCCTTGGGATCTGCAGCGACGCGAGAGCCGTCCTGCCTTCTCTCTGGCGCTGCAACGGAGGCTGGACTCCCTCTAGGCGCCCCCAGAGGTTCCCTGGGATACCCGTGTCCACAGGCGAGCGGAACCCTGAGTCTCCAGAGGCCGCTCGCGAGGGGCCCCCCGTCGCCGTCGGCCCCTCCTCTCGAAAGGGGGGTCCAATCCCCTTCCTGAATGCCATCGCAATCCCTACATTCCCTCGCACCTCCAGAGCGGGACTCTCGCCTCTCCTGAGGTTCGAGAAGAGGCCCCAAGGGGCCAGTTCCGGCCGCAAGACCAAAGTCCCCCCGAGGAACCCCCATCGGCAAGCGAGTCCAGTTCCCTGGACGTGAGGCGAGGGGAAAGCCCAGCAGCCCCTGGCGATGTCAAAGGAGGCCTGGACTTCTCAGAGGCAACAAGAGAGGCTCCCCGAGGCGCCACGCCCCCGATTCAGAGAGGCCACCCCCGCTTCCCCCTGCGCCGCGCGGAAAAGCACGACCTTCGCCCCTGCATTCGAGGGGAAGCCCGATTGCCCTTGGCTGTGACCGGAGAGAAAGGCTGAGTCCCCTCGACTCCCTGGAGGCCACCCCACAGGTGCCAGTTATACCTGTCCCCTCCCCCCCTCCGGGGGACCCCCGAGGGTCCTAGCTCCATGCCTGACGCGGACCCAGGGCGCTGCAGCGCCTCCTGGCGAATCCCGAGGCTGCTCGGGCCCCTGTCCGCTCGAAAGGAGGCATGGCGACCCCGCTGGGCTAACGGGGGAGACGGGCGGGGTACCCGCCGCAACTCGAGAATGCACCGCCGCAAGTCGAGAACACCCCCGTGAGGCCACGCCCATAGAGGGAGGAGGCGCTTTTCCCTTGCAGGGCATGGAGAGCATGCCCCGGCACCTGTTCCGGCTCCGAACGGGGCTTGACTCCTTGCGGGCGACTCCAGGTGTCCCCCGAGATCCCCGGGCCAACCTGCCAAGAAAGCGGGGCTTCCCGCCACACCGCGAGGGCGTCCCCCGGGCCCCCCTCCTTGCGAGACGGGGCCCTTGGGATCTGCAGCGACTCGAGAGCCGTCCTGCCTTCTCTCTGGCGCTGCAACGGAGGCTGGACTCCCTCTAGGCGCCCCCAGAGGTTCCCTGGGATACCCGTGTCCACAGGCGAGCGGAACCCTGAGTCTCCAGAGGCCGCTCGCGAGGCCCCCCCCGTCGCGTCGGCCCCTCCTCTCGAAAGGGGGGTCCAATCCCCTTCCTGAATGCCATCGCAATCCCTACATTCCCTCGCACCTCCAGAGCGGGACTCTCGCCTCTCCTGAGGTTTCGAGAGAAGAGGCCCCAAGGGGCCAGTTCCGGCCGCAAGACCAAAGGTCCCCGAGGAACCCCCATCGGCAAGCGAGTCCAGTTCCCTGGACGTGAGGCGAGGGGAAGCCCAGCAGCCCCTGGCGATGTCAAAGGAGGCCTGGACTTCTCAGAGGCAACAAGAGAGGCTCCCCGAGGCGCCACGCCCCCGATTCAGAGAGGCCACCCCCGCTTCCCCCTGCGCCGCGCGGAAAAGCACGACCTTCGCCCCTGCATTCGAGGGGAAGCCCGATTGCCCTTGGCTGTGACCGGAGAGAAAGGCTGAGTCCCCTCGACTCCCTGGAGGCCACCCCACAGGTGCCAGTTATACCTGTCCCCTCCCCCCCTCCGGGGACCCCCGAGGGTCCTAGCTCCATGCCTGACGCGGACCCAGGGCGCTGCAGCGCCTCCTGGCGAATCCCGAGGCTGCTCGGGCCCCTGTCCGCTCGAAAGGAGGCATGGCGACCCCGCTGGGCTAACGGGGGAGACGGGCCGGGGTACCCGCCGCAACTCGAGAATGCACCGCCGCAAGTCGAGAACACCCCCGTGAGGCCACGCCATAGAGGGAGGAGGCGCTTTTCCCTTGCAGGGCATGGAGAGCATGCCCCGGCACCTGTTCCGGCTCCGAACGGGGCTTGACTCCTTGCGGGCGACTCCAGGTGTCCCCCGAGATCCCCGGGCCAACCTGCCAAGAAAGCGGGGCTTCCCGCCACACCGCGAGGGCGTCCCCCGGGCCCCCCTCCTTGCGAGACGGGGCCCTTGGGATCTGCAGCGACGCGAGAGCCGTCCTGCCTTCTCTCTGGCGCTGCAACGGAGGCTGGACTCCCTCTAGGCGCCCCCAGAGGTTCCCTGGGATACCCGTGTCCACAGGCGAGCGGAACCCTGAGTCTCCAGAGGCCGCTCGCGAGGGGCCCCCCGTCGCCGTCGCCCCCTCCTCTCGAAAGGGGGGTCCAATCCCCTTCCTGAATGCCATCGCAATTCCCTAATTCCCTTCGCACCTTCCAGAGCGGCGACTCCTCGCCTCTCCCTGAATGTTCGAGAAAGCACCAACACCCCCAAGGGGCCATTCCCCGCAAGACCAAAGCCCCGAAAACCCCCTTCCGCGAACGAGTCCATTCCTGGGACGTGAGGCAGGGGAAAGCCCAGCACGCCCTGGCATTCAAAGGAGCCTGGACTTCTCAAGGCAACAAGAGAGGAGCTCCCCGAGGCGCCACGCCCCCGATTCAGAGAGGCCACCCCCGCTTCCCCCTGCGCCGCGCGGAAAAGCACGACCTTCGCCCCTGCATTCGAGGGGAAGCCCGATTGCCCTTGGCTGTGACCGGAGAGAAAGGCTGAGTCCCCTCGACTCCCTGGAGGCCACCCCACAGGTGCCAGTTATACCTGTCCCCTCCCCCCCTCCGGGGACCCCCGAGGGTCCTAGCTCCATGCCTGACGCGGACCCAGGGCGCTGCAGCGCCTCCTGGCGAATCCCGAGGCTGCTCGGGCCCCTGTCCGCTCGAAAGGAGGCATGGCGACCCCGCTGGGCTAACGGGGGGGAGACGGGCCGGGGTACCCGCCGCAACTCGAGAATGCACCGCCGCAAGTCGAGAACACCCCCGTGAGGCCACGCCCATAGAGGGAGGAGGCGCTTTTCCCTTGCAGGGCATGGAGAGCATGCCCCGGCACCCGGTCCGGCTCCGAACGGGGCTTGACTCCTTGCGGGCGACTCCAGGTGTCCCCCGAGATCCCCGGGCCAACCTGCCAAGAAAGCGGGGCTTCCCGCCACACCGCGAGGGCGTCCCCCGGGCCCCCCTCCTTGCGAGACGGGGCCCTTGGGATCTGCAGCGACGCGAGAGCCGTCCTGCCTTCTCTCTGGCGCTGCAACGGAGGCTGGACTCCCTCTAGGCGCCCCCAGAGGTTCCCTGGGATACCCGTGTCCACAGGCGAGCGGAACCCTGAGTCTCCAGAGGCCGCTCGCGAGGGGCCCCCCGTCGCCGTCGGCCCCTCCTCTCGAAAGGGGGGTCCAATCCCCTTCCTGAATGCCATCGCAATCCCTACATTCCCTCGCACCTCCAGAGCGGGACTCTCGCCTCTCCTGAGGTTCGAGAAGAGGCCCCAAGGGGCCAGTTCCGGCCGCAAGACCAAAGGTCCCCGAGGAACCCCCATCGGCAAGCGAGTCCAGTTCCCTGGACGTGAGGCGAGGGGAAGCCCAGCAGCCCCTGGCGATGTCAAAGGAGGCCTGGACTTCTCAGAGGCAACAAGAGAGGCTCCCCGAGGCGCCACGCCCCCGATTCAGAGAGGCCACCCCCGCTTCCCCTGCGCCGCGCGGAAAAGCACGACCTTCGCCCCTGCATTCGAGGGGAAGCCCGATTGCCCTTGGCTGTGACCGGAGAGAAAGGCTGAGTCCCCTCGACTCCCTGGAGGCCACCCCACAGGTGCCAGTTATACCTGTCCCCTCCCCCCCCTCCGGGGACCCCCGAGGGTCCTAGCTCCATGCCTGACGCGGACCCAGGGCGCTGCAGCGCCTCCTGGCGAATCCCGAGGCTGCTCGGGCCCCTGTCCGCTCGAAAGGAGGCATGGCGACCCCGCTGGGCTAACGGGGGAGACGGGCCGGGTACCCGCCGCAACTCGAGAATGCACCGCCGCAAGTCGAGAACACCCCCGTGAGGCCACGCCCATAGAGGGAGGAGGCGCTTTTCCCTTGCAGGGCATGGAGAGCATGCCCCGGCACCTGTTCCGGCTCCGAACGGGGCTTGACTCCTTGCGGGCGACTCCAGGTGTCCCCCGAGATCCCCGGGCCAACCTGCCAAGAAAGCGGGGCTTCCCGCCACACCGCGAGGGCGTCCCCCGGGCCCCCCTCCTTGCGAGACGGGGCCCTTGGGATCTGCAGCGACGCGAGAGCCGTCCTGCCTTCTCTCTGGCGCTGCAACGGAGGCTGGACTCCCTCTAGGCGCCCCCAGAGGTTCCCTGGGATACCCGTGTCCACAGGCGAGCGGAACCCTGAGTCTCCAGAGGCCGCTCGCGAGGGCCCCCCCCCGTCGCCGTCGGCCCCTCCTCTCGAAAGGGGGGTCCAATCCCCTTCCTGAATGCCATCGCAATCCCTACATTCCCTCGCACCTCCAGAGCGGGACTCTCGCCTCTCCTGAGGTTCGAGAAGAGGCCCCAAGGGGCCAGTTCCGGCCGCAAGACCAAAGGTCCCGAGGAACCCCCATCGGCAAGCGAGTCCAGTTCCCTGGACGTGAGGCGAGGGGAAGCCCAGCAGCCCCTGGCGATGTCAAAGGAGGCCTGGACTTCTCAGAGGCAACAAGAGAGGCTCCCCGAGGCGCCACGCCCCCGATTCAGAGAGGCCACCCCCGCTTCCCCCTGCGCCGCGCGGAAAAGCACGACCTTCGCCCCTGCATTCGAGGGGAAGCCCGATTGCCCTTGGCTGTGACCGGAGAGAAAGGCTGAGTCCCCTCGACTCCCTGGAGGCCACCCCACAGGTGCCAGTTATACCTGTCCCCTCCCCCCCCCGGGGGACCCCCGAGGGTCCTAGCTCCATGCCTGACGCGGACCCAGGGCGCTGCAGCGCCTCCTGGCGAATCCCGAGGCTGCTCGGGCCCCTGTCCGCTCGAAAGGAGGCATGGCGACCCCGCTGGGCTAACGGGGGAGACGGGCCGGGGTACCCGCCGCAACTCGAGAATGCACCGCCGCAAGTCGAGAACACCCCCGTGAGGCCACGCCCATAGAGGGAGGAGGCGCTTTTCCCTTGCAGGGCATGGAGAGCATGCCCCGGCACCTGTTCCGGCTCCGAACGGGGCTTGACTCCTTGCGGGCGACTCCAGGTGTCCCCCGAGATCCCCGGGCCAACCTGCCAAGAAAGCGGGGCTTCCCGCCACACCGCGAGGGCGTCCCCCGGGCCCCCCTCCTTGCGAGACGGGGCCCTTGGGATCTGCAGCGACGCGAGAGCCGTCCTGCCTTCTCTCTGGCGCTGCAACGGAGGCTGGACTCCCTCTAGGCGCCCCCAGAGGTCCTGGGATACCCGTGTCCACAGGCGAGCGGAACCCTGAGTCTCCAGAGGCCGCTCGCGAGGGGCCCCCCGTCGCCGTCGGCCCCTCCTCTCGAAAGGGGGGTCCAATCCCCTTCCTGAATGCCATCGCAATCCCTACATTCCCTCGCACCTCCAGAGCGGGACTCTCGCCTCTCCTGAGGTTCGAGAAGAGGCCCCAAGGGGCCAGTTCCGGCCGCAAGACCAAAGGTCCCCGAGGAACCCCCATCGGCAAGCGAGTCCAGTTCCCTGGACGTGAGGCGAGGGGAAGCCCAGCAGCCCCTGGCGATGTCAAAGGAGGCCTGGACTTCTCAGAGGCAACAAGAGAGGCTCCCCGAGGCGCCACGCCCCCGATTCAGAGAGGCCACCCCCGCTTCCCCCTGCGCGCGCGCGCGGAAAAGCACGACCTTCGCCCCTGCATTCGAGGGGAAGCCCGATTGCCCTTGGCTGTGACCGGAGAGAAAGGCTGAGTCCCCTCGACTCCTGGAGGCCACCCCACAGGTGCCAGTTATACCTGTCCCCTCCCCCCCTCCGGGGACCCCCGAGGGTCCTAGCTCCATGCCTGACGCGGACCCAGGGCGCTGCAGCGCCTCCTGGCGAATCCCGAGGCTGCTCGGGCCCCTGTCCGCTCGAAAGGAGGCATGGCGACCCCGCTGGGCTAACGGGGGAGACGGGCCGGGGTACCCGCCGCAACTCGAGAATGCACCGCCGCAAGTCGAGAACACCCCCGTGAGGCCACGCCCATAGAGGGAGGAGGCGCTTTTCCCTTGCAGGGCATGGAGAGCATGCCCCGGCACCTGTTCCGGCTCCGAACGGGGCTTGACTCCTTGCGGGCGACTCCAGGTGTCCCCCGAGATCCCCGGGCCAACCTGCCAAGAAAGCGGGGCTTCCCGCCACACCGCGAGGGCGTCCCCCGGGCCCCCCTCCTTGCGAGACGGGGCCCTTGGGATCTGCAGCGACGCGAGAGCCGTCCTGCCTTCTCTCTGGCGCTGCAACGGAGGCTGGACTCCCCCTCTAGGCGCCCCCAGAGGTTCCCTGGGATACCCGTGTCCACAGGCGAGCGGAACCCTGAGTCTCCAGAGGCCGCTCGCGAGGGGCCCCCCGTCGCCGTCGGCCCCTCCTCTCGAAAGGGGGGTCCAATCCCCTTCCTGAATGCCATCGCAATCCCTACATTCCCTCGCACCTCCAGAGCGGGACTCTCGCCTCTCCTGAGGTTCGAGAAGAGGCCCCAAGGGGCCAGTTCCGGCCGCAAGACCAAAGGTCCCCGAGGAACCCCCATCGGCAAGCGAGTCCAGTTCCCTGGACGTGAGGCGAGGGGAAGCCCAGCAGCCCCTGGCGATGTCAAAGGAGGCCTGGACTTCTCAGAGGCAACAAGAGAGGCTCCCCGAGGCGCCACGCCCCCGATTCAGAGAGGCCACCCCCGCTTCCCCCTGCGCCGCGCGGAAAAGCACGACCTTCGCCCCTGCATTCGAGGGGAAGCCCGATTGCCCTTGGCTGTGACCGGAGAGAAAGGCTGAGTCCCCTCGACTCCCTGGAGGCCACCCCACAGGTGCCAGTTATACCTCCCCCCCTCCCCCCCTCCGGGGACCCCCGAGGGTCCTAGCTCCATGCCTGACGCGGACCCAGGGCGCTGCAGCGCCTCCTGGCGAATCCCGAGGCTGCTCGGGCCCCTGTCCGCTCGAAAGGAGGCATGGCGACCCCGCTGGGCTAACGGGGGAGACGGGCCGGGGTACCCGCCGCAACTCGAGAATGCACCGCCGCAAGTCGAGAACACCCCCGTGAGGCCACGCCCATAGAGGGAGGAGGCGCTTTTCCCTTGCAGGGCATGGAGAGCATGCCCCGGCACCTGTTCCGGCTCCGAACGGGGCTTGACTCCTTGCGGGCGACTCCAGGTGTCCCCCGAGATCCCCGGGCCAACCTGCCAAGAAAGCGGGGCTTCCCGCCACACCGCGAGGGCGTCCCCCGGGCCCCCCTCCTTGCGAGACGGGGCCCTTGGGATCTGCAGCGACGCGAGAGCCGTCCTGCCTTCTCTCTGGCGCTGCAACGGAGGCTGGACTCCCTCTAGGCGCCCCCAGAGGTTCCCTGGGGACCCCCGTGTCCACAGGCGAGCGGAACCCTGAGTCTCCAGAGGCCGCTCGCGAGGGGCCCCCCGTCGCCGTCGGCCCCTCCTCTCGAAAGGGGGGTCCAATCCCCTTCCTGAATGCCATCGCAATCCCTACATTCCCTCGCACCTCCAGAGCGGGACTCTCGCCTCTCCTGAGGTTCGAGAAGAGGCCCCAAGGGGCCAGTTCCGGCCGCAAGACCAAAGGTCCCCGAGGAACCCCCATCGGCAAGCGAGTCCAGTTCCCTGGACGTGAGGCGAGGGGAAGCCCAGCAGCCCTGGCGATGTCAAAGGAGGCCTGGACTTCTCAGAGGCAACAAGAGAGGCTCCCCGAGGCGCCACGCCCCCGATTCAGAGAGGCCACCCCCGCTTCCCCCTGCGCGCGCGCGCGGAAAAGCACGACCTTCGCCCCTGCATTCGAGGGGAAGCCCGATTGCCCTTGGCTGTGACCGGAGAGAAAGGCTGAGTCCCCTCGACTCCCTGGAGGCCACCCCACAGGTGCCAGTTATACCTGTCCCCTCCCCCCCCTCCGGGGACCCCCGAGGGTCCTAGCTCCATGCCTGACGCGGACCCAGGGCGCTGCAGCGCCTCCTGGCGAATCCCGAGGCTGCTCGGGCCCCCCCCCTGTCCGCTCGAAAGGAGGCATGGCGACCCCGCTGGGCTAACGGGGGAGACGGGCCGGGGTACCCGCCGCAACTCGAGAATGCACCGCCGCAAGTCGAGAACACCCCCGTGAGGCCACGCCCATAGAGGGAGGAGGCGCTTTTCCCTTGCAGGGCATGGAGAGCATGCCCCGGCACCTGTTCCGGCTCCGAACGGGGCTTGACTCCTTGCGGGCGACTCCAGGTGTCCCCCGAGATCCCCGGGCCAACCTGCCAAGAAAGCGGGGCTTCCCGCCCACACCGCGAGGGCGTCCCCCGGGCCCCCCTCCTTGCGAGACGGGGCCCTTGGGATCTGCAGCGACGCGAGAGCCGTCCTGCCTTCTCTCTGGCGCTGCAACGGAGGCTGGACTCCCTCTAGGCGCCCCCAGAGGTTCCCTGGGATACCCGTGTCCACAGGCGAGCGGAACCCTGAGTCTCCAGAGGCCGCTCGCGAGGGGCCCCCCGTCGCCGTCGGCCCCTCCTCTCGAAAGGGGGGTCCAATCCCCTTCCTGAATGCCATCGCAATCCCTACATTCCCTCGCACCTCCAGAGCGGGACTCTCGCCTCTCCTGAGGTTCGAGAAGAGGCCCCAAGGGGCCAGTTCCGGCCGCAAGACCAAAGGTCCCCGAGGAACCCCCATCGGCAAGCGAGTCCAGTTCCCTGGACGTGAGGCGAGGGGAAGCCCAGCAGCCCCTGGCGATGTCAAAGGAGGCCTGGACTTCTCAGAGGCAACAAGAGAGGCTCCCAGAGGCGCCACGCCCCCGATTCAGAGAGGCCACCCCCGCTTCCCCCTGCGCCGCGCGGAAAAGCACGACCTTCGCCCCTGCATTCGAGGGGAAGCCCGATTGCCCTTGGCTGTGACCGGAGAGAAAGGCTGAGTCCCCTCGACTCCCTGGAGGCCACCCCACAGGTGCCAGTTATACCTGTCCCCCCCCCCTCCGGGGACCCCCGAGGGTCCTAGCTCCATGCCTGACGCGGACCCAGGGCGCTGCAGCGCCTCCTGGCGAATCCCGAGGCTGCTCGGGCCCCTGTCCGCTCGAAAGGAGGCATGGCGACCCCGCTGGGCTAACGGGGGAGACGGGCCGGGGTACCCGCCGCAACTCGAGAATGCACCGCCGCAAGTCGAGAACACCCCCGTGAGGCCACGCCCATAGAGGGAGGAGGCGCTTTTCCCTTGCAGGGCATGGAGAGCATGCCCCGGCACCTGTTCCGGCTCCGAACGGGGCTTGACTCCTTGCGGGCGACTCCAGGTGTCCCCCGAGATCCCCGGGCCAACCTGCCAAGAAAGCGGGGCTTCCCGCCACACCGCGAGGGCGTCCCCCGGGCCCCCCTCCTTGCGAGACGGGGCCCTTGGGATCTGCAGCGACGCGAGAGCCGTCCTGCCTTCTCTCTGGCGCTGCAACGGAGGCTGGACTCCCTCTAGGCGCCCCCAGAGGTTCCCTGGGATACCCGTGTCCACAGGCGAGCGGAACCCTGAGTCTCCAGAGGGCCGCTCGCGAGGGGCCCCCCGTCGCCGTCGGCCCCTCCTCTCGAAAGGGGGGTCCAATCCCCTTCCTGAATGCCATCGCAATCCCTACATTCCCTCGCACCTCCAGAGCGGGACTCTCGCCTCTCCTGAGGTTCGAGAAGAGGCCCCAAGGGGCCAGTTTCGGCCGCAAGACCAAAGGTCCCCGAGGAACCCCCATCGGCAAGCGAGTCCAGTTCCCTGGACGTGAGGCGAGGGGAGCCCAGCAGCCCCTGGCGATGTCAAAGGAGGCCTGGACTTCTCAGAGGCAACAAGAGAGGCTCCCCGAGGCGCCACGCCCCCGATTCAGAGAGGCCACCCCCGCTTCCCCTGCGCGCGGCGGAAAAGCACGACCTTCGCCCCTGCATTCGAGGGGAAGCCCGATTGCCCTTGGCTGTGACCGGAGAGAAAGGCTGAGTCCCCTCGACTCCCTGGAGGCCACCCCACAGGTGCCAGTTATACCTGTCCCCTCCCCCCCTCCGGGGACCCCCGAGGGTCCTAGCTCCATGCCTGACGCGGACCCAGGGCGCTGCAGCGCCTCCTGGCGAATCCCGAGGCTGCTCGGGCCCCTGTCCGCTCGAAAGGAGGCATGGCGACCCCGCTGGGCTAACGGGGGAGACGGGCCGGGGTACCCGCCGCAACTCGAGAATGCACCGCCGCAAGTCGAGAACACCCCCGTGAGGCCACGCCCATAGAGGGAGGAGGCGCTTTTCCCTTGCAGGGCATGGAGAGCATGCCCCGGCACCTGTTCCGGCTCCGAACGGGGCTTGACTCCTTGCGGGCGACTCCAGGTGTCCCCCGAGATCCCCGGGCCAACCTGCCAAGAAAGCGGGGCTTCCTTCCACACCGCGAGGGCGTACCCCGGGCCCCCCTCCTTGCGAGACGGGGCCCTTGGGATCTGCAGCGACGCGAGAGCCGTCCTGCCTTCTCTCTGGCGCTGCAACGGAGGCTGGACTCCCTCTAGGCGCCCCCAGAGGTTCCCTGGGATACCCGTGTCCACAGGCGAGCGGAACCCTGAGTCTCCAGAGGCCGCTCGCGAGGGGCCCCCCGTCGCCGTCGGCCCCTCCTCTCGAAAGGGGGGTCCAATCCCCTTCCTGAATGCCATCGCAATCCCTACATTCCCTCGCACCTCCAGAGCGGGACTCTCGCCTCTCCTGAGGTTCGAGAAGAGGCCCCAAGGGGCCAGTTCCGGCCGCAAGACCAAAGGTCCCCGAGGAACCCCCATCGGCAAGCGAGTCCAGTTCCCTGGACGTGAGGCGAGGGGAAGCCCAGCAGCCCCTGGCGATGTCAAAGGAGGCCTGGACTTCTCAGAGGCAACAAGAGAGGGCCCCGAGGCCCCACGCCCCCGATTCAGAGAGGCCCCCCCGCTTCCCCCTGCGCGCGCGCGGAAAAGCACGACCTTCGCCCCTGCATTCGAGGGGAAGCCCGATTGCCCTTGGCTGTGACCGGAGAGAAAGGCTGAGTCCCCTCGACTCCCTGGAGGCCACCCCACAGGTGCCAGTTATACCTGTCCCCTCCCCCCCTCCGGGGACCCCCGAGGGTCCTAGCTCCATGCCTGACGCGGACCCAGGGCGCTGCAGCGCCTCCTGGCGAATCCCGAGGCTGCTCGGGCCCCTGTCCGCTCGAAAGGAGGCATGGCGACCCCGCTGGGCTAACGGGGGAGACGGGCCGGGGTACCCGCCGCAACTCGAGAATGCACCGCCGCAAGTCGAGAACACCCCCGTGAGGCCACGCCCATAGAGGGAGGAGGCGCTTTTCCCTTGCAGGGCATGGAGAGCATGCCCCGGCACCTGTTCCGGCTCCGAACGGGGCTTGACTCCTTGCGGGCGACTCCAGGTGTCCCCCGAGATCCCCGGGCCAACCTGCCAGAAAGCGGGGCTTCCCGCCACACCGCGAGGGCGTCCCCCGGGCCCCCCTCCTTGCGAGACGGGGCCCTTGGGATCTGCAGCGACGCGAGAGCCGTCCTGCCTTCTCTCTGGCGCTGCAACGGAGGCTGGACTCCCTCTAGGCGCCCCCAGAGGTTCCCTGGGATACCCGTGTCCACAGGCGAGCGGAACCCTGAGTCTCCAGAGGCCGCTCGCGAGGGGCCCCCCGTCGCCGTCGGCCCCTCCTCTCGAAAGGGGGGTCCAATCCCCTTCCTGAATGCCATCGCAATCCCTACATTCCCTCGCACCTCCAGAGCGGGACTCTCGCCTCTCCTGAGGTTCGAGAAGAGGCCCCAAGGGGCCAGTTCCGGCCGCAAGACCAAAGGTCCCCGAGGAACCCCCATCGGCAAGCGAGTCCAGTTCCCTGGACGTGAGGCGAGGGGAAGCCCAGCAGCCCCTGGCGATGTCAAAGGAGGCCTGGACTTCTCAGAGGCAACAAGAGAGGCTCCCCGAGGCGCCACGCCCCCGATTCAGAGAGGCCACCCCCGCTTCCCCCTGCGCCGCGCGGGAAAAGCACGACCTTCGCCCCTGCATTCGAGGGGAAGCCCGATTGCCCTTGGCTGTGACCGGAGAGAAAGGCTGAGTCCCCTCGACTCCCTGGAGGCCACCCCACAGGTGCCAGTTATACCTGTCCCTCCCCCCCCTCCGGGGACCCCCGAGGGTCCTAGCTCCATGCCTGACGCGGACCCAGGGCGCTGCAGCGCCTCCTGGCGAATCCCGAGGCTGCTCGGGCCCCTGTCCGCTCGAAAGGAGGCATGGCGACCCCGCTGGGCTAACGGGGGAGACGGGCCGGGGTACCCGCCGCAACTCGAGAATGCACCGCCGCAAGTCGAGAACACCCCCGTGAGGCCACGCCCATAGAGGGAGGAGGCGCTTTTCCCTTGCAGGGCATGGAGAGCATGCCCCGGCACCTGTTCCGGCTCCGAACGGGGCTTGACTCCTTGCGGGCGACTCCAGGTGTCCCCCGAGATCCCCGGGCCAACCTGCCAGAAAGCGGGGCTTCCCGCCACACCGCGAGGGCGTCCCCCGGGCCCCCCTCCTTGCGAGACGGGGCCCTTGGGATCTGCAGCGACGCGAGAGCCGTCCTGCCTTCTCTCTGGCGCTGCAACGGAGGCTGGACTCCCTCTAGGCGCCCCCAGAGGTTCCCTGGGATACCCGTGTCCACAGGCGAGCGGAACCCTGAGTCTCCAGAGGCCGCTCGCGAGGGGCCCCCCGTCGCCGTCGGCCCCTCCTCTCGAAAGGGGGGTCCAATCCCCTTCCTGAATGCCATCGCAATCCCTACATTCCCTCGCACCTCCAGAGCGGGACTCTCGCCTCTCCTGAGGTTCGAGAAGAGGCCCCAAGGGGCCAGTTCCGGCCGCAAGACCAAAGGTCCCCGAGGAACCCCCATCGGCAAGCGAGTCCAGTTCCCTGGACGTGAGGCGAGGGGAAGCCCAGCAGCCCCTGGCGATGTCAAAGGAGGCCTGGACTTCTCAGAGGCAACAAGAGAGGCTCCCCGAGGCGCCACGCCCCCGATTCAGAGAGGCCACCCCCGCTTCCCCCTGCGCCGCGCGGAAAAAGCACGACCTTCGCCCCTGCATTCGAGGGGAAGCCCGATTGCCCTTGGCTGTGACCGGAGAGAAAGGCTGAGTCCCCTCGACTCCCTGGAGGCCACCCCACAGGTGCCAGTTATACCTGTCCCCTCCCCCCCTCCGGGGACCCCCGAGGGTCCTAGCTCCATGCCTGACGCGGACCCAGGGCGCTGCAGCGCCTCCTGGCGAATCCCGAGGCTGCTCGGGCCCCTGTCCGCTCGAAAGGAGGCATGGCGACCCCGCTGGGCTAACGGGGGAGACGGGCCGGGGTACCCGCCGCAACTCGAGAATGCACCGCCGCAAGTCGAGAACACCCCCGTGAGGCCACGCCCATAGAGGGAGGAGGCGCTTTTCCCTTGCAGGGCATGGAGAGCATGCCCCGGCACCTGTTCCGGCTCCGAACGGGGCTTGACTCCTTGCGGGCGACTCCAGGTGTCCCCCGAGATCCCCGGGCCAACCTGCCAAGAAAGCGGGGCTTCCCGCCACACCGCGAGGGCGTCCCCCGGGCCCCCCTCCTTGCGAGACGGGGCCCTTGGGATCTGCAGCGACGCGAGAGCCGTCCTGCCTTCTCTCTGGCGCTGCAACGGAGGCTGGACTCCCTCTAGGCGCCCCCAGAGGTTCCCTGGGATACCCGTGTCCACAGGCGAGCGGAACCCTGAGTCTCCAGAGGCCGCTCGCGAGGGGCCCCCCGTCGCCGTCGGCCCCTCCTCTCGAAAGGGGGGTCCAATCCCCTTCCTGAATGCCATCGCAATCCCTACATTCCCTCGCACCTCCAGAGCGGGACTCTCGCCTCTCCTGAGGTTCGAGAAGAGGCCCCAAGGGGCCAGTTCCGGCCGCAAGACCAAAGGTCCCCGAGGAACCCCCATCGGCAAGCGAGTCCAGTTCCCTGGACGTGAGGCGAGGGGAAGCCCAGCAGCCCCTGGCGATGTCAAAGGAGGCCTGGACTTCTCAGAGGCAACAAGAGAGGCTCCCCGAGGCGCCACGCCCCCGATTCAGAGAGGCCCACCCCCGCTTCCCCCTGCGCCGCGCGGAAAAGCACGACCTTCGCCCCTGCATTCGAGGGGAAGCCCGATTGCCCTTGGCTGTGACCGGAGAGAAAGGCTGAGTCCCCTCGACTCCCTGGAGGCCACCCCACAGGTGCCAGTTATACCTGTCCCCTCCCCCCTCCGGGGACCCCCGAGGGTCCTAGCTCCATGCCTGACGCGGACCCAGGGCGCTGCAGCGCCTCCTGGCGAATCCCGAGGCTGCTCGGGCCCCTGTCCGCTCGAAAGGAGGCATGGCGACCCCGCTGGGCTAACGGGGGAGACGGGCCGGGGTACCCGCCGCAACTCGAGAATGCACCGCCGCAAGTCGAGAACACCCCCGTGAGGCCACGCCCATAGAGGGAGGAGGCGCTTTTCCCTTGCAGGGCATGGAGAGCATGCCCCGGCACCTGTTCCGGCTCCGAACGGGGCTTGACTCCTTGCGGGCGACTCCAGGTGTCCCCCGAGATCCCCGGGCCAACCTGCCAAGAAAGCGGGGCTTCCCGCCACACCGCGAGGGCGTCCCCCGGGCCCCCCTCCTTGCGAGACGGGGCCCTTGGGATCTGCAGCGACTCGAGAGCCGTCCTGCCTTCTCTCTGGCGCTGCAACGGAGGCTGGACTCCCTCTAGGCGCCCCCAGAGGTTCCCTGGGATACCCGTGTCCACAGGCGAGCGGAACCCTGAGTCTCCAGAGGCCGCTCGCGAGGGGCCCCCCGTCGCCGTCGGCCCCTCCTCTCGAAAGGGGGGTCCAATCCCCTTCCTGAATGCCATCGCAATCCCTACATTCCCTCGCACCTCCAGAGCGGGACTCTCGCCTCTCCTGAGGTTCGAGAAGAGGCCCCAAGGGCCAGTTCCGGCCGCAAGACCAAAGGTCCCCGAGGAACCCCCATCGGCAAGCGAGTCCAGTTCCCTGGACGTGAGGCGAGGGGAAGCCCAGCAGCCCCTGGCGATGTCAAAGGAGGCCTGGACTTCTCAGAGGCAACAAGAGAGGCTCCCCGAGGCGCCACGCCCCCGATTCAGAGAGGCCACCCCCGCTTCCCCCTGCGCCGCGCGGAAAAGCACGACCTTCGCCCCTGCATTCGAGGGGAAGCCCGATTGCCCTTGGCTGTGACCGGAGAGAAAGGCTGAGTCCCCTCGACTCCCTGGAGGCCACCCCACAGGTGCCAGTTATACCTGTCCCCTCCCCCCCTCGGGGACCCCCGAGGGTCCTAGCTCCATGCCTGACGCGGACCCAGGGCGCTGCAGCGCCTCCTGGCGAATCCCGAGGCTGCTCGGGCCCCTGTCCGCTCGAAAGGAGGCATGGCGACCCCGCTGGGCTAACGGGGGAGACGGGGCCGGGGTACCCGCCGCAACTCGAGAATGCACCGCCGCAAGTCGAGAACACCCCCGTGAGGCCACGCCCATAGAGGGAGGAGGCGCTTTTCCCTTGCAGGGCATGGAGAGCATGCCCCGGCACCTGTTCCGGCTCCGAACGGGGCTTGACTCCTTGCGGGCGACTCCAGGTGTCCCCCGAGATCCCCGGGCCAACCTGCCAAGAAAGCGGGGCTTCCCGCACACACCGCGAGGGCGTCCCCCGGGGGCCCCCTCCTTGCGAGACGGGGCCCTTGGGATCTGCAGCGACTCGAGAGCCGTCCTGCCTTCTCTCTGGCGCTGCAACGGAGGCTGGACTCCCTCTAGGCGCCCCCAGAGGTTCCCTGGGATACCCGTGTCCACAGGCGAGCGGAACCCTGAGTCTCCAGAGGCCGCTCGCGAGAGGGGCCCCCCGTCGCCGTCGGCCCCTCCTCTCGAAAGGGGGGTCCAATCCCCTTCCTGAATGCCATCGCAATCCCTACATTCCCTCGCACCTCCAGAGCGGGACTCTCGCCTCTCCTGAGGTTCGAGAAGAGGCCCCAAGGGGCCAGTTCCGGCCGCAAGACCAAAGGTCCCCGAGGACCCCCATCGGCAAGCGAGTCCAGTTCCCTGGACGTGAGGCGAGGGGAAGCCCAGCAGCCCCTGGCGATGTCAAAGGAGGCCTGGACTTCTCAGAGGCAACAAGAGAGGCTCCCCGAGGCGCCACGCCCCCGATTCAGAGAGGCCACCCCCGCTTCCCCCTGCGCCGCGCGGAAAAGCACGACCTTCGCCCCTGCATTCGAGGGGAAGCCCGATTGCCCTTGGCTGTGACCGGAGAGAAAGGCTGAGTCCCCTCGACTCCCTGGAGGCCACCCCACAGGTGCCAGTTATACCTGTCCCCTCCCCCCCACGGGGACCCCCGAGGGTCCTAGCTCCATGCCTGACGCGGACCCAGGGCGCTGCAGCGCCTCCTGGCGAATCCCGAGGCTGCTCGGGCCCCTGTCCGCTCGAAAGGAGGCATGGCGACCCCGCTGGGCTAACGGGGGAGACGGGCCGGGGTACCCGCCGCAACTCGAGAATGCACCGCCGCAAGTCGAGAACACCCCCGTGAGGCCACGCCCATAGAGGGAGGAGGCGCTTTCCCTTGCAGGGCATGGAGAGCATGCCCCGGCACCTGTTCCGGCTCCGAACGGGGCTTGACTCCTTGCGGGCGACTCCAGGTGTCCCCCGAGATCCCCGGGCCAACCTGCCAAGAAAGCGGGGCTTCCCGCCACACCGCGAGGGCGTCCCCCGGGCCCCCCTCCTTGCGAGACGGGGCCCTTGGGATCTGCAGCGACGCGAGAGCCGTCCTGCCTTCTCTCTGGCGCTGCAACGGAGGCTGGACTCCCTCTAGGCGCCCCCAGAGGTTCCCTGGGATACCCGTGTCCACAGGCGAGCGGAACCCTGAGTCTCCAGAGGCCGCTCGCGAGGGGCCCCCCGTCGCCGTCGGCCCCTCCTCTCGAAAGGGGGGGTCCAATCCCCTTCCTGAATGCCATCGCAATCCCTACATTCCCTCGCACCTCCAGAGCGGGACTCTCGCCTCTCCTGAGGTTCGAGAAGAGGCCCCAAGGGGCCAGTTCCGGCCGCAAGACCAAAGGTCCCCGAGGAACCCCCATCGGCAAGCGAGTCCAGTTCCCTGGACGTGAGGCGAGGGGAAGCCCAGCAGCCCCTGGCGATGTCAAAGGAGGCCTGGACTTCTCAGAGGCAACAAGAGAGGCTCCCCGAGGCGCCACGCCCCCGATTCAGAGAGGCCACCCCCGCTTCCCCCTGCGCCGCGCGGAAAAGCACGACCTTCGCCCCTGCATTCGAGGGGAAGCCCGATTGCCCTTGGCTGTGACCGGAGAGAAAGGCTGAGTCCCCTCGACTCCCTGGAGGCCACCCCACAGGTGCCAGTTATACCTGTCCCCTCCCCCCCCTCGGGGACCCCCGAGGGTCCTAGCTCCATGCCTGACGCGGACCCAGGGCGCTGCAGCGCCTCCTGGCGAATCCCGAGGCTGCTCGGGCCCCTGTCCGCTCGAAAGGAGGCATGGCGACCCCGCTGGGCTAACGGGGGGAGACGGGCCGGGGTACCCGCCGCAACTCGAGAATGCACCGCCGCAAGTCGAGAACACCCCCGTGAGGCCACGCCCATAGAGGGAGGAGGCGCTTTTCCCTTGCAGGGCATGGAGAGCATGCCCCGGCACCTGTTCCGGCTCCGAACGGGGCTTGACTCCTTGCGGGCGACTCCAGGTGTCCCCCGAGATCCCCGGGCCAACCTGCCAAGAAAGCGGGGCTTCCCGCCACACCGCGAGGGCGTCCCCCGGGCCCCCCTCCTTGCGAGACGGGGGCCCTTGGGATCTGCAGCGACTCGAGAGCCGTCCTGCCTTCTCTCTGGCGCTGCAACGGAGGCTGGACTCCCTCTAGGCGCCCCCAGAGGTTCCCTGGGATACCCGTGTCCACAGGCGAGCGGAACCCTGAGTCTCCAGAGGCCGCTCGCGAGGGGCCCCCCGTCGCCGTCGGCCCCTCCTCTCGAAAGGGGGGTCCAATCCCCTTCCTGAATGCCATCGCAATCCCTACATTCCCTCGCACCTCCAGAGCGGGACTCTCGCCTCTCCTGAGGTTCGAGAAGAGGCCCCAAGGGGCCAGTTCCGGCCGCAAGACCAAAGGTCCCCGAGGAACCCCCATCGGCAAGCGAGTCCAGTTTCCTGGACGTGAGGCGAGGGGAAGCCCAGCAGCCCCTGGCGATGTCAAAGGAGGCCTGGACTTCTCAGAGGCAACAAGAGAGGCTCCCCGAGGCGCCACGCCCCCGATTCAGAGAGGCCACCCCCGCTTCCCCCTGCGCCGCGCGGAAAAGCACGACCTTCGCCCCTGCATTCGAGGGGAAGCCCGATTGCCCTTGGCTGTGACCGGAGAGAAAGGCTGAGTCCCCTCGACTCCCTGGAGGCCACCCCACAGGTGCCAGTTATACCTGTCCCCTCCCCCCTCCGGGGACCCCCGAGGGTCCTAGCTCCATGCCTGACGCGGACCCAGGGCGCTGCAGCGCCTCCTGGCGAATCCCGAGGCTGCTCGGGCCCCTGTCCGCTCGAAAGGAGGCATGGCGACCCCGCTGGGCTAACGGGGGAGACGGGCCGGGGTACCCGCCGCAACTCGAGAATGCACCGCCGCAAGTCGAGAACACCCCCGTGAGGCCACGCCCATAGAGGGAGGAGGCGCTTTTCCCTTGCAGGGCATGGAGAGCATGCCCCGGCACCTGTTCCGGCTCCGAACGGGGCTTGACTCCTTGCGGGCGACTCCAGGTGTCCCCCGAGATCCCCGGGCCAACCTGCCAAGAAAGCGGGGCTTCCCGCCACACGCGCGAGGGCGTCCCCCCGGGCCCCCCTCCTTGCGAGACGGGGCCCTTGGGATCTGCAGCGACTCGAGAGCCGTCCTGCCTTCTCTCTGGCGCTGCAACGGAGGCTGGACTCCTCTAGGGCGCCCCAGAGGTTCCCTGGGATACCCGTGTCCACAGGCGAGCGGAACCCTGAGTCTCCAGAGGCCGCTCGCGAGGGGCCCCCCGTCGCCGTCGGCCCCTCCTCTCGAAAGGGGGGTCCAATCCCCTTCCTGAATGCCATCGCAATCCCTACATTCCCTCGCACCTCCAGAGCGGGACTCTCGCCTCTCCTGAGGTTCGAGAAGAGGCCCCAAGGGGCCAGTTCCGGCCGCAAGACCAAAGGTCCCCGAGGAACCCCCATCGGCAAGCGAGTCCAGTTCCCTGGACGTGAGGCGAGGGGAAGCCCAGCAGCCCCTGGCGATGTCAAAGGAGGCCTGGACTTCTCAGAGGCAACAAGAGAGGCTCCCCGAGGCGCCACGCCCCCGATTCAGAGAGGCCACCCCCGCTTCCCCCTGCGCCGCGCGGAAAAGCACGACCTTCGCCCCTGCATTCGAGGGGAAGCCCGATTGCCCTTGGCTGTGACCGGAGAGAAAGGCTGAGTCCCCTCGACTCCCTGGAGGCCACCCCACAGGTGCCAGTTATACCTGTCCCCTCCCCCCCTCCGGGGACCCCCGAGGGTCCTAGCTCCATGCCTGACGCGGACCCAGGGCGCTGCAGCGCCTCCTGGCGAATCCCGAGGCTGCTCGGGCCCCTGTCCGCTCGAAAGGAGGCATGGCGACCCCGCTGGGCTAACGGGGGAGACGGGCCGGGGTACCCGCCGCAACTCGAGAATGCACCGCCGCAAGTCGAGAACACCCCCGTGAGGCCACGCCCATAGAGGGAGGAGGCGCTTTTCCCTTGCAGGGCATGGAGAGCATGCCCCGGCACCTGTTCCGGCTCCGAACGGGGCTTGACTCCTTGCGGGCGACTCCAGGTGTCCCCCGAGATCCCCGGGCCAACCTGCCAAGAAAGCGGGGCTTCCCGCCACACCGCGAGGGCGTCCCCCGGGCCCCCCTCCTTGCGAGACGGGGCCCTTGGGATCTGCAGCGACGCGAGAGCCGTCCTGCCTTCTCTCTGGCGCTGCAACGGAGGCTGGACTCCCTCTAGGCGCCCCCAGAGGTTCCCTGGGATACCCGTGTCCACAGGCGAGCGGAACCCTGAGTCTCCAGAGGCCGCTCGCGAGGGGCCCCCCGTCGCCGTCGGCCCCTCCTCTCGAAAGGGGGGTCCAATCCCCTTCCTGAATGCCATCGCAATCCCTACATTCCCTCGCACCTCCAGAGCGGGACTCTCGCCTCTCCTGAGGTTCGAGAAGAGGCCCCAAGGGGCCAGTTCCGGCCGCAAGACCAAAGGTCCCCGAGGAACCCCCATCGGCAAGCGAGTCCAGTTCCCTGGACGTGAGGCGAGGGGAAGCCCAGCAGCCCCTGGCGATGTCAAAGGAGGCCTGGACTTCTCAGAGGCAACAAGAGAGGCTCCCCGAGGCGCCACGCCCCCGATTCAGAGAGGCCCCCCGCTTCCCCCTGCGCCGCGCGGAAAAGCACGACCTTCGCCCCTGCATTCGAGGGGAAGCCCGATTGCCCTTGGCTGTGACCGGAGAGAAAGGCTGAGTCCCCTCGACTCCCTGGAGGCCACCCCACAGGTGCCAGTTATACCTGTCCCCTCCCCCCCTCCGGGGACCCCCGAGGGTCCTAGCTCCATGCCTGACGCGGACCCAGGGCGCTGCAGCGCCTCCTGGCGAATCCCGAGGCTGCTCGGGCCCCTGTCCGCTCGAAAGGAGGCATGGCGACCCCGCTGGGCTAACGGGGGAGACGGGCCGGGGTACCCGCCGCAACTCGAGAATGCACCGCCGCAAGTCGAGAACACCCCCGTGAGGCCACGCCCATAGAGGGAGGAGGCGCTTTTCCCTTGCAGGGCATGGAGAGCATGCCCCGGCACCTGTGTTCCGGCTCCGAACGGGGCTTGACTCCTTGCGGGCGACTCCAGGTGTCCCCCGAGATCCCCGGGCCAACCTGCCAAGAAAGCGGGGCTTCCCGCCACACACCGCGAGGGCGTCCCCCGGGCCCCCCTCCTTGCGAGACGGGGCCCTTGGGATCTGCAGCGACTCGAGAGCCGTCCTGCCTTCTCTCTGGCGCTGCAACGGAGGCTGGACTCCCTCTAGGCGCCCCCAGAGGTTCCCTGGGATACCCGTGTCCACAGGCGAGCGGAACCCTGAGTCTCCAGAGGCCGCTCGCGAGGGGCCCCCCGTCGCCGTCGGCCCCTCCTCTCGAAAGGGGGGTCCAATCCCCTTCCTGAATGCCATCGCAATCCCTACATTCCCTCGCACCTCCAGAGCGGGACTCTCGCCTCTCCTGAGGTTCGAGAAGAGGCCCCAAGGGGCCAGTTCCGGCCGCAAGACCAAAGGTCCCCGAGGAACCCCCATCGGCAAGCGAGTCCAGTTCCCTGGACGTGAGGCGAGGGGAAGCCCAGCAGCCCCTGGCGATGTCAAAGGAGGCCTGGACTTCTCAGAGGCAACAAGAGAGGCTCCCCGAGGCGCCACGCCCCCGATTCAGAGAGGCCACCCCCGCTTCCCCCTGCGCCGCGCGGAAAAGCACGACCTTCGCCCCTGCATTCGAGGGGAAGCCCGATTGCCCTTGGCTGTGACCGGAGAGAAAGGCTGAGTCCCCTCGACTCCCTGGAGGCCACCCCACAGGTGCCAGTTATACCTGTCCCCTCCCCCCCTCCGGGGACCCCCGAGGGTCCTAGCTCCATGCCTGACGCGGACCCAGGGCGCTGCAGCGCCTCCTGGCGAATCCCGAGGCTGCTCGGGCCCCTGTCCGCTCGAAAGGAGGCATGGCGACCCCGCTGGGCTAACGGGGGAGACGGGCCGGGGTACCCGCCGCAACTCGAGAATGCACCGCCGCAAGTCGAGAACACCCCCGTGAGGCCACGCCCATAGAGGGAGGAGGCGCTTTTCCCTTGCAGGGCATGGAGAGCATGCCCCGGCACCTGTTCCGGCTCCGAACGGGGCTTGACTCCTTGCGGGCGACTCCAGGTGTCCCCCGAGATCCCCGGGCCAACCTGCCAAGAAAGCGGGGCTTCCCGCCACACCGCGAGGGCGTCCCCGGGCCCCCCTCCTTGCGAGACGGGGGCCTTGGGATCTGCAGCGACTCGAGAGCCGTCCTGCCTTCTCTCTGGCGCTGCAACGGAGGCTGGACTCCCTCTAGGCGCCCCCAGAGGTTCCCTGGGATACCCGTGTCCACAGGCGAGCGGAACCCTGAGTCTCCAGAGGCCGCTCGCGAGGGGCCCCCCGTCGCCGTCGGCCCCTCCTCTCGAAAGGGGGGGTCCAATCCCCTTCCTGAATGCCATCGCAATCCCTACATTCCCTCGCACCTCCAGAGCGGGACTCTCGCCTCTCCTGAGGTTCGAGAAGAGGCCCCAAGGGGCCAGTTCCGGCCGCAAGACCAAAGGTCCCCGAGGAACCCCCATCGGCAAGCGAGTCCAGTTCCCTGGACGTGAGGCGAGGGGAAGCCCAGCAGCCCCTGGCGATGTCAAAGGAGGCCTGGACTTCTCAGAGGCAACAAGAGAGGCTCCCCGAGGCGCCACGCCCCCGATTCAGAGAGGCCACCCCCGCTTCCCCCTGCGCCGCGCGGAAAAGCACGACCTTCGCCCCTGCATTCGAGGGGAAGCCCGATTGCCCTTGGCTGTGACCGGAGAGAAAGGCTGAGTCCCCTCGACTCCCTGGAGGCCACCCCACAGGTGCCAGTTATACCTGTCCCCTCCCCCCCTCCGGGGACCCCCGAGGGTCCTAGCTCCATGCCTGACGCGGACCCAGGGCGCTGCAGCGCCTCCTGGCGAATCCCGAGGCTGCTCGGGCCCCTGTCCGCTCGAAAGGAGGCATGGCGACCCCGCTGGGCTAACGGGGGAGACGGGCCGGGGTACCCGCCGCAACTCGAGAATGCACCGCCGCAAGTCGAGAACACCCCCGTGAGGCCACGCCCATAGAGGGAGGAGGCGCTTTTCCCTTGCAGGGCATGGAGAGCATGCCCCGGCACCTGTTCCGGCTCCGAACGGGGCTTGACTCCTTGCGGGCGACTCCAGGTGTCCCCCGAGATCCCCGGGCCAACCTGCCAAGAAAGCGGGGCTTCCCGCCACACCGCGAGGGCGTCCCCCGGGCCCCCCTCCTTGCGAGACGGGGCCCTTGGGATCTGCAGCGACGCGAGAGAGCGTCCTGCCTTCTCTCTGGCGCTGCAACGGAGGCTGGACTCCCTCTAGGCGCCCCCAGAGGTTCCCTGGGATACCCGTGTCCACAGGCGAGCGGAACCCTGAGTCTCCAGAGGCCGCTCGCGAGGGGCCCCCCGTCGCCGTCGGCCCCTCCTCTCGAAAGGGGGGTCCAATCCCCTTCCTGAATGCCATCGCAATCCCTACATTCCCTCGCACCTCCAGAGCGGGACTCTCGCCTCTCCTGAGGTTCGAGAAGAGGCCCCAAGGGGCCAGTTCCGGCCGCAAGACCAAAGGTCCCCGAGGAACCCCCATCGGCAAGCGAGTCCAGTTCCCTGGACGTGAGGCGAGGGGAAGCCCAGCAGCCCCTGGCGATGTCAAAGGAGGCCTGGACTTCTCAGAGGCAACAAGAGAGGCTCCCCGAGGCGCCACGCCCCCGATTCAGAGAGGCCACCCCCGCTTTCCCCTGCGCCGCGCGGAAAAAGCACGACCTTCGCCCCTGCATTCGAGGGGAAGCCCGATTGCCCTTGGCTGTGACCGGGAGAGAAAGGCTGAGTCCCCTCGACTCCCTGGAGGCCACCCCACAGGTGCCAGTTATACCTGTCCCCTCCCCCCCTCCGGGGACCCCCGAGGGTCCTAGCTCCATGCCTGACGCGGACCCAGGGCGCTGCAGCGCCTCCTGGCGAATCCCGAGGCTGCTCGGGCCCCTGTCCGCTCGAAAGGAGGCATGGCGACCCCGCTGGGCTAACGGGGGAGACGGGCCGGGGTACCCGCCGCAACTCGAGAATGCACCGCCGCAAGTCGAGAACACCCCCGTGAGGCCACGCCCATAGAGGGAGGAGGCGCTTTTCCCTTGCAGGGCATGGAGAGCATGCCCCGGCACCTGTTCCGGCTCCGAACGGGGCTTGACTCCTTGCGGGCGACTCCAGGTGTCCCCCGAGATCCCCGGGCCAACCTGCCAAGAAAGCGGGGCTTCCCGCCACACCGCGAGGGCGTCCCCCGGGCCCCCCTCCTTGCGAGACGGGGCCCTTGGGATCTGCAGCGACGCGAGAGCCGTCCTGCCTTCTCTCTGGCGCTGCAACGGAGGCTGGACTCCCTCTAGGCGCCCCCAGAGGTTCCCTGGGATACCCGTGTCCACAGGCGAGCGGAACCCTGAGTCTCCAGAGGCCGCTCGCGAGGGGCCCCCCGTCGCCGTCGGCCCCTCCTCTCGAAAGGGGGGTCCAATCCCCTTCCTGAATGCCATCGCAATCCCTACATTCCCTCGCACCTCCAGAGCGGGACTCTCGCCTCTCCTGAGGTTCGAGAAGAGGCCCCAAGGGGCCAGTTCCGGCCGCAAGACCAAAGGTCCCCGAGGAACCCCCATCGGCAAGCGAGTCCAGTTCCCTGGACGTGAGGCGAGGGGAAGCCCAGCAGCCCCTGGCGATGTCAAAGGAGGCCTGGACTTCTCAGAGGCAACAAGAGAGGCTCCCCGAGGCGCCACGCCCCCGATTCAGAGAGGCCACCCCCGCTTCCCCCTGCGCCGCGCGGAAAAGCACGACCCTTCGCCCCTGCATTCGAGGGGAAGCCCGATTGCCCTTGGCTGTGACCGGAGAGAAAGGCTGAGTCCCCTCGACTCCCTGGAGGCCACCCCACAGGTGCCAGTTATACCTGTCCCTCCCCCCCCCTCCGGGGACCCCCGAGGGTCCTAGCTCCATGCCTGACGCGGACCCAGGGCGCTGCAGCGCCTCCTGGCGAATCCCGAGGCTGCTCGGGCCCCTGTCCGCTCGAAAGGAGGCATGGCGACCCCGCTGGGCTAACGGGGGAGACGGGCCGGGGTACCCGCCGCAACTCGAGAATGCACCGCCGCAAGTCGAAACCCCCGTGAGGCCACGCCCATAGAGGGAGGAGGCGCTTTTCCCTTGCAGGGCATGGAGAGCATGCCCCGGCACCTGTTCCGGCTCCGAACGGGGCTTGACTCCTTGCGGGCGACTCCAGGTGTCCCCCGAGATCCCCGGGCCAACCTGCCAAGAAAGCGGGGCTTCCCGCCACACCGCGAGGGCGTCCCCCGGGCCCCCCTCCTTGCGAGACGGGGCCCTTGGGATCTGCAGCGACGCGAGAGCCGTCCTGCCTTCTCTCTGGCGCTGCAACGGAGGCTGGACTCCCTCTAGGCGCCCCCAGAGGTTCCCTGGGATACCCGTGTCCACAGGCGAGCGGAACCCTGAGTCTCCAGAGGCCGCTCGCGAGGGGCCCCCCGTCGCCGTCGGCCCCTCCTCTCGAAAGGGGGGTCCAATCCCCTTCCTGAATGCCATCGCAATCCCTACATTCCCTCGCACCTCCAGAGCGGGGACTCTCGCCTCTCCTGAGGTTCGAGAAGAGGCCCCAAGGGGCCAGTTCCGGCCGCAAGACCAAAGGTCCCCGAGGAACCCCCATCGGCAAGCGAGTCCAGTTCCCTGGACGTGAGGCGAGGGGAAGCCCAGCAGCCCCTGGCGATGTCAAAGGAGGCCTGGACTTCTCAGAGGCAACAAGAGAGGCTCCCCGAGGCGCCACGCCCCCGATTCAGAGAGGCCACCCCCGCTTCCCCCTGCGCCGCGCGGAAAAGCACGACCTTCGCCCCTGCATTCGAGGGGAAGCCCGATTGCCCTTGGCTGTGACCGGAGAGAAAGGCTGAGTCCCCTCGACTCCCTGGAGGCCACCCCACAGGTGCCAGTTATACCTGTCCCCTCCCCCCCTCCGGGGACCCCCGAGGGTCCTAGCTCCATGCCTGACGCGGACCCAGGGCGCTGCAGCGCCTCCTGGCGAATCCCGAGGCTGCTCGGGCCCCTGTCCGCTCGAAAGGAGGCATGGCGACCCCGCTGGGCTAACGGGGGAGACGGGCCGGGGGTACCCGCCGCAACTCGAGAATGCACCGCCGCAAGTCGAGAACACCCCCGTGAGGCCACGCCCATAGAGGGAGGAGGCGCTTTTCCCTTGCAGGGCATGGAGAGCATGCCCCGGCACCTGTTCCGGCTCCGAACGGGGCTTGACTCCTTGCGGGCGACTCCAGGTGTCCCCCGAGATCCCCGGGCCAACCTGCCAAGAAAGCGGGGCTTCCCGCCACACCGCGAGGGCGTCCCCCGGGGCCCCCCTCCTTGCGAGACGGGGCCCTTGGGATCTGCAGCGACGCGAGAGCCGTCCTGCCTTCTCTCTGGCGCTGCAACGGAGGCTGGACTCCCTCTAGGCGCCCCCAGAGGTTCCCTGGGATACCCGTGTCCACAGGCGAGCGGAACCCTGAGTCTCCAGAGGCCGCTCGCGAGGGGCCCCCCGTCGCCGTCGGCCCCTCCTCTCGAAAGGGGGGTCCAATCCCCTTCCTGAATGCCATCGCAATCCCTACATTCCCTCGCACCTCCAGAGCGGGACTCTCGCCTCTCCTGAGGTTCGAGAAGAGGCCCCAAGGGGCCAGTTCCGGCCGCAAGACCAAAGGTCCCCGAGGAACCCCCATCGGCAAGCGAGTCCAGTTCCCTGGACGTGAGGCGAGGGGAAGCCCAGCAGCCCCTGGCGATGTCAAAGGAGGCCTGGACTTCTCAGAGGCAACAAGAGAGGCTCCCCGAGGCGCCACGCCCCCGATTCAGAGAGGCCACCCCCGCTTCCCCCTGCGCCGCGCGGAAAAGCACGACCTTCGCCCCTGCATTCGAGGGGAAGCCCGATTGCCCTTGGCTGTGACCGGAGAGAAAGGCTGAGTCCCCTCGACTCCCTGGAGGCCACCCCACAGGTGCCAGTTATACCTGTCCCCTCCCCCCCTCCGGGGACCCCCGAGGGTCCTAGCTCCATGCCTGACGCGGACCCAGGGCGCTGCAGCGCCTCCTGGCGAATCCCGAGGCTGCTCGGGCCCCTGTCCGCTCGAAAGGAGGCATGGCGACCCCGCTGGGCTAACGGGGGAGACGGGCCGGGGTACCCGCCGCAACTCGAGAATGCACCGCCGCAAGTCGAGAACACCCCCGTGAGGCCACGCCCATAGAGGGAGGAGGCGCTTTTCCCTTGCAGGGCATGGAGAGCATGCCCCGGCACCTGTTCCGGCTCCGAACGGGGCTTGACTCCTTGCGGGCGACTCCAGGTGTCCCCCGAGATCCCCGGGCCAACCTGCCAAGAAAGCGGGGCTTCCCGCCACACCGCGAGGGCGTCCCCCGGGCCCCCCTCCTTGCGAGACGGGGCCCTTGGGATCTGCAGCGACGCGAGAGCCGTCCTGCCTTCTCTCTGGCGCTGCAACGGAGGCTGGGACTCCCTCTAGGCGCCCCCAGAGGTTCCCTGGGATACCCGTGTGTCCACAGGCGAGCGGAACCCTGAGTCTCCAGAGGCCGCTCGCGAGGGGCCCCCCGTCGCCGTCGGCCCCTCCTCTCGAAAGGGGGGTCCAATCCCCTTCCTGAATGCCATCGCAATCCCTACATTCCCTCGCACCTCCAGAGCGGGACTCTCGCCTCTCCTGAGGTTCGAGAAGAGGCCCCAAGGGGCCAGTTCCGGCCGCAAGACCAAAGGTCCCCGAGGAACCCCCATCGGCAAGCGAGTCCAGTTCCCTGGACGTGAGGCGAGGGGAAGCCCAGCAGCCCCTGGCGATGTCAAAGGAGGCCTGGACTTCTCAGAGGCAACAAGAGAGGCTCCCCGAGGCGCCACGCCCCCGATTCAGAGAGGCCACCCCCGCTTCCCCCTGCGCGCGCGCGGAAAAGCACGACCTTCGCCCCTGCATTCGAGGGGAAGCCCGATTGCCCTTGGCTGTGACCGGAGAGAAAGGCTGAGTCCCCTCGACTCCCTGGAGGCCACCCCACAGGTGCCAGTTATACCTGTCCCCCCTCCCCCCCTCCGGGGACCCCCGAGGGTCCTAGCTCCATGCCTGACGCGGACCCAGGGCGCTGCAGCGCCTCCTGGCGAATCCCGAGGCTGCTCGGGCCCCTGTCCGCTCGAAAGGAGGCATGGCGACCCCGCTGGGCTAACGGGGGAGACGGGCCGGGGTACCCGCCGCAACTCGAGAATGCACCGCCGCAAGTCGAGAACACCCCCGTGAGGCCACGCCCATAGAGGGAGGAGGCGCTTTTCCCTTGCAGGGCATGGAGAGCATGCCCCGGCACCTGTTCCGGCTCCGAACGGGGCTTGACTCCTTGCGGGCGACTCCAGGTGTCCCCCGAGATCCCCGGGCCAACCTGCCAAGAAAGCGGGGCTTCCCGCCACACCGCGAGGGCGTCCCCCGGGCCCCCCTCCTTGCGAGACGGGGCCCTTGGGATCTGCAGCGACGCGAGAGCCGTCCTGCCTTCTCTCTGGCGCTGCAACGGAGGCTGGACTCCCTCTAGGCGCCCCCAGAGGTTCCCTGGGATACCCGTGTCCACAGGCGAGCGGAACCCTGAGTCTCCAGAGGCCGCTCGCGAGGGGCCCCCCGTCGCCGTCGGCCCCTCCTCTCGAAAGGGGGGTCCAATCCCCTTCCTGAATGCCATCGCAATCCCTACATTCCCTCGCACCTCCAGAGCGGGACTCTCGCCTCTCCTGAGGTTCGAGAAGAGGCCCCAAGGGGCCAGTTCCGGCCGCAAGACCAAAGGTCCCCGAGGAACCCCCATCGGCAAGCGAGTCCAGTTCCCTGGACGTGAGGCGAGGGGAAGCCCAGCAGCCCCTGGCGATGTCAAAGGAGGCCTGGACTTCTCAGAGGCAACAAGAGAGGCTCCCCGAGGCGCCACGCCCCCGATTCAGAGAGGCCACCCCCCCGCTTCCCCCTGCGCCGCGCGGAAAAGCACGACCTTCGCCCCTGCATTCGAGGGGAAGCCCGATTGCCCTTGGCTGTGACCGGAGAGAAAGGCTGAGTCCCCTCGACTCCCTGGAGGCCACCCCACAGGTGCCAGTTATACCTGTCCCCTCCCCCCCTCCGGGGACCCCCGAGGGTCCTAGCTCCATGCCTGACGCGGACCCAGGGCGCTGCAGCGCCTCCTGGCGAATCCCGAGGCTGCTCGGGCCCCTGTCCGCTCGAAAGGAGGCATGGCGACCCCGCTGGGCTAACGGGGGAGACGGGCCGGGGTACCCGCCGCAACTCGAGAATGCACCGCCGCAAGTCGAGAACACACCCCGTGAGGCCACGCCCATAGAGGGAGGAGGCGCTTTTCCCTTGCAGGGCATGGAGAGCATGCCCCGGCACCTGTTCCGGCTCCGAACGGGGCTTGACTCCTTGCGGGCGACTCCAGGTGTCCCCCGAGATCCCCGGGCCAACCTGCCAAGAAAGCGGGGCTTCCCGCCACACCGCGAGGGCGTCCCCCGGGCCCCCCTCCTTGCGAGACGGGGCCCTTGGGATCTGCAGCGACGCGAGAGCCGTCCTGCCTTCTCTCTGGCGCTGCAACGGAGGCTGGACTCCCTCTAGGCGCCCCCAGAGGTTCCCTGGGATACCCGTGTCCACAGGCGAGCGGAACCCTGAGTCTCCAGAGGCCGCTCGCGAGGGGCCCCCCGTCGCCGTCGGCCCCTCCTCTCGAAAGGGGGGTCCAATCCCCTTCCTGAATGCCATCGCAATCCCTACATTCCCTCGCACCTCCAGAGCGGGACTCTCGCCTCTCCTGAGGTTCGAGAAGAGGCCCCAAGGGGCCAGTTCCGGCCGCAAGACCAAAGGTCCCCGAGGAACCCCCATCGGCAAGCGAGTCCAGTTCCCTGGACGTGAGGCGAGGGGAAGCCCAGCAGCCCCTGGCGATGTCAAAGGAGGCCTGGACTTCTCAGAGGCAACAAGAGAGGCTCCCCGAGGCGCCACGCCCCCCGATTCAGAGAGGCCACCCCCGCTTCCCCCTGCGCCGCGCGGAAAAGCACGACCTTCGCCCCTGCATTCGAGGGGAAGCCCGATTGCCCTTGGCTGTGACCGGAGAGAAAGGCTGAGTCCCCTCGACTCCCTGGAGGCCACCCCACAGGTGCCAGTTATACCTGTCCCCCCCTCCCCCCCTCCGGGGACCCCCGAGGGTCCTAGCTCCATGCCTGACGCGGACCCAGGGCGCTGCAGCGCCTCCTGGCGAATCCCGAGGCTGCTCGGGCCCCTGTCCGCTCGAAAGGAGGCATGGCGACCCCGCTGGGCTAACGGGGGAGACGGGCCGGGGTACCCGCCGCAACTCGAGAATGCACCGCCGCAAGTCGAGAACACCCCCGTGAGGCCACGCCCATAGAGGGAGGAGGCGCTTTTCCCTTGCAGGGCATGGAGAGCATGCCCCGGCACCTGTTCCGGCTCCGAACGGGGCTTGACTCCTTGCGGGCGACTCCAGGTGTCCCCCCCGAGATCCCCGGGCCAACCTGCCAAGAAAGCGGGGCTTCCCGCCCACACCGCGAGGGCGTCCCCCGGGCCCCCCTCCTTGCGAGACGGGGCCCTTGGGATCTGCAGCGACGCGAGAGCCGTCCTGCCTTCTCTCTGGCGCTGCAACGGAGGCTGGACTCCCTCTAGGCGCCCCCAGAGGTTCCCTGGGATACCCGTGTCCACAGGCGAGCGGAACCCTGAGTCTCCAGAGGCCGCTCGCGAGGGGGCCCCCCCCCGTCGCCGTCGGCCCCTCCTCTCGAAAGGGGGGTCCAATCCCCTTCCTGAATGCCATCGCAATCCCTACATTCCCTCGCACTCCAGAGCGGGACTCTCGCCTCTCCTGAGGTTCGAGAAGAGGCCCCAAGGGGCCAGTTCCGGCCGCAAGACCAAAGGTCCCCGAGGAACCCCCATCGGCAAGCGAGTCCAGTTCCCTGGACGTGAGGCGAGGGGAAGCCCAGCAGCCCCTGGCGATGTCAAAGGAGGCCTGGACTTCTCAGAGGCAACAAGAGAGGCTCCCCGAGGCGCCACGCCCCCGATTCAGAGAGGCCACCCCCGCTTCCCCCTGCGCCGCGCGGAAAAGCACGACCTTCGCCCCTGCATTCGAGGGGAAGCCCGATTGCCCTTGGCTGTGACCGGAGAGAAAGGCTGAGTCCCCTCGACTCCCTGGAGGAGGCCACCCCACAGGTGCCAGTTATACCTGTCCCCTCCCCCCCCTCGGGGACCCCCGAGGGTCCTAGCTCCATGCCTGACGCGGACCCAGGGCGCTGCAGCGCCTCCTGGCGAATCCCGAGGCTGCTCGGGCCCCTGTCCGCTCGAAAGGAGGCATGGCGACCCCGCTGGGCTAACGGGGGAGACGGGCCGGGGTACCCGCCGCAACTCGAGAATGCACCGCCGCAAGTCGAGAACACCCCCGTGAGGCCACGCCCATAGAGGGAGGAGGCGCTTTTCCCTTGCAGGGCATGGAGAGCATGCCCCCGGCACCTGTTCGGGCTCCGAACGGGGCTTGACTCCTTGCGGGCGACTCCAGGTGTCCCCCGAGATCCCCGGGCCAACCTGCCAAGAAAGCGGGGCTTCCCGCCACACCGCGAGGGCGTCCCCCGGGCCCCCCCTCCTTGCGAGACGGGGCCCTTGGGATCTGCAGCGACGCGAGAGCCGTCCTGCCTTCTCTCTGGCGCTGCAACGGAGGCTGGACTCCCTCTAGGCGCCCCCAGAGGTTCCCTGGGATACCCGTGTCCACAGGCGAGCGGAACCCTGAGTCTCCAGAGGCCGCTCGCGAGGGGCCCCCCGTCGCCGTCGGCCCCTCCTCTCGAAAGGGGGGTCCAATCCCCTTCCTGAATGCCATCGCAATCCCTACATTCCCTCGCACCTCCAGAGCGGGACTCTCGCCTCTCCTGAGGTTCGAGAAGAGGCCCCAAGGGGCCAGTTCCGGCCGCAAGACCAAAGGTCCCCGAGGAACCCCCATCGGCAAGCGAGTCCAGTTCCCTGGACGTGAGGCGAGGGGAAGCCCAGCAGCCCCTGGCGATGTCAAAGGAGGCCTGGACTTCTCAGAGGCAACAAGAGAGGCTCCCCGAGGCGCCACGCCCCCGATTCAGAGAGGCCACCCCCGCTTCCCCCTGCGCCGCGCGGAAAAGCACGACCTTCGCCCCTGCATTCGAGGGGAAGCCCGATTGCCCTTGGCTGTGACCGGAGAGAAAGGCTGAGTCCCCTCGACTCCCTGGAGGCCACCCCACAGGTGCCAGTTATACCTGTCCCCTCCCCCCCTCCGGGGGACCCCCGAGGGTCCTAGCTCCATGCCTGACGCGGACCCAGGGCGCTGCAGCGCCTCCTGGCGAATCCCGAGGCTGCTCGGGCCCCTGTCCGCTCGAAAGGAGGCATGGCGACCCCGCTGGGCTAACGGGGGAGACGGGCCGGGGTACCCGCCGCAACTCGAGAATGCACCGCCGCAAGTCGAGAACACCCCCGTGAGGCCACGCCCATAGAGGGAGGAGGCGCTTTTCCCTTGCAGGGCATGGAGAGCATGCCCCGGCACCTGTTCCGGCTCCGAACGGGGCTTGACTCCTTGCGGGCGACTCCAGGTGTCCCCCGAGATCCCCGGGCCAACCTGCCAAGAAAGCGGGGCTTCCCGCCACACCGCGAGGGCGTCCCCCGGGCCCCCCTCCTTGCGAGACGGGGCCCTTGGGATCTGCAGCGACGCGAGAGCCGTCCTGCCTTCTCTCTGGCGCTGCAACGGAGGCTGGACTCCCTCTAGGCGCCCCCAGAGGTTCCCTGGGATACCCGTGTCCACAGGCGAGCGGAACCCTGAGTCTCCAGAGGCCGCTCGCGAGGGGCCCCCCGTCGCCGTCGGCCCCTCCTCTCGAAAGGGGGGTCCAATCCCCTTCCTGAATGCCATCGCAATCCCTACATTCCCTCGCACCTCCAGAGCGGGACTCTCGCCTCTCCTGAGGTTCGAGAAGAGGCCCCAAGGGGCCAGTTCCGGCCGCAAGACCAAAGGTCCCCGAGGAACCCCCATCGGCAAGCGAGTCCAGTTCCCTGGACGTGAGGCGAGGGGAAGCCCAGCAGCCCCTGGCGATGTCAAAGGAGGCCTGGACTTCTCAGAGGCAACAAGAGAGGCTCCCCGAGGCGCCACGCCCCCGATTCAGAGAGGCCACCCCCGCTTCCCCCTGCGCCGCGCGGAAAAGCACGACCTTCGCCCCTGCATTCGAGGGGAAGCCCGATTGCCCTTGGCTGTGACCGGAGAGAAAGGCTGAGTCCCCTCGACTCCCTGGAGGCCACCCCACAGGTGCCAGTTATACCTGTCCCCTCCCCCCCTCCGGGGACCCCCGAGGGTCCTAGCTCCATGCCTGACGCGGACCCCAGGGCGCTGCAGCGCCTCCTGGCGAATCCCGAGGCTGCTCGGGCCCCTGTCCGCTCGAAAGGAGGCATGGCGACCCCGCTGGGCTAACGGGGGAGACGGGCCGGGGTACCCGCCGCAACTCGAGAATGCACCGCCGCAAGTCGAGAACACCCCCGTGAGGCCACGCCCATAGAGGGAGGAGGCGCTTTTCCCTTGCAGGGCATGGAGAGCATGCCCCGGCACCTGTTCCGGCTCCGAACGGGGCTTGACTCCTTGCGGGCGACTCCAGGTGTCCCCCGAGATCCCCGGGCCAACCTGCCAAGAAAGCGGGGCTTCCCGCCACACACCGCGAGGGCGTCCCCCGGGCCCCCCTCCTTGCGAGACGGGGCCCTTGGGATCTGCAGCGACGCGAGAGCCGTCCTGCCTTCTCTCTGGCGCTGCAACGGAGGCTGGACTCCCTCTAGGCGCCCCCAGAGGTTCCCTGGGATACCCGTGTCCACAGGCGAGCGGAACCCTGAGTCTCCAGAGGCCGCTCGCGAGGGGCCCCCCGTCGCCGTCGGCCCCTCCTCTCGAAAGGGGGGTCCAATCCCCTTCCTGAATGCCATCGCAATCCCTACATTCCCTCGCACCTCCAGAGCGGGACTCTCGCCTCTCCTGAGGTTCGAGAAGAGGCCCCAAGGGGCCAGTTCCGGCCGCAAGACCAAAGGTCCCCGAGGAACCCCCATCGGCAAGCGAGTCCAGTTCCCTGGACGTGAGGCGAGGGGAAGCCCAGCAGCCCCTGGCGATGTCAAAGGAGGCCTGGACTTCTCAGAGGCAACAAGAGAGGCTCCCCGAGGCGCCACGCCCCCGATTCAGAGAGGCCACCCCCCGCTTCCCCCTGCGCCGCGCGGGAAAAGCACGACCTTCGCCCCTGCATTCGAGGGGAAGCCCGATTGCCCTTGGCTGTGACCGGAGAGAAAGGCTGAGTCCCCTCGACTCCCTGGAGGCCACCCCACAGGTGCCAGTTATACCTGTCCCCTCCCCCCCTCCGGGGACCCCCGAGGGTCCTAGCTCCATGCCTGACGCGGACCCAGGGCGCTGCAGCGCCTCCTGGCGAATCCCGAGGCTGCTCGGGCCCCTGTCCGCTCGAAAGGAGGCATGGCGACCCCGCTGGGCTAACGGGGGAGACGGGCCGGGGTACCCGCCGCAACTCGAGAATGCACCGCCGCAAGTCGAGAACACCCCCGTGAGGCCACGCCCATAGAGGGAGGAGGCGCTTTTCCCTTGCAGGGCATGGAGAGCATGCCCCGGCACCTGTTCCGGCTCCGAACGGGGCTTGACTCCTTGCGGGCGACTCCAGGTGTCCCCCGAGATCCCCGGGCCAACCTGCCAAGAAAGCGGGGCTTCCCGCCACACCGCGAGGGCGTCCCCCGGGCCCCCCTCCTTGCGAGACGGGGCCCTTGGGATCTGCAGCGACGCGAGAGCCGTCCTGCCTTCTCTCTGGCGCTGCAACGGAGGCTGGACTCCCTCTAGGCGCCCCCAGAGGTTCCCTGGGATACCCGTGTCCACAGGCGAGCGGAACCCTGAGTCTCCAGAGGCCGCTCGCGAGGGGCCCCCCGTCGCCGTCGGCCCCTCCTCTCGAAAGGGGGGTCCAATCCCCTTCCTGAATGCCATCGCAATCCCTACATTCCCTCGCACCTCCAGAGCGGGACTCTCGCCTCTCCTGAGGTTCGAGAAGAGGCCCCAAGGGGCCAGTTCCGGCCGCAAGACCAAAGGTCCCCGAGGAACCCCCATCGGCAAGCGAGTCCAGTTCCCTGGACGTGAGGCGAGGGGAAGCCCAGCAGCCCCTGGCGATGTCAAAGGAGGCCTGGACTTCTCAGAGGCAACAAGAGAGGCTCCCCGAGGCGCCACGCCCCCGATTCAGAGAGGCCACCCCCGCTTCCCCCTGCGCCGCGCGGAAAAGCACGACCTTCGCCCCTGCATTCGAGGGGAAGCCCGATTGCCCTTGGCTGTGACCGGAGAGAAAGGCTGAGTCCCCTCGACTCCCTGGAGGCCACCCCACAGGTGCCAGTTATACCTGTCCCCTCCCCCCCCTCCGGGGACCCCCGAGGGTCCTAGCTCCATGCCTGACGCGGACCCAGGGCGCTGCAGCGCCTCCTGGCGAATCCCGAGGCTGCTCGGGCCCCTGTCCGCTCGAAAGGAGGCATGGCGACCCCGCTGGGCTAACGGGGGAGACGGGCCGGGGTACCCGCCGCAACTCGAGAATGCACCGCCGCAAGTCGAGAACACCCCCGTGAGGCCACGCCCATAGAGGGAGGAGGCGCTTTTCCCTTGCAGGGCATGGAGAGCATGCCCCGGCACCTGTTCCGGCTCCGAACGGGGCTTGACTCCTTGCGGGCGACTCCAGGTGTCCCCCGAGATCCCCGGGCCAACCTGCCAAGAAAGCGGGGCTTCCCGCCACACCGCGAGGGCGTCCCCCGGGCCCCCCTCCTTGCGAGACGGGGCCCTTGGGATCTGCAGCGACGCGAGAGCCGTCCTGCCTTCTCTCTGGCGCTGCAACGGAGGCTGGACTCCCTCTAGGCGCCCCCAGAGGTTCCCTGGGATACCCGTGTCCACAGGCGAGCGGAACCCTGAGTCTCCAGAGGCCGCTCGCGAGGGGCCCCCCGTCGCCGTCGGCCCCTCCTCTCGAAAGGGGGGTCCAATCCCCTTCCTGAATGCCATCGCAATCCCTACATTCCCTCGCACCTCCAGAGCGGGACTCTCGCCTCTCCTGAGGTTCGAGAAGAGGCCCCAAGGGGCCAGTTCCGGCCGCAAGACCAAAGGTCCCCGAGGAACCCCCATCGGCAAGCGAGTCCAGTTCCCTGGACGTGAGGCGAGGGGAAGCCCAGCAGCCCCTGGCGATGTCAAAGGAGGCCTGGACTTCTCAGAGGCAACAAGAGAGGCTCCCCGAGGCGCCACGCCCCCGATTCAGAGAGGCCACCCCCGCTTCCCCCTGCGCCGCGCGGAAAAGCACGACCTTCGCCCCTGCATTCGAGGGGAAGCCCGATTGCCCTTGGCTGTGACCGGAGAGAAAGGCTGAGTCCCCTCGACTCCCTGGAGGCCACCCCACAGGTGCCAGTTATACCTGTCCCCTCCCCCCCTCCGGGGACCCCCGAGGGTCCTAGCTCCATGCCTGACGCGGACCCAGGGCGCTGCAGCGCCTCCTGGCGAATCCCGAGGCTGCTCGGGCCCCTGTCCGCTCGAAAGGAGGCATGGCGACCCCGCTGGGCTAACGGGGGAGACGGGCCGGGGTACCCGCCGCAACTCGAGAATGCACCGCCGCAAGTCGAGAACACCCCCGTGAGGCCACGCCCATAGAGGGAGGAGGCGCTTTTCCCTTGCAGGGCATGGAGAGCATGCCCCGGCACCTGTTCCGGCTCCGAACGGGGCTTGACTCCTTGCGGGCGACTCCAGGTGTCCCCCGAGATCCCCGGGCCAACCTGCCAAGAAAGCGGGGCTTCCCGCCACACCGCGAGGGCGTCCCCCGGGCCCCCCTCCTTGCGAGACGGGGCCCTTGGGATCTGCAGCGACGCGAGAGCCGTCCTGCCTTCTCTCTGGCGCTGCAACGGAGGCTGGACTCCCTCTAGGCGCCCCCAGAGGTTCCCTGGGATACCCGTGTCCACAGGCGAGCGGAACCCTGAGTCTCCAGAGGCCGCTCGCGAGGGGCCCCCCGTCGCCGTCGGCCCCTCCTCTCGAAAGGGGGGTCCAATCCCCTTCCTGAATGCCATCGCAATCCCTACATTCCCTCGCACCTCCAGAGCGGGACTCTCGCCTCTCCTGAGGTTCGAGAAGAGGCCCCAAGGGGCCAGTTCCGGCCGCAAGACCAAAGGTCCCCGAGGAACCCCCATCGGCAAGCGAGTCCAGTTCCCTGGACGTGAGGCGAGGGGAAGCCCAGCAGCCCCTGGCGATGTCAAAGGAGGCCTGGACTTCTCAGAGGCAACAAGAGAGGCTCCCCGAGGCGCCACGCCCCCGATTCAGAGAGGCCACCCCCGCTTCCCCCTGCGCCGCGCGGAAAAGCACGACCTTCGCCCCTGCATTCGAGGGGAAGCCCGATTGCCCTTGGCTGTGACCGGAGAGAAAGGCTGAGTCCCCTCGACTCCCTGGAGGCCACCCCACAGGTGCCAGTTATACCTGTCCCCTCCCCCCCTCCGGGGACCCCCGAGGGTCCTAGCTCCATGCCTGACGCGGACCCAGGGCGCTGCAGCGCCTCCTGGCGAATCCCGAGGCTGCTCGGGCCCCCTGTCCGCTCGAAAGGAGGCATGGCGACCCCGCTGGGCTAACGGGGGAGACGGGCCGGGGTACCCGCCGCAACTCGAGAATGCACCGCCGCAAGTCGAGAACACCCCCGTGAGGCCACGCCCATAGAGGGAGGAGGCGCTTTTCCCTTGCAGGGCATGGAGAGCATGCCCCGGCACCTGTTCCGGCTCCGAACGGGGCTTGACTCCTTGCGGGCGACTCCAGGTGTCCCCCGAGATCCCCGGGCCAACCTGCCAAGAAAGCGGGGCTTCCCGCCACACCGCGCGAGGGCGTCCCCCGGGCCCCCCTCCTTGCGAGACGGGGCCCTTGGGATCTGCAGCGACGCGAGAGCCGTCCTGCCTTCTCTCTGGCGCTGACGGAGGCTGGACTCCCTCTAGGCGCCCCCAGAGGTTCCCTGGGATACCCGTGTCCACAGGCGAGCGGAACCCTGAGTCTCCAGAGGCCGCTCGCGAGGGGCCCCCCGTCGCCGTCGGCCCCTCCTCTCGAAAGGGGGGTCCAATCCCCTTCCTGAATGCCATCGCAATCCCTACATTCCCTCGCACCTCCAGAGCGGGACTCTCGCCTCTCCTGAGGTTCGAGAAGAGGCCCCAAGGGGCCAGTTCCGGCCGCAAGACCAAAGGTCCCCGAGGAACCCCCATCGGCAAGCGAGTCCAGTTCCCTGGACGTGAGGCGAGGGGAAGCCCAGCAGCCCCTGGCGATGTCAAAGGAGGCCTGGACTTCTCAGAGGCAACACAAGAGAGGCTCCCCGAGGCGCCACGCCCCCGATTCAGAGAGGCCACCCCCGCTTCCCCCTGCGCCGCGCGGAAAAGCACGACCTTCGCCCCTGCATTCGAGGGGAAGCCCGATTGCCCTTGGGCTGTGACCGGAGAGAAAGGCTGAGTCCCCTCGACTCCCTGGAGGCCACCCCACAGGTGCCCAGTTATACCTGTCCCCTCCCCCCCTCCGGGGACCCCCGAGGGTCCTAGCTCCATGCCTGACGCGGACCCAGGGCGCTGCAGCGCCTCCTGGCGAATCCCGAGGCTGCTCGGGCCCCTGTCCGCTCGAAAGGAGGCATGGCGACCCCGCTGGGCTAACGGGGGAGACGGGCCGGGGTACCCGCCGCAACTCGAGAATGCACCGCCGCAAGTCGAGAACACCCCCCCCGTGAGGCCACGCCCATAGAAGGAGGAGGCGCTTTTCCCGATTTTCCCTTGCAGGGCATGGAGAGCATGCCCCGGCACCTGTTCCGGCTCCGAACGGGGCTTGACTCCTTGCGGGCGACTCCAGGTGTCCCCCGAGATCCCCCGGGCCAACCTGCCAAGAAAGCGGGGCTTCCCGCCACACCGCGAGGGCGTCCCCCCGGGCCCCCCTCCTTGCGAGACGGGGCCCTTGGGATCTGCAGCGACTCGAGAGCCGTCCTGCCTTCTCTCTGGCGCTGCAACGGAGGCTGGACTCCCTCTAGGCGCCCCCAGAGGTTCCCTGGGATACCCGTGTCCACAGGCGAGCGGAACCCTGAGTCTCCAGAGGCCGCTCGCGAGGGGCCCCCCCCGTCGCCGTCGGCCCCTCCTCCTCTCGAAAGGGGGGTCCAATCCCCTTCCTGAATGCCATCGCAATCCCTACATTCCCTCGCACCTCCAGAGCGGGACTCTCGCCTCTCCTGAGGTTCGAGAAGAGGCCCCAAGGGGCCAGTTCCGGCCGCAAGACCAAAGGTCCCCGAGGAACCCCCATCGGCAAGCGAGTCCAGTTCCCTGGGACGTGAGGCGAGGGGAAGCCCAGCAGCCCCTGGCGATGTCAAAGGAGGCCTGGACTTCTCAGAGGCAACAAGAGAGGCTCCCCGAGGCGCCACGCCCCCGATTCAGAGAGGCCACCCCCGCTTCCCCCTGCGCGCCGCGCGGAAAAGCACGACCTTCGCCCCTGCATTCGAGGGGAAGCCCGATTGCCCTTGGCTGTGACCGGAGAGAAAGGCTGAGTCCCCTCGACTCCCCCTGGAGGCCACCCCACAGGTGCCAGTTATACCTGTCCCCCCCCCCCCTCCGGGGACCCCCGAGGGTCCTAGCTCCATGCCTGACGCGGACCCAGGGCGCTGCAGCGCCTCCTGGCGAATCCCGAGGCTGCTCGGCCCCTGTCCGCTCGAAAGGAGGCATGGCGACCCCGCTGGGCTAACGGGGGAGACGGGCCGGGGTACCCGCCGCAAACTCGAGAATGCACCGCCGCAAGTCGAGAACACCCCCGTGAGGCCACGCCCATAGAGGGGGAGGAGGCGCTTTTCCCCTTGCAGGGCATGGAGAGCATGCCCCGGCACCTGTTCCGGCTCCGAACGGGGCTTGACTCCTTGCGGGCGACTCCAGGTGTCCCCCGAGATCCCCGGGCCAACCTGCCAAGAAAGCGGGGCTTCCCCCCACACCGCGAGGGCGTCCCCCCGGGCCCCCCTCCTTGCGAGACGGGGCCCTTGGGATCTGCAGCGACTCGAGAGCCGTCCTGCCTTCTCTCTGGCGCTGCAACGGAGGCTGGACTCCCTCTAGGCGCCCCCAGAGGTTCCCTGGGATACCCGTGTCCACAGGCGAGCGGAACCCTGAGTCTCCAGAGGCCGCTCGCGAGGGGCCCCCCGTCGCCGTCGCCCCCTCCTCTCGAAAGGGGGGTCCAATCCCCTTCCTGAATGCCATCGCAATCCCTACATTCCCTCGCACCTCCAGAGCGGGACTCTCGCCTCTCCTGAGGTTCGAGAAGAGGCCCCAAGGGGCCAGTTCCGGCCGCAAGAGACCAAAGGTCCCCGAGGAACCCCCATCGGCAAGCGAGTCCAGTTCCCTGGACGACGTGAGGCGAGGGGAAGCCCAGCAGCCCCTGGCGATGTCAAAGGAGGCCTGGACTTCTCAGAGGCAACAAGAGAGGCTCCCCGAGGCGCCACGCCCCCGATTCAGAGAGGCCACCCCCGCTTCCCCCTGCGCCGCGCGGAAAAGCACGACCTTTCGCCCCTGCATTCGAGGGGAAGCCCGATTGCCCTTGGCTGTGACCGGAGAGAAAGGCTGAGTCCCCTCGACTCCCTGGAGGCCACCCCACAGGTGCCAGTTATATACCGGGGACCCCCCCCTAGCTCCATGCCTGACCGGACCCTCCTGCAGGGCCTCCTGGGAATCCCGAGGCTGCTCGCGCCCCTCCCTCGCAATGCGACCCCGTTGGGCTAACGGGGGAGACGGGCGGGGTACCTGCCTCTAGCTCCATGCCTGACGCGGACCCAGGGCGCTGCAGCGCCTCCTGGCGAATCCCGAGGCTGCTCGGGCCCCTGTCCGCTCGAAAGGAGGCATGGCGACCCCGCTGGGCTAACGGGGGAGACGGGCCGGGGTACCCGCCGCAACTCGAGAATGCACCGCCGCAAGTCGAGAACACCCCCGTGAGGCCACGCCCATAGAGGGAGGAGGCGCTTTTCCCTTGCAGGGCATGGAGAGCATGCCCCGGCACCTGTTCCGGCTCCGAACGGGGCTTGACTCCTTGCGGGCGACTCCAGGTGTCCCCCGAGATCCCCGGGCCAACCTGCCAAGAAAGCGGGGCTTCCCGCCACACCGCGAGGGCGTCCCCCGGGCCCCCCTCCTTGCGAGACGGGGCCCTTGGGATCTGCAGCGACGCGAGAGCCGTCCTGCCTTCTCTCTGGCGCTGCAACGGAGGCTGGACTCCCTCTAGGCGCCCCCAGAGGTTCCCTGGGATACCCGTGTCCACAGGCGAGCGGAACCCTGAGTCTCCAGAGGCCGCTCGCGAGGGGCCCCCCGTCGCCGTCGGCCCCTCCTCTCGAAAGGGGGGTCCAATCCCCTTCCTGAATGCCATCGCAATCCCTACATTCCCTCGCACCTCCAGAGCGGGACTCTCGCCTCTCCTGAGGTTCGAGAAGAGGCCCCAAGGGGCCAGTTCCGGCCGCAAGACCAAAGGTCCCCGAGGAACCCCCATCGGCAAGCGAGTCCAGTTCCCTGGACGTGAGGCGAGGGGAAGCCCAGCAGCCCCTGGCGATGTCAAAGGAGGCCTGGACTTCTCAGAGGCAACAAGAGAGGCTCCCCGAGGCGCCACGCCCCCGATTCAGAGAGGCCACCCCCGCTTCCCCCTGCGCGCGCGGAAAAGCACGACCTTCGCCCCTGCATTCGAGGGGAAGCCCGATTGCCCTTGGCTGTGACCGGAGAGAAAGGCTGAGTCCCCTCGACTCCCTGGAGGCCACCCCACAGGTGCCAGTTATTACCTGTCCCCCCCCCCTCCGGGGACCCCCGAGGGTCCTAGCTCCATGCCTGACGCGGACCCAGGGCGCTGCAGCGCCTCCTGGCGAATCCCGAGGCTGCTCGGGCCCCTGTCCGCTCGAAAGGAGGCATGGCGACCCCGCTGGGCTAACGGGGGAGACGGGCCGGGGTACCCGCCGCAACTCGAGAATGCACCGCCGCAAGTCGAGAACACCCCCGTGAGGCCACGCCCATAGAGGGAGGAGGCGCTTTTCCCTTGCAGGGCATGGAGAGCATGCCCCGGCACCTGTTCCGGCTCCGAACGGGGCTTGACTCCTTGCGGGCGACTCCAGGTGTCCCCCGAGATCCCCGGGCCAACCTGCCAAGAAAGCGGGGCTTCCCGCCACACCGCGAGGGCGTCCCCCGGGCCCCCCTCCTTGCGAGACGGGGCCCTTGGGATCTGCAGCGACTCGAGAGCCGTCCTGCCTTCTCTCTGGCGCTGCAACGGAGGCTGGACTCCCTCCTAGGCGCCCCCAGAGGTTCCCTGGGATACCCGTGTCCACAGGCGAGCGGAACCCTGAGTCTCCAGAGGCCGCTCGCGAGGGCCCCCCCCGTCGCCGTCGCCCCTCCTCTCGAAAGGGGGGTCCAATCCCCTTCCTGAATGCCATCGCAATCCCTACATTCCCTCGCACCTCCAGAGCGGGACTCTCGCCTCTCCTGAGGTTCGAGAAGAGGCCCCAAGGGGCCAGTTCCGGCCGCAAGACCAAAGGTCCCCGAGGAACCCCCATCGGCAAGCGAGTCCAGTTCCCTGGACGTGAGGCGAGGGGAAGCCCAGCAGCCCCTGGCGATGTCAAAGGAGGCCTGGACTTCTCAGAGGCAACAAGAGAGGCTCCCCGAGGCGCCACGCCCCCGATTCAGAGAGGCCACCCCCGCTTCCCCCTGCGCGCGCGCGCGAAAAAGCACGACCTTCGCCCCTGCATTCGAGGGGAAGCCCGATTGCCCTTGGCTGTGACCGGAGAGAAAGGCTGAGTCCCCTCGACTCCCTGGAGGCCACCCCACAGGTGCCAGTTATACCTGTCCCCTCCCCCCCTCCGGGGACCCCCGAGGGTCCTAGCTCCATGCCTGACGCGGACCCAGGGCGCTGCAGCGCCTCCTGGCGAATCCCGAGGCTGCTCGGGCCCCTGTCCGCTCGAAAGGAGGCATGGCGACCCCGCTGGGCTAACGGGGGAGACGGGCCGGGGTACCCGCCGCAACTCGAGAATGCACCGCCGCAAGTCGAGAACACCCCCGTGAGGCCACGCCCATAGAGGGAGGAGGCGCTTTTCCCTTGCAGGGCATGGAGAGCATGCCCCGGCACCTGTTCCGGCTCCGAACGGGGCTTGACTCCTTGCGGGCGACTCCAGGTGTCCCCCGAGATCCCCGGGCCAACCTGCCAAGAAAGCGGGGGGCTTCCCGCCACACCGCGAGGGCGTCCCCCGGGCCCCCCTCCTTGCGAGACGGGGCCCTTGGGATCTGCAGCGACGCGAGAGCCCGTCCTGCCTTCTCTCTGGCGCTGCAACGGAGGCTGGACTCCCTCTAGGCGCCCCCAGAGGTTCCCTGGGATACCCGTGTCCACAGGCGAGCGGAACCCTGAGTCTCCAGAGGCCGCTCGCGAGGGGCCCCCCGTCGCCCGTCGCCCCTCCTCTCGAAAGGGGGGTCCAATCCCCTTCCTGAATGCCATCGCAATCCCTACATTCCCTCGCACCTCCAGAGCGGGACTCTCGCCTCTCCTGAGGTTCGAGAAGAGGCCCCAAGGGGCCAGTTCCGGCCGCAAGACCAAAGGTCCCCGAGGAACCCCCATCGGCAAGCGAGTCCAGTTCCCTGGACGTGAGGCGAGGGGGAAGCCCAGCAGCCCCTGGCGATGTCAAAGGAGGCCTGGACTTCTCAGAGGCAACAAGAGAGGCTCCCCGGGATAGGGCGCCACGTCCCCGACGGAATTTGAGAGGCCAACCCCCGCTTTCCCCCCTCTGCGCCGCGTGCGGGAGAAAATACGAAAAAAATGAAAAAGAAAAAAAGCACGACCTTCCGCCCCTGCTTTCGAGGGGAAAAGCCCGATTGACTTGGCTTTGTGGGGGGACGGGAGCTGGAGTAGTGAGAGGGACGGAGGGAAAAAGGCAGATGATGTATCCCTTTCTAGACTCCTGGGGGAGGGCCATCCCCTACAGGTAAGCCAGTTAATATACCTGTACCCTCCCACCCCCTCCGGGGGGGGGACCCCGAGGGTTCCTTAGCTCCATGCCTGAAGCGGGGGACCCCAGGGCGCATTGCAGCGCTCCCTGCGATGTAATCCCGAGTGCCTGCTCGGGCCCTAGTCCCGCTCGAAAGAGGAGGCATGGCGACCCCGCTCGGGCTAACGGGGGAGAAGGGCCGGCGTACCCGCGCTTGCTAACATCGAGAAAAGCTCCTGCTGCAAGTCGGAAACACCCCCGCACTGAGGCCGATACAGCCCCTATGAGCGAGGTGAGAAGAGCGCTTCTTACCCGTTGCTGGGCATGGAGAGCATGCCCCAGCAACCTGTTCCGTCTCCGAATAACGGGGGCGTTGAAATCCTACTGCCGAGGCGACTTCCGGATGTTCTCCCCGAGATCCCCGGGTGCCAACCTGGCCAAGCAAAAGCGGGGTCTCTATCCCTCGACAACACAGCGCTTTGGCGTCCCCCCGGGCCGCCCCTCCTTCGCGTATACGGGGCTCCACTTGAGAGCACTCTGGCAGTCGACGCCGAAGAGACGGCTCTACTGGCCTACTCTCTGGGCGCATGGCAGACCGTAGGCAGGAACTCCTCTCAAGCAGAGCGACCCTCGCCATAGGATCCCTGAGTGGATAACCGTCAGTACCACTTAGGCTGGAGCGAGCAACCCTGATGTCTCCAGAATGCCGCTCGAGCCGAATGGGCCGCAACCCGGTCGACCGTCGTTCCAAGCCTCCTCTTCGAAAATGGTGGGGTCCAATCCCCTTCCTCTAAACTGCCATCGGTATGCGTGCCAATCCCGTGACATGCAAGTCGCGCACCTCCATAGAGCGGACTCTCGCCTCTCCGTGAGTTTACGAGAAGGAGAGCGCCCGCAAGGGCCCAGTTTCCGAGCCGCAAGACCATAAGGTACCCGAGGAATCCCCTCGCGGCAAGCGATGTGCCAGTTTCCCTAGCCATGAAGAGCGAGGAGGATCAAGGCCACGGCAGGCTCCTGGCGAGGCTCCAAAAGGAGAGGCTGAGACTTCTTCAGAGGGCTAACAAGGAATAAGAGCTAACACTCCGAGGCACGGCCACGCTCCCCAGATTCAGAGAGTGCCACCTCCCTGCGCTTCCGCGTCCCTTGATTCCCCTGCGCCCGCGTGGCGAAAAGGCAATTACCTATTCGCAAAAACTGCCCCATCATTTCGGAGGAGGGAAGCGCGATGGCCCTTGACTTGTGACCGGAAGAAGAAAGAGACTTAGAGTCCCCTTCAGACTCCCTGGAGGGCCAACCCCACAGCTGTTGCCTGATTATACCCTGTCCCCCATCCCCCCTCCTGGAGGGAACCGCCCAAGAGGGACCTAGCTCTCACAATGCCTGACCCAGACTCCAGCGCTGCTAGCCGAGCCTCACGATGGCGAATCCAACAGCTCTGTCTCGGGGCCCCTGTCCGCATCAGAAAAGGGGGTCAGGGGCGACTACCGCTGAGGCTATACGGGATGGAGGACGGGCCCGTGGCGATACCCTGCCTGCAACTTGGTAAATCGAATTAGCACAGCCTGCAATCTGAGGGAACACGCTCCCGTTGAATTGCCAACGACCATCAGAGGAGGATGAGATAGGGATGCGCTTTATTTTCCTGATATGCAGAGGCGATGAGAGATAGCAGAGCCCCGGCTCCATGATCTTCGGCATGCCTGAAAGGGGCTTGTGACTGGGGCCTGGCGTGTGAACTCACGAAGTGTCTCCCCTCCGTAATATCAGCCCCGGTGCCAACCTGGCCAAGAAGAGCGGGGCTGTACCCAGACACATAATGTACAAAGCCAAAGGAGCGAGGAGTGCGAGCGGTGCCCCATGTATTTAGCCCCCCCACCTATGCGAGACGGGGCCCTTGGGATCTGCAGGCGGACGCGAGGAGCCGTCCTGCCTTCTATTCCTGCGGCGGTGGCCAAACGAGAGGCTGGACGACTCCCAACTAAGCTCCCGCTAGTGATGGGACGATCTCCCTAGGCCATACACTAGTCCCCTTGATGAGCGTGAGTTGGAACTCTGAGTCTCGTCAGTGGTCGGCTCGGCGAAGGGCCGGCTCCGTCCGCCATAGAGAGCATTGGCCCCGTCCCACTCGAAAAGGGGGGGTTCAATCCCCTTTCCTGAATGCGCCATCGCAATCCCCTACAGGTTCCCGTGTCGCACCTCCAGAGGCGGAGAGCTCTAGCTCGCGCTTCCTGAGGTTCAGAGAAAGAGGGTAGACAACATTTCCACGGGGCCAGTTCCCGGCCGTGCAAGGAACCAAAGGTCCCCTGAGGAACCCCCCAATTCAGGGCAAGCCGGCGGTCCAACATCCCTTGGCGTGAATGGCGAAGGAAGGAAGTCCGCCCATCAGTCGCCTTGACTGATGTCAGAAGTGAAGAGCCGGTGGCGGTTCTTTCTCAGAGGCAAACAAAGAGAATTGCTACCCCGCGGCGTCCACGGCACCCAGAATTCAGAAGAGGCGCCATACCCAACCTGCTTCCGCCGCCCTGAGTGCTGCGAAGGGAAAAAGCACTGAGAACCTCTCGCCCCATGCGCATTCGAGGGGGAGAAGTCCTGATTGCCCTTTTGGCTGTAGACACGATGACGATAAGTCTTAGATGGTACCCTCGACTCCCTGGAAGGCCATAACCCTTACTGGATGCCTAGTTAATACCAGTCCCCTTCTCCCGCCTTCCGGGGGACCCCCGAGTGGTCCTATGCTCGGCAATTCCATTGAACACGGTCCCAGGATCGCTGTCATGCGCCTACCTGGCGAGAATCCCGAGGGGCCTGCTCGAGCCTGTCCTCTCGAAAGGAGGCTGGGACCGCTGGGCTAACGAGGCGAAGGCCCCATGCGTCGCAGCAACGCGAGAATGCCCGCCGCAAGTCGGAGAAACACCCCCGTGAGGCGACGCCATAGCAGGGAGGAGGCGCTTATTCCTTGGAGGGAATGGAGAGCATGCCCGGACCTGTCCACGGCTCCGATCGGGGCTTGACTCCCTCCGGGCGATCAAGGTTGTCCCCCGAGATCCCCGGCCAACCTGCCAAAGAAAGCGGGCATTTCTGCCACACGCGAGGGCGTCTCCGGGCCCCCCTCGTTGCGAGACGGTTCCACCGTATCGTGCAGCGATCGAGAGCCGTCCTGCTTTTCTCTGGCGATGCAACGGAGGGGGATACCTCTAGGAGCCCCTAGAGGTTCCCTGGGATACCTTGTCCACAGGCGAGCCGACACCCTTAGTCTCCGAAGCCGCTCGCGAGGGGCCCCCCGTCGAAGTCGGCCCCAACTCTCGAAAGGAGGGTTCCAATCCCTTTCCTGAATGCCATCGCAATCCCTACATTCACCTCGCACTCCAGAGAGGACTCATGACTCCTTGAGGTTCGTGAAGGGGACTCCAGGGCCAGTGTCCGGCCGCAAGATCCAAAAGATCGCCGCGGAACCCCATCGGCAATCTAGTCCAGATCCTGGACGTGAAACGAGGGAAGCCACAGCATTCAATGGCCATGTTCAGGAGGGCCTGGGCTAATCAGAAGCCACATGAGTTTACTCCCCGAGGGCCACGCCCGATTCAGAGAGGCCACCCCGCTTCCCCCTGAGCCGTGCGGAAAGCACGGCCCTTCGCCCTGCATGCGAGGGGACACCGTGTGTCCCTTGGCTTGAGCATCGGAGAGTCAGGCTGAGTCGCTCGACTCCCTGGAGGGCCACGTCACAGGTGCCAGTTATACCTGTCCCCTCCACCTCCGCGACCTGCAAAAGTCCTAGCTCCATGCTGACGCGGAGGCAGGGCGCTGCAACGCCTCTGGCGAATCCCGAGGCTGCTCGAGCCCCTGTCGCTCGAGATGAGTCATGGCGGACCCCGCACAGTGATAACGGGGGAGAGGGCCCGTGTACCAGCGCAACTCGAGAATGCACCGATGCGAGTGAGATCACCTCGTGGATGCCACGCCCAATAGGGAGGCCGCGCTTTTCCTTGCTGGGCAAGGAGCGCATGGCCCGACCCCTGTCGGCTCCGAAGTTTCTTGAGTCCTTGCGGGCGCTCCAGGTGTCCCTCGAGATGGGTGGTCCAACCTGCCAAGAAAGTGGGGATCCCTCCCACAAGCGAGGGGTCCCTGGCGCAATCCTTGCGAGCACGGGGCCCTTGGTGATCTTGCAGCGACTCCAGAGCAGTCCTGGACTTCTCTCTGGCGCTGCAACAGAGGCCACACTCCCTGAGGGACCCCAGAGGTTCCCTGGAATACCCGTGATCCACAGGCAAGTGGAACCCTGAGTCTTCCAGAGGGCCGTCGCGGGGTTCGCCCCCCCTCCTCCGGGGGCTCCCCCCCGTCGCCGTCGGCCCCCCAGCCAGCCTCCTCTCGAAAGGGGTGGTCCAATCCCCTTCCTGAATGCCATCCCAGAGCGCAATCCCTACAATCCCCCCTCCGGATTCGGACCCCGCCCTCCAGAGCGGGACCTTTAATCTTTCACCTTTCGACCACTCCCGCCTCTCCTGAGTTTCGAGAAGAGGCCTCAAAGGAGGCCAGTTTCCTCTTGCCAAGACCCAAAGGTCCCCCCCGAAACCCCCCCCATGCAAGCCCCCCTGAAGTCCCCAGCCCATTCCCCTAACGTGAGGCGTAGGGGAAGGCCCCAGCAAGCCCAGCCTGGCGATGCTCAAAGGAGGCCTGGATTTCCCCGAGGCAACAAGAGAGCTATCCCCGAGGCGTCCACGTTTGTACCCCGATTCAGAGAGGTCGACCCCTGCGGCTTTCCGCGCGCTGAGGGGTGGCCGCGCGGAAAAGGCACGACCTTCGTCCCCCACTCCCCTCAGCATTCGAGGGGGAAGGCCCTCCCCGCCTTGCCCTCTCCCGGCGGGTGTGCTGACCGAGAGAAAGGCTGAGTCCCCCGGTCGACGTCCCTGGAGGCCCACCCCACAGGTGGCCAGTTGATACACGTGTCCCCTCCCCCCCTCCGGGCTGCCCCTAAGGCCTAGTCTCCATAGCCTAGAGACGCGGACCCCAGGGCGCTGCAGCGCCTCCTTGCGAATCACCAGGCTGGTTGGAGCCCCTCTCCCGCAATCGAAAAGAGGCATGCGACCCCAGCTGGCTAACACGCATGGCAGACGCCTGGGGGTACCCTAGGATGATTAGTAACCGACAGAACTTTCATGGAGGCACCCAGCCCGCAAGTCGAGAACCCCCCCCAGTGACTTGCCAACGCCCCATTTGAGAGGGGAGGAGGGCTGAGTTCCCTTGCAGGATGCATGGAGAGCATGCCCCCGCACCTTTTCCGGCTCCGAACGGGCTTGACTCCTTGCGGGCGACTCCAGGTGTCCCCCGAGATCCCCGGGCCAACCTGCCAAGAAAGCGGGGCTTCCCGCCACACACCGCGAGGGCGTCCCCCGGGCCCCCCTCCTTGCGAGACGGGGCCCTTGGGATCTGCAGCGACGCGAGAGCCGTCCTGCCTTCTCTCTGGCGCTGCAACGGAGGCTGGACTCCCTCTAGGGCGCCCCCAGAGGTTCCCTGGGGATACCCGTGTCCACAGGCGAGCGGAACCCTGAGGTCTCCAGAGGCCGCTCGCGAGGGGCCCCCCCGTCGCCGTCGGCCCCCCCTCCTCTCGAGGGGGCGCTAAAGGGGGGGTCCAATCCCCTTCCTGAATGCCATCGTAACGAGCAATCCCTACATTCCCTCGCACCTCCAGAGCGGGAGACTCTCGCCTCTCCTGAGGTTCGAGAAGAGGCCCCAAGGGGCCAGTTCCCGGCCGCAAGACCAAAGGTCCCCGAGGAACCCCCATCGGCAAGCGAGTCCAGTTCCCTGGACGTGAGGCGAGGGGAAGCCCAGCAGCCCCTGGGCGATGTCAAAGGAGGCCTGGACTTCTCAGAGGCAACAAGAGAGGCTCCCCGAGGCGCCACGCCCCCGATTCAGAGAGGCCCACCCCCCGCTTCCCCCTGCACGCCGCGCGGAAAAGCACGACCTTCGCCCCTGCATTCGAGGGGAAGCCCGATTGCCCTTGGCTGTGACCAAGGATAGAGAAAGGCTGAGTCCCCTCGACTCCCTGGAGGCAGACCCCACAGGTGCCAGTTATACCTGTCCCCTCCCCCCCCTCCGGGGACTCCCCGAGGGTCCTAGCTCCATGCCTGACGCGGAACCAGGGCGCTGCAGCGCCTCCTGGCGAATCCCGAGGAGCTCGGGCCCCTGGTCCGCCGGGCGAAAGGAGGCATGCGACCCCGCTGGTGCTAACGGGGGAGATCGGCCGGGGGTACCCCGCCGCCTCGGCCCACGCCGCCCCGAGCAGCTGAGCGAGTCCCGAGGCTGCCCCGCCCCTGTCCGGTCGAAAGGAGGCATGGCGACCCCCGCTGGGTAAACGGGCCACGGGCCGGGGTACCCGCTGAGCAACTCGAGAAATGCACCGCCGCAAGTCGAGAAGCTGTCCCCCCGTGAGGCCACCCCCCTGGGGAGGGACGGAGGCGCTTTTTTCCCTTGCAGGGCATGGAGAGCATGCCCCCGGCACCTGGGTTCCCCGGCTCCGAACGGGGCTTGACTCCTTGCGGGCGACTCCAGGTGTCCCCCCGAGATCCCCGGGCCAACCTGCCAAGAAAGCGCGGGGCTTCCCGCCACACCGTCGAGGGCGTCCCCCGGGCCCCCCCTCCTTGCGAGACGGGGCCCTTGGGATCTGCAGCGACGCGAGAGCCGTCCTGCCCTTCTCTCTGGCGCTGCAAACGGGAGGCTGGACTCCCTCTAGGCGCCCCCAGAGGTTCCCTGGGATACCCGTGTCCACAGGCGAGCGGAACCCGGAGTCTCCAGAGGCCGCTCGCGAGAGGGCCCCCGTCGTCGTCGCGGCTCCCCTCCTCTCGAAAGGGGGGTCCAATCCCCTTCCTGAATGCCATCGCAATCCCTACATTCCCTCGCACCTCCAGAGCGGGACTCTCGCCTCTCCTGAGGTTCGAGAAGAGGCCCCAAGGGGCAGTTTCCGGCCGCAAGACCAAAGGTCCCCGAGGAACCCCCATCGGCAAGCGAGTCCAGTTCCCTGAGACGTGAGGCGAGGGGAAGCCCCAGCAAGCCCCTGGCGATGTCAAAGGAGGCCTGGACTTCTCAGAGGCAACAAGAGAGGCTCCCCGAGGCGCCACGCCCCCGATTCAGAGAGGCCACCCCCGCTTCCCCCCTGCGCCGCGCGGAAAAAGCACGACCTTCGCCCCTGCATTCGAGGGGGAAGCCCCGATTGCCCCTTGGCTGTGACCGGAGAGAAAGGCTGAGTCCCCCTCGACTCCCTGGAGGCCACCCCACAGGTGCCAGTTTATACCTGTCCCCTCCCCCCCCTCCGGGGGACCCCCGAGGGTCCTAGCTCCATGCCTGACGCGGACCCAGGGGCGCTGCAGCGCCTCCTGGCGAATCCCGAGGCTGCTCGGGCCCCTGTCGACCGCTCGAAAAGGAGGCATGGCGACCCCGCTGGGCTAACGGACGGGGAGACGGGCCGGGGTACCCGCCGCAACTCGAGAATGCACCGCCGCAAGTCGAGAACACCCCCGTGAGGCCACGCCCATAGAGGGAGGAGGCGCTTTTCCCTTGCAGGGCATGGAGAGCATGCCCCGGCACCTGTTCCGGCTCCGAACGGGGCTTGACTCCTTGCGGGCGACTCCAGGTGTCCCCCCCGAGATCCCCGGGCCAACCTGCCAAGAAAGCTGGGGCTTCCCCGCCACAACCCGCCAAACCGAGGGCGTCCCCCGGGGCCCCCCTCCTTGCGAGACGGGGCCCCTTGGGATCTGCAGCGACTCGAGAGCCGTCCTGCCTTCTCTCTGGCGCTGCAACGGAGGCTGGACTCCCTCTAGGGCGCCCCCCAGAGGTTCCCTGGGATACCCGTGTCCACAGGCGAGCGGAACCCTGAGTCTCCAGAGGCCGCTCGCGAGGGGCCCCCCGTCGCCGTCGGACCCCCCTCCTCTCGAAAAGGGGGGTCCAATCCCCTTCCTGAATGCCATCGCAATCCCTACATTCCCTCGCACCTCCAGAGCGGGACTCTCGCCTCTCCTGAGGTTCGAGAAGAGGCCCCAAGGGGGCCAGTTCCCCGGCCCGCAAGACCAAAGGTCCCCGAGGAACCCCCATCGGCAAGCGAGTCCAGTTCCCTGGACGTGAGGCGAGGGGAAGCCCAGCAGCCCCTGGCGATGTCAAAGGAGGCCTGGACTTCTCAGAGGCAACAAGAGAGGCTCCCCGAGGCGCCACGCCCCCGATTCAGAGAGGCCACCCCCCGCTTCCCCCCCCTGCGCCGCGCGGAAAAGCGACATCCCCCTGCATTCGAGGGGAAGCCGCATTGCGCCTTGGCTGTGACCCAGAGAAAAGGAGGGGAAGCCCGATTCCCCTTCCCCCCCCTTGGGCTGTGACTAGTTCCATGGACGAGAAAGACGCTGAGTCCCCTCCCGACTCCGCTCGAAAGGAGGCATGGCGAGGCCCCACACCCCACACAGGTGCCAGACCCGCTCGCTATACCTGTCCACTCCCCCCCTCTCCGGGGACCCCCGAGGTGGCCCAAGTCCTAGGTGACCCAGTCCGCTGTTTTTTTTGGGCTGACCTCCCACCTTGGAGGGGTCTCCTTGCTGGGCGGACCCAGGGCGCTGCAGCGCCTCCTGGCGAATCCCGAGGCTGCTCGGCCCTGTCCGCTCGAAAGGAGGCATGGCGACCCCGCTGGGCTAACGGGGGAGACGGGCCGGGGTACCCGCCGCAACTCGAGAATGCACCGCCGCAAGTCGAGAACACCCCCGTGAGGCCACGCCCCATAGAGGGAGGAGGCGCTTTTTCCCTTGCAGGGCATGGAGAGCATGCCCCGGCACCTGTTCCGGCTCCGAACGGGGCTTGACTCCTTGCGGGCGACTCCAGGTGTCCCCCCGAGATCCCCGGGCCAACCTGCCAAGAAGAAAGCGGGGCTTTCCCGCCACACCGCGAGGGCGTCCCCCGGGCCCCCCCCCCCTTGCGAGACGGGGCCCTTGGGATCTGCAGCGACTCGAGAGCCGTCCTGCCTTCTCTCTCTGGCGCTGCAACGGAGGCTGGACTCCCTCTAGGCGCGCCCCCAGAGGTTCCCTGGGATACCCGTGTCCACAGGCGAGCGGAACCCTGAGTCTCCAGAGGGCCGCTCGCGAGGGGCCCCCCGTCGCCGTCGGCCCCTCCTCTCGAAAGGGGGGTCCAATCCCCTTCCTGAATGCCATCGCAATCCCTACATTCCCTCGCACCTCCAGAGCGGGACTCTCGCCTCTCCTGAGGTTCGAGAAGAGGCCCCAAGGGGCCAGTTCCGGCCGCAAGACCAAAGGTCCCCGAGGAACCCCCATCGGCAAGCGAGTCCAGTTCCCTGGACGTGAGGCGAGGGGAAGCCCAGCAGCCCCCTGGCGATGTCAAAGGAGGCCTGGACTTCTCAGAGGCAACAAGAGAGGCTCCCCGAGGCGCCACGCCCCCGATTCAGAGAGGCCACCCCCGCTTCCCCCCTGCGCCGCGCGCGGAAAAGCACGACCTTCGCCCCTGCATTCGAGGGGAAGCCCGATTGCCCTTGGCTGTGACCGGAGAGAAAGGCTGAGTCCCCTCTCTCCCTGGAGGCCACCCCACAGGTGCCAGTTATACCTGTCCCCTCCCCCCCCTCCGGGGACCCCCCGAGGGTCCTAGCTCCATGCCTGACGCGGACCCAGGGCGCTGCAGCGCCTCCTGGCGAATCCCGAGGCTGCTCGGGCCCCTGTCCGCTCGAAAGGAGGCATGGCGACCCCGCTGGGCTAACGGGGGGAGACGGGCCGGGGTACCCGCCGCAACTCGAGAATGCACCGCCGCAAGTCGAGAACACCCCCGTGAGGCCACGCCCATAGAGGGAGGAGGCGCTTTTCCCTTGCAGGGCATGGAGAGCATGCCCCGGCACCTGTTCCGGCTCCGAACGGGGCTTGACTCCTTGCGGGCGACTCCAGGTGTCCCCCGAGATCCCCGGGCCAACCTGCCAAGAAAGCGGGGCTTCCCGCCACACCGCGAGGGCGTCCCCCGGGCCCCCCTCCTCCTTGCGAGACGGGGCCCTTGGGATCTGCAGCGACGCGAGAGCCGTCCTGCCTTCTCTCTGGCGCTGCAACGGAGGCTGGACTCCCTCTAGGCGCCCCCAGAGGTTCCCTGGGATACCCGTGTCCACAGGCGAGCGGAACCCTGAGTCTCCAGAGGCCGCTCGCGAGGGGCCCCCCGTCGCCGTCGGCCCCTCCTCTCGAAAGGGGGGTCCAATCCCCTTCCTGAATGCCATCGCAATCCCTACATTCCCTCGCACCTCCAGAGCGGGACTCTCGCCTCTCCTGAGGTTCGAGAAGAGGCCCCAAGGGGCCAGTTCCGGCCGCAAGACCAAAGGTCCCCGAGGAACCCCCATCGGCAAGCGAGTCCAGTTCCCTGGACGTGAGGCGAGGGGAAGCCCAGCAGCCCCTGGCGATGTCAAAGGAGGCCTGGACTTCTCAGAGGCAACAAGAGAGGCTCCCCGAGGCGCCACGCCCCCGATTCAGAGAGGCCACCCCCCGCTTCCCCCTGCGCCGCGCGCGGAAAAGCACGACCTTCGCCCCTGCATTCGAGGGGAAGCCCGATTGCCCTTGGCTGTGACCGGAGAGAAAGGCTGAGTCCCCTCGACTCCCTGGAGGCCACCCCACAGGTGCCAGTTATACCTGTCCCCTCCCCCCTCCGGGGACCCCCGAGGGTCCTAGCTCCATGCCTGACGCGGACCCAGGGCGCTGCAGCGCCTCCTGGCGAATCCCGAGGCTGCTCGGGCCCCTGTCCGCTCGAAAGGAGGCATGGCGACCCCGCTGGGCTAACGGGGGAGACGGGCCGGGGTACCCCGCCGCAACTCGAGAATGCACCGCCGCAAGTCGAGAACACCCCCGTGAGGCCACGCCCATAGGGAGGGAGGAGGCGCTTTTCCCTTGCAGGGCATGGAGAGCATGCCCCGGCACCTGTTCCCGGCTCCGAACGGGGCTTGACTCCTTGCGGGCGACTCCAGGTGTCCCCCGAGATCCCCGGGCCAACCTGCCAAGAGAAAGCGGGGCTTCCCGCCACACCGCGAGGGCGTCCCCCGGGCCCCCCTCCTTGCGAGACGGGGCCCTTGGGATCTGCAGCGACGCGAGAGCCGTCCTGCCTTCTCTCTGGCGCTGCAACGGAGGCTGGACTCCCTCTAGGCGCCCCCAGAGGTTCCCTGGGATACCCGTGTCCACAGGCGAGCGGAACCCTGAGTCTCCAGAGGCCGCTCGCGCGAGGGGGCCCCCCGTCGCCGTCGGCCCCTCCTCTCGAAAGGGGGGTCCAATCCCCTTCCTGAATGCCATCGCAATCCCTACATTCCCTCGCACCTCCAGAGCGGGACTCTCGCCTCTCCTGAGGTTCGAGAAGAGGCCCCAAGGGGCCAGTTCCGGCCGCAAGACCAAAGGTCCCCGAGGAACCCCCATCGGCAAGCGAGTCCAGTTCCCTGGACGTGAGGCGAGGGGAAGCCCAGCAGCCCCTGGCGATGTCAAAGGAGGCCTGGACTTCTCAGAGGCAACAAGAGAGGCTCCCCCGAGGCGCCACGCCCCCGATTCAGAGAGGCCCACCCCCGCTTGCCCCCTGCGCCGCGCCCGGCACCTGTTCCGGCTCGAAACGGGGCTTGACTCCTTGCGGGCGTAAATCCAGGTGTCCCCCGAGATCCCCGGGCCAACCTGCCAAGAAAGCGGGGGCTTCCCGCCACACCGCGAGGGCGTCCCCCCGGCCCCCCTCCTTGCGAGACGGGGGCCTTGGGATCTGCAGCGACGCGAGAGCCGTCCTGCCTTCTCTCTGGCGCTGGCAACGGAGGCTGGACTCCCTCTAGGCGCTGCCCCAGAGGTTCCCTGGGATACCCGTGTCCCACAGGCGAGCGGAACCCTGAGTCTCCAGAGGCCGCTCGCGAGGGGCCCCCCGTCGCCGTCGGCCCCTCCTCTCGGAGGGAGGTGTTCCTATCCCCTTCCGTGAAAAAAAAAAAAAAATGCCATCGCAAATCCCTACATTCTCCCATCGCACCTCTCCGAGCTGGACTCCTCGCCTCTTCCTGAAGGTTCGAGAAGAGGCCCCTGAAGGGGCCAGGTTGCCGGGCCGACAAGACCAAAGGTCCCCGAGTAACCCCGCATCGGCAAGCGAGTCCAGTTTCCCTGGACGTGAGGCTGAGGGGATAGCCAGCGCAGCCCCAGGCGAAGTGAAAGGAGGCCTTGAACGTCACAGAGGCATACCAAGAGAGGCTCCCCGAGGCGCCCACACCCCCGATTCAGAGGAGGGCAACCCGGCTTCCTATCCGCCTGACGCCGCGCGGGGGAAAGCGCGAACCTCGCCCACTGCAAATATCAGAGGGGAATCCGTATTGCCCATGGCAGAGACCTGGAGAGAAAAGCACTGAGGTCGCCTGCGACATTCTCCCTGGAGCGGCACACCCACCACAAAGTGCCAGTGTGAGACCTGTTCCCCTTCTCTTTTACCCCCTCCCCCCCTCGCTGGAGACGCTCCGCGATGGGTCCCTAGCTCCATGCTGACCCTCGGACCCATGGCGCTGCACGCGCCTCCTGGCGCATCCCGAGGGCTGCTCGGCAGAGCCCACTTGTCCGCTAATTCGAAAGGAGGCATGCGGACACCCGCTGAGGGCTACCGGGGGAGACGGGCACGGGTGGACCCGCCGCAACTCGAAGAATGCACCTGCCGGCAAGTCGAGAACACCCCCCGTGAGGCCACGCCCATAGAGGGAGGAGGCGCTTTTCCCTTGCAGGGCATGGAGAGCATGCCCCGGCACCTGTTCCGGCTCCGAACGGGGCTTGACTCCTTGCGGGCGACTCCAGGTGTCCCCCGAGATCCCCGGGCCAACCTGCCAAGAAAGCGGGGCTTCCCGCCACACCGCGAGGGCGTCCCCCGGGCCCCCCTCCTTGCGAGACGGGGCCCTTGGGATCTGCAGCGACGCGAGAGCCGTCCTGCCTTCTCTCTGGCGCTGCAACGGAGGCTGGACTCCCTCTAGGCGCCCCCAGAGGTTCCCTGGGATACCCGTGTCCACAGGCGAGCGGAACCCTGAGTCTCCAGAGGCCGCTCGCGAGGGGGCCCCCCGTCGCCGTCGGCCCCTCCTCTCGAAAGGGGGGTCCAATCCCCTTCCTGAATGCCATCGCAATCCCTACATTCCCTCGCACCTCCAGAGCGGGACTCTCGCCTCTCCTGAGGTTCGAGAGAGAGCCCCAAGGGGCCAGTTCCGGCCGCAAGACCAAAGGTCCCCGAGGAACCCCCATCGGCAAGCGAGTCCAGTTCCCTGGACGTGAGGCGAGGGGAAGCCCAGCAGCCCCTGGCGATGTCAAAGGAGGCCTGGACTTCTCAGAGGCAACAAGAGAGGCTCCCCGAGGCGCCACGCCCCCGATTCAGAGAGGCCACCCCCCGCTCCCCCTGCGCCGCGCGGAAAAAGCACGACCTTCGCCCCTGCATTCGAGGGGAAGCCCGATTGCCCTTGGCTGTGACCGGAGAGAAAGGCTGAGTCCCCTCGACTCCCTGGAGGCCACCCCACAGGTGCCAGTTATACCTGTCCCCTCCCCCCCTCCGGGGACCCCCGAGGGTCCTAGCTCCATGCCTGACGCGGACCCAGGGCGCTGCAGCGCCTCCTGGCGAATCCCGAGGCTGCTCGGGCCCCTGTCCGCTCGAAAGGAGGCATGGCGACCCCGCTGGGCTAACGGGGGAGACGGGCCGGGGTACCCGCCGCAACTCGAGAATGCACCGCCGCAAGTCGAGAACACCCCCGTGAGGCCACGCCCATAGAGGGAGGAGGCGCTTTTCCCTTGCAGGGCATGGAGAGCATGCCCCGGCACCTGTTCCGGCTCCGAACGGGGCTTGACTCCTTGCGGGCGACTCCAGGTGTCCCCCGAGATCCCCGGGCCAACCTGCCAAGAAAGCGGGGCTTCCCGCCACACCGCGAGGGCGTCCCCCGGGCCCCCCTCCTTGCGAGACGGGGCCCTTGGGATCTGCAGCGACGCGAGAGCCGTCCTGCCTTCTCTCTGGCGCTGCAACGGAGGCTGGACTCCCTCTAGGCGCCCCCAGAGGTTCCCTGGGATACCCGTGTCCACAGGCGAGCGGAACCCTGAGTCTCCAGAGGCCGCTCGCGAGGGGCCCCCCGTCGCCGTCGGCCCCTCCTCTCGAAAGGGGGGTCCAATCCCCTTCCTGAATGCCATCGCAATCCCTACATTCCCTCGCACCTCCAGAGCGGGACTCTCGCCTCTCCTGAGGTTCGAGAAGAGGCCCCAAGGGGCCAGTTCCGGCCGCAAGACCAAAGGTCCCCGAGGAACCCCCATCGGCAAGCGAGTCCAGTTCCCTGGACGTGAGGCGAGGGGGAAAGCCCAGCAGCCCCTGGCGATGTCAAAGGAGGCCTGGACTTCTCAGAGGCAACAAGAGAGGCTCCCCGAGGCGCCACGCCCCCGATTCAGAGAGGCCACCCCCGCTTCCCCCTGCGCCGCGCGGCGAAAAAAGCACGACCTTCGCCCCTGCATTCGAGGGGAAGCCCGATTGCCCTTGGCTGTGACCGGAGAGAAAGGCTGAGTCCCCTCGACTCCCTGGAGGCCACCCCACAGGTGCCAGTTATACCTGTCCCCTCCCCCCCTCCGGGGACCCCCGAGGGTCCTAGCTCCATGCCTGACGCGGACCCAGGGCGCTGCAGCGCCTCCTGGCGAATCCCGAGGCTGCTCGGGCCCCTGTCCGCTCGAAAGGAGGCATGGCGACCCCGCTGGGCTAACGGGGGGGAGACGGGCCGGGGTACCCGCCGCAACTCGAGAATGCACCGCCGCAAGTCGAGAACACCCCCGTGAGGCCACGCCCATAGAGGGAGGAGGCGCTTTTCCCTTGCAGGGCATGGAGAGCATGCCCCGGCACCTGTTCCGGCTCCGAACGGGGCTTGACTCCTTGCGGGCGACTCCAGGTGTCCCCCGAGATCCCCGGGCCAACCTGCCAAGAAAGCGGGGCTTCCCCCGCCACACCGCGAGGGCGTCCCCCGGGCCCCCCTCCTTGCGAGACGGGGCCCTTGGGATCTGCAGCGACTCGAGAGCCGTCCTGCCTTCTCTCTGGCGCTGCAACGGAGGCTGGACTCCCTCTAGGCGCCCCCAGAGGTTCCCTGGGATACCCGTGTCCACAGGCGAGCGGAACCCTGAGTCTCCAGAGGCCGCTCGCGAGGGGCCCCCCGTCGCCGTCGGCCCCTCCTCTCGAAAAGGGGGGTCCAATCCCCTTCCTGAATGCCATCGCAATCCCTACATTCCCTCGCACCTCCAGAGCGGGACTCTCGCCTCTCCTGAGGTTCGAGAAGAGGCCCCAAGGGGCCAGTTCCGGCCGCAAGACCAAAGGTCCCCGAGGAACCCCCATCGGCAAGCGAGTCCAGTTCCCTGGACGTGAGGCGAGGGGAAGCCCAGCAGCCCCTGGCGATGTCAAAGGAGGCCTGGACTTCTCAGAGGCAACAAGAGAGGCTCCCCGAGGCGCCACGCCCCCGATTCAGAGAGGCCACCCCCGCTTCCCCCTGCGCCGCGCGGAAAAGCACGACCTTCGCCCCTGCATTCGAGGGGAAGCCCGATTGCCCTTGGCTGTGACCGGAGAGAAAGGCTGAGTCCCCTCGACTCCCTGGAGGCCACCCCACAGGTGCCAGTTATACCTGTCCCCCCCCCCCCTCCGGGGACCCCCGAGGGTCCTAGCTCCATGCCTGACGCGGACCCAGGGCGCTGCAGCGCCTCCTGGCGAATCCCGAGGCTGCTCGGGCCCCTGTCCGCTCGAAAGGAGGCATGGCGACCCCGCTGGGCTAACGGGGGAGACGGGCCGGGGTACCCGCCGCAACTCGAGAATGCACCGCCGCAAGTCGAGAACCCCCGTGAGGCCACGCCCATAGAGGGAGGAGGCGCTTTTCCCTTGCAGGGCATGGAGAGCATGCCCCGGCACCTGTTCCGGCTCCGAACGGGGCTTGACTCCTTGCGGGCGACTCCAGGTGTCCCCCGAGATCCCCGGGCCAACCTGCCAAGAAAGCGGGGCTTCCCGCCACACCGCGAGGGCGTCCCCCGGGCCCCCCTCCTTGCGAGACGGGGCCCTTGGGATCTGCAGCGACTCGAGAGCCGTCCTGCCTTCTCTCTGGCGCTGCAACGGAGGCTGGACTCCCTCTAGGCGCCCCCAGAGGTTCCCTGGGATACCCGTGTCCACAGGCGAGCGGAACCCTGAGTCTCCAGAGGCCGCTCGCGAGCCCCCCCCCCGTCGCCGTCGGCCCCTCCTCTCGAAAGGGGGGTCCAATCCCCTTCCTGAATGCCATCGCAATCCCTACATTCCCTCGCACCTCCAGAGCGGGACTCTCGCCTCTCCTGAGGTTCGAGAAGAGGCCCCAAGGGGCCAGTTCCGGCCGCAAGACCAAAGGTCCCCGAGGAACCCCCATCGGCAAGCGAGTCCAGTTCCCTGGACGTGAGGCGAGGGGAAGCCCAGCAGCCCCTGGCGATGTCAAAGGAGGCCTGGACTTCTCAGAGGCAACAAGAGAGGCTCCCCGAGGCGCCACGCCCCCGATTCAGAGAGGCCACCCCCGCTTCCCCCTGCGCCGCGCGGAAAAGCACGACCTTCGCCCCTGCATTCGAGGGGAAGCCCGATTGCCCTTGGCTGTGACCGGAGAGAAAGGCTGAGTCCCCTCGACTCCCTGGAGGCCACCCCACAGGTGCCAGTTATACCTGTCCCCTCCCCCCCTCCGGGGACCCCCGAGGGTCCTAGCTCCATGCCTGACGCGGACCCAGGGCGCTGCAGCGCCTCCTGGCGAATCCCGAGGCTGCTCGGGCCCCTGTCCGCTCGAAAGGAGGCATGGCGACCCCGCTGGGCTAACGGGGGAGACGGGCCGGGGTACCCGCCGCAACTCGAGAATGCACCGCCGCAAGTCGAGAACACCCCCGTGAGGCCACGCCCATAGAGGGAGGAGGCGCTTTTCCCTTGCAGGGCATGGAGAGCATGCCCCGGCACCTGTTCCGGCTCCGAACGGGGCTTGACTCCTTGCGGGCGACTCCAGGTGTCCCCCGAGATCCCCGGGCCAACCTGCCAAGAAAGCGGGGCTTCCCGCCACACCGCGAGGGCGTCCCCCGGGCCCCCCTCCTTGCGAGACGGGGCCCTTGGGATCTGCAGCGACTCGAGAGCCGTCCTGCCTTCTCTCTGGCGCTGCAACGGAGGCTGGACTCCCTCTAGGCGCCCCCAGAGGTTCCCTGGGATACCCGTGTCCACAGGCGAGCGGAACCCTGAGTCTCCAGAGGCCGCTCGCGAGGGGCCCCCCGTCGCCGTCGGCCCCTCCTCTCGAAAGGGGGGTCCAATCCCCTTCCTGAATGCCATCGCAATCCCTACATTCCCTCGCACCTCCAGAGCGGGACTCTCGCCTCTCCTGAGGTTCGAGAAGAGGCCCCAAGGGGCCAGTTCCGGCCGCAAGACCAAAGGTCCCCGAGGAACCCCCATCGGCAAGCGAGTCCAGTTCCCTGGACGTGAGGCGAGGGGAAGCCCAGCAGCCCCTGGCGATGTCAAAGGAGGCCTGGACTTCTCAGAGGCAACAAGAGAGGCTCCCCGAGGCGCCACGCCCCCGATTCAGAGAGGCCACCCCCCGCTTCCCCCTGCGCCGCGCGGAAAAGCACGACCTTCGCCCCTGCATTCGAGGGGAAGCCCGATTGCCCTTGGCTGTGACCGGAGAGAAAGGCTGAGTCCCCTCGACTCCCTGGAGGCCACCCCACAGGTGCCAGTTATACCTGTCCCCTCCCCCCCCCTCCGGGGACCCCCGAGGGTCCTAGCTCCATGCCTGACGCGGACCCAGGGCGCTGCAGCGCCTCCTGGCGAATCCCGAGGCTGCTCGGGCCCCTGTCCGCTCGAAAGGAGGAGGCATGGCGACCCCGCTGGGCTAACGGGGGAGACGGGCCGGGGTACCCGCCGCAACTCGAGAATGCACCGCCGCAAGTCGAGAACACCCCCGTGAGGCCACGCCCATAGAGGGAGGAGGCGCTTTTCCCTTGCAGGGCATGGAGAGCATGCCCCGGCACCTGTTCCGGCTCCGAACGGGGCTTGACTCCTTGCGGGCGACTCCAGGTGTCCCCCGAGATCCCCGGGCCAACCTGCCCAAGAAAGCGGGGCTTCCCGCCACACCGCGAGGGCGTCCCCCGGGCCCCCCTCCTTGCGAGACGGGGCCCTTGGGATCTGCAGCGACTCGAGAGCCGTCCTGCCTTCTCTCTGGCGCTGCAACGGAGGCTGGACTCCCTCTAGGCGCCCCCAGAGGTTCCCTGGGATACCCGTGTCCACAGGCGAGCGGAACCCTGAGTCTCCAGAGGCCGCTCGCGAGGGGCCCCCCGTCGCCGTCGGCCCCTCCTCTCGAAAGGGGGGGGTCCAATCCCCTTCCTGAATGCCATCGCAATCCCTACATTCCCTCGCACCTCCAGAGCGGGACTCTCGCCTCTCCTGAGGTTCGAGAAGAGGCCCCAAGGGGCCAGTTCCGGCCGCAAGACCAAAGGTCCCCGAGGAACCCCCATCGGCAAGCGAGTCCAGTTCCCTGGACGTGAGGCGAGGGGAAGCCCAGCAGCCCCTGGCGATGTCAAAGGAGGCCTGGACTTCTCAGAGGCAACAAGAGAGGCTCCCCGAGGCGCCACGCCCCCCGATTCAGAGAGGCCACCCCCGCTTCCCCCTGCGCCGCGCGGAAAAGCACGACCTTCGCCCCTGCATTCGAGGGGAAGCCCGATTGCCCTTGGCTGTGACCGGAGAGAAAGGCTGAGTCCCCTCGACTCCCTGGAGGCCACCCCACAGGTGCCAGTTATACCTGTCCCCTCCCCCCCTCCGGGGACCCCCGAGGGTCCTAGCTCCATGCCTGACGCGGACCCAGGGCGCTGCAGCGCCTCCTGGCGAATCCCGAGGCTGCTCGGGCCCCTGTCCGCTCGAAAGGAGGCATGGCGACCCCGCTGGGCTAACGGGGGAGACGGGCCGGGGTACCCGCCGCAACTCGAGAATGCACCGCCGCAAGTCGAGAACACCCCCGTGAGGCCACGCCCATAGAGGGAGGAGGCGCTTTTCCCTTGCAGGGCATGGAGAGCATGCCCCGGCACCTGTTCCGGCTCCGAACGGGGCTTGACTCCTTGCGGGCGACTCCAGGTGTCCCCCGAGATCCCCGGGCCAACCTGCCAAGAAAGCGGGGCTTCCCGCCACACCGCGAGGGCGTCCCCCGGGCCCCCCTCCTTGCGAGACGGGGCCCTTGGGATCTGCAGCGACGCGAGAGCCGTCCTGCCTTCTCTCTGGCGCTGCAACGGAGGCTGGACTCCCTCTAGGCGCCCCCAGAGGTTCCCTGGGATACCCGTGTCCACAGGCGAGCGGAACCCTGAGTCTCCAGAGGCCGCTCGCGAGGGGCCCCCCGTCGCCGTCGGCCCCTCCTCTCGAAAGGGGGGTCCAATCCCCTTCCTGAATGCCATCGCAATCCCTACATTCCCTCGCACCTCCAGAGCGGGACTCTCGCCTCTCCTGAGGTTCGAGAAGAGGCCCCAAGGGGCCAGTTCCGGCCGCAAGACCAAAGGTCCCCGAGGAACCCCCATCGGCAAGCGAGTCCAGTTCCCTGGACGTGAGGCGAGGGGAAGCCCAGCAGCCCCTGGCGATGTCAAAGGAGGCCTGGACTTCTCAGAGGCAACAAGAGAGGCTCCCCGAGGCGCCACGCCCCCGATTCAGAGAGGCCACCCCCGCTTCCCCCCTGCGCCGCGCGGAAAAGCACGACCTTCGCCCCTGCATTCGAGGGGAAGCCCGATTGCCCTTGGCTGTGACCGGAGAGAAAGGCTGAGTCCCCTCGACTCCCTGGAGGCCACCCCACAGGTGCCAGTTATACCTGTCCCCCCCCCCCCCCCTCCGGGGACCCCCGAGGGTCCTAGCTCCATGCCTGACGCGGACCCAGGGCGCTGCAGCGCCTCCTGGCGAATCCCGAGGCTGCTCGGGCCCCTGTCCGCTCGAAAGGAGGCATGGCGACCCCGCTGGGCTAACGGGGGAGACGGGCCGGGGTACCCGCCGCAACTCGAGAATGCACCACCGCCGCAAGTCGAGAACACCCCCGTGAGGCCACGCCCATAGAGGGAGGAGGCGCTTTTCCCTTGCAGGGCATGGAGAGCATGCCCCGGCACCTGTTCCGGCTCCGAACGGGGCTTGACTCCTTGCGGGCGACTCCAGGTGTCCCCCGAGATCCCCGGGCCAACCTGCCAAGAAAGCGGGGCTTCCCGCCACACCGCGAGGGCGTCCCCCGGGCCCCCCTCCTTGCGAGACGGGGCCCTTGGGATCTGCAGCGACGCGAGAGCCGTCCTGCCTTCTCTCTGGCGCTGCAACGGAGGCTGGACTCCCTCTAGGCGCCCCCAGAGGTTCCCTGGGATACCCGTGTCCACAGGCGAGCGGAACCCTGAGTCTCCAGAGGCCGCTCGCGAGGGGCCCCCCGTCGCCGTCGGCCCCCCCTCCTCTCGAAAGGGGGGTCCAATCCCCTTCCTGAATGCCATCGCAATCCCTACATTCCCTCGCACCTCCAGAGCGGGACTCTCGCCTCTCCTGAGGTTCGAGAAGAGGCCCCAAGGGGCCAGTTCCGGCCGCAAGACCAAAGGTCCCCGAGGAACCCCCATCGGCAAGCGAGTCCAGTTCCCTGGACGTGAGGCGAGGGGAAGCCCAGCAGCCCCTGGCGATGTCAAAGGAGGCCTGGACTTCTCAGAGGCAACAAGAGAGGCTCCCCGAGGCGCCACGCCCCCGATTCAGAGAGGCCACCCCCCCCGCTTCCCCCTGCGCCGCGCGGAAAAGCACGACCTTCGCCCCTGCATTCGAGGGGAAGCCCGATTGCCCTTGGCTGTGACCGGAGAGAAAGGCTGAGTCCCCTCGACTCCCTGGAGGCCACCCCACAGGTGCCAGTTATACCTGTCCCCTCCCCCCCTCCGGGGACCCCCGAGGGTCCTAGCTCCATGCCTGACGCGGACCCAGGGCGCTGCAGCGCCTCCTGGCGAATCCCGAGGCTGCTCGGGCCCCTGTCCGCTCGAAAGGAGGCATGGCGACCCCGCTGGGCTAACGGGGGAGACGGGCCGGGGTACCCGCCGCAACTCGAGAATGCACCGCCGCAAGTCGAGAACACCCCCGTGAGGCCACGCCCCATAGAGGGAGGAGGCGCTTTTCCCTTGCAGGGCATGGAGAGCATGCCCCGGCACCTGTTCCGGCTCCGAACGGGGCTTGACTCCTTGCGGGCGACTCCAGGTGTCCCCCGAGATCCCCGGGCCAACCTGCCAAGAAAGCGGGGCTTCCCGCCACACCGCGAGGGCGTCCCCCGGGCCCCCCTCCTTGCGAGACGGGGCCCTTGGGATCTGCAGCGACGCGAGAGCCGTCCTGCCTTCTCTCTGGCGCTGCAACGGAGGCTGGACTCCCTCTAGGCGCCCCCAGAGGTTCCCTGGGATACCCGTGTCCACAGGCGAGCGGAACCCTGAGTCTCCAGAGGCCGCTCGCGAGGGCCCCCCCGTCGCCGTCGGCCCCTCCTCTCGAAAGGGGGGTCCAATCCCCTTCCTGAATGCCATCGCAATCCCTACATTCCCTCGCACCTCCAGAGCGGGACTCTCGCCTCTCCTGAGGTTCGAGAAGAGGCCCCAAGGGGCCAGTTCCGGCCGCAAGACCAAAGGTCCCCGAGGAACCCCCATCGGCAAGCGAGTCCAGTTCCCTGGACGTGAGGCGAGGGGAAGCCCAGCAGCCCCTGGCGATGTCAAAGGAGGCCTGGACTTCTCAGAGGCAACAAGAGAGGCTCCCCGAGGCGCCACGCCCCCGATTCAGAGAGGCCCCCCCCCCCGCTTCCCCCTGCGCCGCGCGGAAAAGCACGACCTTCGCCCTGCATTCGAGGGGAAGCCCGATTGCCCTTGGCTGTGACCGGAGAGAAAGGCTGAGTCCCCTCGACTCCCTGGAGGCCACCCCACAGGTGCCAGTTATACCTGTCCCCCCCCCCCCGGGGACCCCCGAGGGTCCTAGCTCCATGCCTGACGCGGACCCAGGGCGCTGCAGCGCCTCCTGGCGAATCCCGAGGCTGCTCGGGCCCCTGTCCGCTCGAAAGGAGGCATGGCGACCCCGCTGGGCTAACGGGGGAGACGGGCCGGGGTACCCGCCGCAACTCGAGAATGCACCGCCGCAAGTCGAGAACACCCCCGTGAGGCCACGCCCATAGAGGGAGGAGGCGCTTTTCCCTTGCAGGGCATGGAGAGCATGCCCCGGCACCTGTTCCGGCTCCGAACGGGGCTTGACTCCTTGCGGGCGACTCCAGGTGTCCCCCGAGATCCCCGGGCCAACCTGCCAAGAAAGCGGGGCTTCCCGCCACACCGCGAGGGCGTCCCCCGGGCCCCCCTCCTTGCGAGACGGGGCCCTTGGGATCTGCAGCGACGCGAGAGCCGTCCTGCCTTCTCTCTGGCGCTGCAACGGAGGCTGGACTCCCTCTAGGCGCCCCCAGAGGTTCCCTGGGATACCCGTGTCCACAGGCGAGCGGAACCCTGAGTCTCCAGAGGCCGCTCGCGAGGGGCCCCCCGTCGCCGTCGGCCCCCCTCCTCTCGAAAGGGGGGTCCAATCCCCTTCCTGAATGCCATCGCAATCCCTACATTCCCTCGCACCTCCAGAGCGGGACTCTCGCCTCTCCTGAGGTTCGAGAAGAGGCCCCAAAGGGGCCAGTTCCGGCCGCAAGACCAAAGGTCCCCGAGGAACCCCCATCGGCAAGCGAGTCCAGTTCCCTGGACGTGAGGCGAGGGGAAGCCCAGCAGCCCCTGGCGATGTCAAAGGAGGCCTGGACTTCTCAGAGGCAACAAGAGAGGCTCCCCGAGGCGCCACGCCCCCGATTCAGAGAGGCCCCCCCCGCTTCCCCCTGCGCCGCGCGGAAAAGCACGACCTTCGCCCCTGCATTCGAGGGGAAGCCCGATTGCCCTTGGCTGTGACCGGAGAGAAAGGCTGAGTCCCCTCGACTCCCTGGAGGCCACCCCACAGGTGCCAGTTATACCTGTCCCCTCCCCCCCTCCGGGGACCCCCGAGGGTCCTAGCTCCATGCCTGACGCGGACCCAGGGCGCTGCAGCGCCTCCTGGCGAATCCCGAGGCTGCTCGGGCCCCTGTCCGCTCGAAAGGAGGCATGGCGACCCCGCTGGGCTAACGGGGGAGACGGGCCGGGGTACCCGCCGCAACTCGAGAATGCACCGCCGCAAGTCGAGAACACCCCCGTGAGGCCACGCCCATAGAGGGAGGAGGCGCTTTTCCCTTGCAGGGCATGGAGAGCATGCCCCGGCACCTGTTCCGGCTCCGAACGGGGCTTGACTCCTTGCGGGCGACTCCAGGTGTCCCCCGAGATCCCCGGCCAACCTGCCAAGAAAGCGGGGCTTTCCCGCCACACCGCGAGGGCGTCCCCGGGCCCCCCTCCTTGCGAGACGGGGCCCTTGGGATCTGCAGCGACGCGAGAGCCGTCCTGCCTTCTCTCTGGCGCTGCAACGGAGGCTGGACTCCCTCTAGGCGCCCCCAGAGGTTCCCTGGGATACCCGTGTCCACAGGCGAGCGGAACCCTGAGTCTCCAGAGGCCGCTCGCGAGGGGCCCCCCGTCGCCGTCGGCCCCTCCTCTCGAAAGGGGGGGGTCCAATCCCCTTCCTGAATGCCATCGCAATCCCTACATTCCCTCGCACCTCCAGAGCGGGACTCTCGCCTCTCCTGAGGTTCGAGAAGAGGCCCCAAGGGGCCAGTTCCGGCCGCAAGACCAAAGGTCCCCGAGGAACCCCCATCGGCAAGCGAGTCCAGTTCCCTGGACGTGAGGCGAGGGGAAGCCCAGCAGCCCCTGGCGATGTCAAAGGAGGCCTGGACTTCTCAGAGGCAACAAGAGAGGCTCCCCGAGGCGCCACGCCCCCGATTCAGAGAGGCCACCCCCGCTTCCCCCCCCTGCGCCGCGCGGAAAAGCACGACCTTCGCCCCTGCATTCGAGGGGAAGCCCGATTGCCCTTGGCTGTGACCGGAGAGAAAGGCTGAGTCCCCTCGACTCCCTGGAGGCCACCCCACAGGTGCCAGTTATACCTGTCCCCCCCCCCCCTCCGGGGACCCCCGAGGGTCCTAGCTCCATGCCTGACGCGGACCCAGGGCGCTGCAGCGCCTCCTGGCGAATCCCGAGGCTGCTCGGGGGCCCCTGTCCGCTCGAAAGGAGGCATGGCGACCCCGCTGGGCTAACGGGGGAGACGGGCCGGGGTACCCGCCGCAACTCGAGAATGCACCGCCGCAAGTCGAGAACACCCCCGTGAGGCCACGCCCATAGAGGGAGGAGGCGCTTTTCCCTTGCAGGGCATGGAGAGCATGCCCCGGCACCTGTTCCGGCTCCGAACGAACGGGGCTTGACTCCTTGCGGGCGACTCCAGGTGTCCCCCGAGATCCCCGGGCCAACCTGCCAAGAAAGCGGGGCTTCCCGCCACACCGCGAGGGCGTCCCCCGGGCCCCCCTCCTTGCGAGACGGGGCCCTTGGGATCTGCAGCGACGCGAGAGCCGTCCTGCCTTCTCTCTGGCGCTGCAACGGAGGCTGGACTCCCTCTAGGCGCCCCCAGAGGTTCCCTGGGATACCCGTGTCCACAGGCGAGCGGAACCCTGAGTCTCCAGAGGCCGCTCGCGAGCCCCCCCCCCGTCGCCGTCGGCCCCTCCTCTCGAAAGGGGGGTCCAATCCCCTTCCTGAATGCCATCGCAATCCCTACATTCCCTCGCACCTCCAGAGCGGGACTCTCGCCTCTCCTGAGGTTCGAGAAGAGGCCCCAAGGGGCCAGTTCCGGCCGCAAGACCAAAGGTCCCCGAGGAACCCCCATCGGCAAGCGAGTCCAGTTCCCTGGACGTGAGGCGAGGGGAAGCCCAGCAGCCCCTGGCGATGTCAAAGGAGGCCTGGACTTCTCAGAGGCAACAAGAGAGGCTCCCCGAGGCGCCACGCCCCCGATTCAGAGAGGCCACCCCCGCTTCCCCCTGCGCCGCGCGGAAAAGCACGACCTTCGCCCCTGCATTCGAGGGGAAGCCCGATTGCCCTTGGCTGTGACCGGAGAGAAAGGCTGAGTCCCCTCGACTCCCTGGAGGCCACCCCACAGGTGCCAGTTATACCTGTCCCCTCCCCCCCTCCGGGGACCCCCGAGGGTCCTAGCTCCATGCCTGACGCGGACCCAGGGCGCTGCAGCGCCTCCTGGCGAATCCCGAGGCTGCTCGGGCCCCTGTCCGCTCGAAAGGAGGCATGGCGACCCCGCTGGGCTAACGGGGGAGACGGGCCGGGGTACCCGCCGCAACTCGAGAATGCACCGCCGCAAGTCGAGAACACCCCCGTGAGGCCACGCCCATAGAGGGAGGAGGCGCTTTTCCCTTGCAGGGCATGGAGAGCATGCCCCGGCACCTGTTCCGGCTCCGAACGGGGCTTGACTCCTTGCGGGCGACTCCAGGTGTCCCCCGAGATCCCCGGGCCAACCTGCCAAGAAAGCGGGGCTTCCCGCCACACCGCGAGGGCGTCCCCCGGGCCCCCCTCCTTGCGAGACGGGGCCCTTGGGATCTGCAGCGACGCGAGAGCCGTCCTGCCTTCTCTCTGGCGCTGCAACGGAGGCTGGACTCCCTCTAGGCGCCCCCAGAGGTTCCCTGGGATACCCGTGTCCACAGGCGAGCGGAACCCTGAGTCTCCAGAGGCCGCTCGCGAGGGGCCCCCCCCGTCGCCGTCGGCCCCTCCTCTCGAAAGGGGGGTCCAATCCCCTTCCTGAATGCCATCGCAATCCCTACATTCCCTCGCACCTCCAGAGCGGGACTCTCGCCTCTCCTGAGGTTCGAGAAGAGGCCCCAAGGGGCCAGTTCCGGCCGCAAGACCAAAGGTCCCCGAGGAACCCCCATCGGCAAGCGAGTCCAGTTCCCTGGACGTGAGGCGAGGGGAAGCCCAGCAGCCCCTGGCGATGTCAAAGGAGGCCTGGACTTCTCAGAGGCAACAAGAGAGGCTCCCCGAGGCGCCACGCCCCCGATTCAGAGAGGCCACCCCCGCTTCCCCCTGCGCCGCGCGGAAAAGCACGACCTTCGCCCCTGCATTCGAGGGGAAGCCCGATTGCCCTTGGCTGTGACCGGAGAGAAAGGCTGAGTCCCCTCGACTCCCTGGAGGCCACCCCACAGGTGCCAGTTATACCTGTCCCCCCCCCCCCCGGGGACCCCCGAGGGTCCTAGCTCCATGCCTGACGCGGACCCAGGGCGCTGCAGCGCCTCCTGGCGAATCCCGAGGCTGCTCGGGCCCCTGTCCGCTCGAAAGGAGGCATGGCGACCCCGCTGGGCTAACGGGGGAGACGGGCCGGGGTACCCGCCGCAACTCGAGAATGCACCGCCGCAAGCAAGTCGAGAACACCCCCGTGAGGCCACGCCCATAGAGGGAGGAGGCGCTTTTCCCTTGCAGGGCATGGAGAGCATGCCCCGGCACCTGTTCCGGCTCCGAACGGGGCTTGACTCCTTGCGGGCGACTCCAGGTGTCCCCCGAGATCCCCGGGCCAACCTGCCAAGAAAGCGGGGCTTCCCGCCACACCGCGAGGGCGTCCCCCGGGCCCCCCTCCTTGCGAGACGGGGCCCTTGGGATCTGCAGCGACGCGAGAGCCGTCCTGCCTTCTCTCTGGCGCTGCAACGGAGGCTGGACTCCCTCTAGGCGCCCCCAGAGGTTCCCTGGGATACCCGTGTCCACAGGCGAGCGGAACCCTGAGTCTCCAGAGGCCGCTCGCGAGGGGCCCCCCGTCGCCGTCGGCCCCTCCTCTCGAAAGGGGGGTCCAATCCCCTTCCTGAATGCCATCGCAATCCCTACATTCCCTCGCACCTCCAGAGCGGGACTCTCGCCTCTCTCCTGAGGTTCGAGAGAGAGGCCCCAAGGGGCCAGTTCCGGCCGCAAGACCAAAGGTCCCCGAGGAACCCCCATCGGCAAGCGAGTCCAGTTCCCTGGACGTGAGGCGAGGGGAAGCCCAGCAGCCCCTGGCGATGTCAAAGGAGGCCTGGACTTCTCAGAGGCAACAAGAGAGGCTCCCCGAGGCGCCACGCCCCCGATTCAGAGAGGCCACCCCCGCTTCCCCCTGCGCCGCGCGGAAAAGCACGACCTTCGCCCCTGCATTCGAGGGGAAGCCCGATTGCCCTTGGCTGTGACCGGAGAGAAAGGCTGAGTCCCCTCGACTCCCTGGAGGCCACCCCACAGGTGCCAGTTATACCTGTCCCCCCTCCCCCCCTCCGGGGACCCCCGAGGGTCCTAGCTCCATGCCTGACGCGGACCCAGGGCGCTGCAGCGCCTCCTGGCGAATCCCGAGGCTGCTCGGGCCCCTGTCCGCTCGAAAGGAGGCATGGCGACCCCCCGCTGGCTAACGGGGGAGACGGGCCGGGGTACCCGCCGCAACTCGAGAATGCACCGCCGCAAGTCGAGAACACCCCCGTGAGGCCACGCCCATAGAGGGAGGAGGCGCTTTTCCCTTGCAGGGCATGGAGAGCATGCCCCGGCACCTGTTCCGGCTCCGAACGGGGCTTGACTCCTTGCGGGCGACTCCAGGTGTCCCCCGAGATCCCCGGGCCAACCTGCCAAGAAAGCGGGGCTTCCCGCCACACCGCGAGGGCGTCCCCCGGGCCCCCCTCCTTGCGAGACGGGGCCCTTGGGATCTGCAGCGACGCGAGAGCCGTCCTGCCTTCTCTCTGGCGCTGCAACGGAGGCTGGACTCCCTCTAGGCGCCCCCAGAGGTTCCCTGGGATACCCGTGTCCACAGGCGAGCGGAACCCTGAGTCTCCAGAGGCCGCTCGCGAGGGGCCCCCCGTCGCCGTCGCCGTCGGCCCCTCCTCTCGAAAGGGGGGTCCAATCCCCTTCCTGAATGCCATCGCAATCCCTACATTCCCTCGCACCTCCAGAGCGGGACTCTCGCCTCTCCTGAGGTTCGAGAAGAGGCCCCAAGGGGCCAGTTCCGGCCGCAAGACCAAAGGTCCCCGAGGAACCCCCATCGGCAAGCGAGTCCAGTTCCCTGGACGTGAGGCGAGGGGAAGCCCAGCAGCCCCTGGCGATGTCAAAGGAGGCCTGGACTTCTCAGAGGCAACAAGAGAGGCTCCCCGAGGCGCCACGCCCCCGATTCAGAGAGGCCACCCCCGCTTCCCCCTGCGCCGCGCGGAAAAGCACGACCTTCGCCCCTGCATTCGAGGGGAAGCCCGATTGCCCTTGGCTGTGACCGGAGAGAAAGGCTGAGTCCCCTCGACTCCCTGGAGGCCACCCCACAGGTGCCAGTTATACCTGTCCCCTCCCCCCCTCCGGGGACCCCCGAGGGTCCTAGCTCCATGCCTGACGCGGACCCAGGGCGCTGCAGCGCCTCCTGGCGAATCCCGAGGCTGCTCGGGCCCCTGTCCGCTCGAAAGGAGGCATGGCGACCCCGCTGGGCTAACGGGGGAGACGGGCCGGGGTACCCGCCGCAACTCGAGAATGCACCGCCGCAAGTCGAGAACACCCCCGTGAGGCCACGCCCATAGAGGGAGGAGGCGCTTTTCCCTTGCAGGGCATGGAGAGCATGCCCCGGCACCTGTTCCGGCTCCGAACGGGGCTTGACTCCTTGCGGGCGACTCCAGGTGTCCCCCGAGATCCCCGGGCCAACCTGCCAAGAAAGCGGGGCTTCCCGCCACACCGCGAGGGCGTCCCCCGGGCCCCCCTCCTTGCGAGACGGGGCCCTTGGGATCTGCAGCGACGCGAGAGCCGTCCTGCCTTCTCTCTGGCGCTGCAACGGAGGCTGGACTCCCTCTAGGCGCGCCCCCAGAGGTTCCCTGGGATACCCGTGTCCACAGGCGAGCGGAACCCTGAGTCTCCAGAGGCCGCTCGCGAGGGGCCCCCCGTCGCCGTCGGCCCCTCCTCTCGAAAGGGGGGTCCAATCCCCTTCCTGAATGCCATCGCAATCCCTACATTCCCTCGCACCTCCAGAGCGGGACTCTCGCCTCTCCTGAGGTTCGAGAAGAGGCCCCAAGGGGCCAGTTCCGGCCGCAAGACCAAAGGTCCCCGAGGAACCCCCATCGGCAAGCGAGTCCAGTTCCCTGGACGTGAGGCGAGGGGAAGCCCAGCAGCCCCTGGCGATGTCAAAGGAGGCCTGGACTTCTCAGAGGCAACAAGAGAGGCTCCCCGAGGCGCCACGCCCCCGATTCAGAGAGGCCACCCCCGCTTCCCCCTGCGCCGCGCGGAAAAGCACGACCTTCGCCCCTGCATTCGAGGGGAAGCCCGATTGCCCTTGGCTGTGACCGGAGAGAAAGGCTGAGTCCCCTCGACTCCCTGGAGGCCACCCCACAGGTGCCAGTTATACCTGTCCCCTCCCCCCCTCCGGGGACCCCCGAGGGTCCTAGCTCCATGCCTGACGCGGACCCAGGGCGCTGCAGCGCCTCCTGGCGAATCCCGAGGCTGCTCGGGCCCCTGTCCGCTCGAAAGGAGGCATGGCGACCCCGCTGGGCTAACGGGGGAGACGGGCCGGGGTACCCGCCGCAACTCGAGAATGCACCGCCGCAAGTCGAGAACACCCCCGTGAGGCCACGCCCATAGAGGGAGGAGGCGCTTTTCCCTTGCAGGGCATGGAGAGCATGCCCCGGCACCTGTTCCGGCTCCGAACGGGGCTTGACTCCTTGCGGGCGACTCCAGGTGTCCCCCGAGATCCCCGGGCCAACCTGCCAAGAAAGCGGGGCTTCCCGCCACACCGCGAGGGCGTCCCCCGGGCCCCCCTCCTTGCGAGACGGGGCCCTTGGGATCTGCAGCGACGCGAGAGCCGTCCTGCCTTCTCTCTGGCGCTGCAACGGAGGCTGGACTCCCTCTAGGCGCCCCCAGAGGTTCCCTGGGATACCCGTGTCCACAGGCGAGCGGAACCCTGAGTCTCCAGAGGCCGCTCGCGAGGGGCCCCCCGTCGCCGTCGGCCCCTCCTCTCGAAAGGGGGGTCCAATCCCCTTCCTGAATGCCATCGCAATCCCTACATTCCCTCGCACCTCCAGAGCGGGACTCTCGCCTCTCCTGAGGTTCGAGAAGAGGCCCCAAGGGGCCAGTTCCGGCCGCAAGACCAAAGGTCCCCGAGGAACCCCCATCGGCAAGCGAGTCCAGTTCCCTGGACGTGAGGCGAGGGGAAGCCCAGCAGCCCCTGGCGATGTCAAAGGAGGCCTGGACTTCTCAGAGGCAACAAGAGAGGCTCCCCGAGGCGCCACGCCCCCGATTCAGAGAGGCCACCCCCGCTTCCCCCCCTGCGCCGCGCGGAAAAGCACGACCTTCGCCCCTGCATTCGAGGGGAAGCCCGATTGCCCTTGGCTGTGACCGGAGAGAAAGGCTGAGTCCCCTCGACTCCCTGGAGGCCACCCCACAGGTGCCAGTTATACCTGTCCCCCCCTCCCCCCCCTCCGGGGACCCCCGAGGGTCCTAGCTCCATGCCTGACGCGGACCCAGGGCGCTGCAGCGCCTCCTGGCGAATCCCGAGGCTGCTCGGGCCCCTGTCCGCTCGAAAGGAGGCATGGCGACCCCGCTGGGCTAACGGGGGAGACGGGCCGGGGTACCCGCCGCAACTCGAGAATGCACCGCCGCAAGTCGAGAACACCCCCGTGAGGCCACGCCCATAGAGGGAGGAGGCGCTTTTCCCTTGCAGGGCATGGAGAGCATGCCCCGGCACCTGTTCCGGCTCCGAACGGGGCTTGACTCCTTGCGGGCGACTCCAGGTGTCCCCCGAGATCCCCGGGCCAACCTGCCAAGAAAGCGGGGCTTCCCGCCACACCGCGAGGGCGTCCCCCGGGCCCCCCTCCTTGCGAGACGGGGCCCTTGGGATCTGCAGCGACGCGAGAGCCGTCCTGCCTTCTCTCTGGCGCTGCAACGGAGGCTGGACTCCCTCTAGGCGCCCCCAGAGGTTCCCTGGGATACCCGTGTCCACAGGCGAGCGGAACCCTGAGTCTCCAGAGCCGCTCGCGAGGGGCCCCCCGTCGCCGTCGGCCCCTCCTCTCGAAAGGGGGGTCCAATCCCCTTCCTGAATGCCATCGCAATCCCTACATTCCCTCGCACCTCCAGAGCGGGACTCTCGCCTCTCCTGAGGTTCGAGAAGAGGCCCCAAGGGGCCAGTTCCGGCCGCAAGACCAAAGGTCCCCGAGGAACCCCCATCGGCAAGCGAGTCCAGTTCCCTGGACGTGAGGCGAGGGGAAGCCCAGCAGCCCCTGGCGATGTCAAAGGAGGCCTGGACTTCTCAGAGGCAACAAGAGAGGCTCCCCGAGGCGCCACGCCCCCGATTCAGAGAGGCCACCCCCGCTTCCCCCTGCGCCGCGCGGAAAAGCACGACCTTCGCCCCTGCATTCGAGGGGAAGCCCGATTGCCCTTGGCTGTGACCGGAGAGAAAGGCTGAGTCCCCTCGACTCCCTGGAGGCCACCCCACAGGTGCCAGTTATACCTGTCCCCTCCCCCCCTCCGGGGACCCCCGAGGGTCCTAGCTCCATGCCTGACGCGGACCCAGGGCGCTGCAGCGCCTCCTGGCGAATCCCGAGGCTGCTCGGGCCCCTGTCCGCTCGAAAGGAGGCATGGCGACCCCGCTGGGCTAACGGGGGAGACGGGCCGGGGTACCCGCCGCAACTCGAGAATGCACCGCCGCAAGTCGAGAACACCCCCGTGAGGCCACGCCCATAGAGGGAGGAGGCGCTTTTCCCTTGCAGGGCATGGAGAGCATGCCCCGGCACCTGTTCCGGCTCCGAACGGGGCTTGACTCCTTGCGGGCGACTCCAGGTGTCCCCCGAGATCCCCGGGCCAACCTGCCAAGAAAGCGGGGCTTCCCGCCACACCGCGAGGGCGTCCCCCGGGCCCCCCTCCTTGCGAGACGGGGCCCTTGGGATCTGCAGCGACGCGAGAGCCGTCCTGCCTTCTCTCTGGCGCTGCAACGGAGGCTGGACTCCCTCTAGGCGCCCCCAGAGGTTCCCTGGGATACCCGTGTCCACAGGCGAGCGGAACCCTGAGTCTCCAGAGGCCGCTCGCGAGGGGCCCCCCGTCGCCGTCGGCCCCTCCTCTCGAAAGGGGGGTCCAATCCCCTTCCTGAATGCCATCGCAATCCCTACATTCCCTCGCACCTCCAGAGCGGGACTCTCGCCTCTCCTGAGGTTCGAGAAGAGGCCCCAAGGGGCCAGTTCCGGCCGCAAGACCAAAGGTCCCCGAGGAACCCCCATCGGCAAGCGAGTCCAGTTCCCTGGACGTGAGGCGAGGGGAAGCCCAGCAGCCCCTGGCGATGTCAAAGGAGGCCTGGACTTCTCAGAGGCAACAAGAGAGGCTCCCCGAGGCGCCACGCCCCCGATTCAGAGAGGCCACCCCCGCTTCCCCCTGCGCCGCGCGGAAAAGCACGACCTTCGACCCCGCATTCGAGGGGAAGCCCGATTGCCCTTGGCTGTGACCGGAGAGAAAGGCTGAGTCCCCTCGACTCCCTGGAGGCCACCCCACAGGTGCCAGTTATACCTGTCCCCTCCCCCCCTCCGGGGACCCCCGAGGGTCCTAGCTCCATGCCTGACGCGGACCCAGGGCGCTGCAGCGCCTCCTGGCGAATCCCGAGGCTGCTCGGGCCCCTGTCCGCTCGAAAGGAGGCATGGCGACCCCGCTGGGCTAACGGGGGAGACGGCCGGGGTACCCGCCGCAACTCGAGAATGCACCGCCGCAAGTCGAGAACACCCCCGTGAGGCCACGCCCATAGAGGGAGGAGGCGCTTTTCCCTTGCAGGGCATGGAGAGCATGCCCCGGCACCTGTTCCGGCTCCGAACGGGGCTTGACTCCTTGCGGGCGACTCCAGGTGTCCCCCGAGATCCCCGGGCCAACCTGCCAAGAAAAGCGGGGCTTCCCGCCACACCGCGAGGGCGTCCCCCGGGCCCCCCTCCTTGCGAGACGGGGCCCTTGGGATCTGCAGCGACGCGAGAGCCGTCCTGCCTTCTCTCTGGCGCTGCAACGGAGGCTGGACTCCCTCTAGGCGCCCCCAGAGGTTCCCTGGGATACCCGTGTCCACAGGCGAGCGGAACCCTGAGTCTCCAGAGGCCGCTCGCGAGGGGCCCCCCGTCGCCGTCGCCCCCCCTCCTCTCGAAAGGGGGGTCCAATCCCCTTCCTGAATGCCATCGCAATCCCTACATTCCCTCGCACCTCCAGAGCGGGACTCTCGCCTCTCCTGAGGTTCGAGAAGAGGCCCCAAGGGGCCAGTTCCGGCCGCAAGACCAAAGGTCCCCGAGGAACCCCCATCGGCAAGCGAGTCCAGTTCCCTGGACGTGAGGCGAGGGGAAGCCCAGCAGCCCCTGGCGATGTCAAAGGAGGCCTGGACTTCTCAGAGGCAACAAGAGAGGCTCCCCGAGGCGCCACGCCCCCGATTCAGAGAGGCCACCCCCGCTTCCCCCTGCGCCGCGCGGAAAAGCACGACCTTCGCCCCTGCATTCGAGGGGAAGCCCGATTGCCCTTGGCTGTGACCGGAGAGAAAGGCTGAGTCCCCTCGACTCCCTGGAGGCCACCCCACAGGTGCCAGTTATACCTGTCCCCTCCCCCCCTCCGGGGACCCCCGAGGGTCCTAGCTCCATGCCTGACGCGGACCCAGGGCGCTCCAACCTGCCAAGAAAG